>JAUIMM010000246.1:2470000-2920746 GCA_031769625.1 Taudactylus pleione
ATGCCTGCATTAGAAAAGACTGGGCTGCCGGAGGAGCAGATTAAAGTAATAGAAACTGTTTATGGAGATAAGATGCTTGTACCAGCCAGGGCTGCAGAGGCAGCTAAAATAATTTGTGATGATGTAAGAAGGAGAGAGGGTGGGGGGAGTGTGGTAACAAACGTATCGGACAAACAGACTGTTCCTGGAAGTATATCGTATGCTAAAATGGTGACAAGATCTAATGCTTTCAATATGAATGTGAATAATGCTGGTCCACAAATGCCGGGTACAGCAGGCCAGGTTGGAAAAAGGAGAAATTTAATTCAGTTCCGATGGGCAGGAGAGGGGGAAGTTCCTACAAAGGAGACTTTCTTAAAGATGATTTTTGGTCTGGGGTTTAAACCCTCAGATTTATATGCTTGCATACACCCGGTCAAATCTGCAGAATTTGATTTGAGTTTTTTATCCTACCAGGGACTACAAGTGTTCTGGACAAAATGGCAGGCATGTAAAATGTCAAAACCATATGATATGTACAGAGTAAATTTGGTTACAAAGCATGATAAAGTGAAGGTGCATATTCTAGTGAGGAATGAGTCCATTCCTGTCCAAGATATTGCGTACTGGTTGTCCAGATATTGTGATATACAGTCTGACCTAAGCAAATCTGGATATACAATGGGGGTATGGGGGGGGAGCTTGGGAGGCCCTGGTAAAGCTGCGTCATTCTGACAGAGGATTCATCCATGTACCATCTGCTGCATACATTGGCAGGGATCGAGTACAATGCTTCTACCAGGGTCAACCAAGAACCTGCTTTAAGTGCGGGGATTTCAGGCATCTGAGCAGCGAATGTAATGTGATAAAATGTTCATTGTGTAATAAGATTGGTCATGTATCCAGAGAATGTGGGGTGGTCAAATGTAATTTATGCGGGGAAGAAGGCCACCCGTATAGTAGGTGTCCTCGGGCCAGCCATAATAGTGGGCAGGAGGTTAGGCCAGAACCAAGAAGGGAGGAGGAGGTGGTGAGACAAAAAGAACCACTAGGTGTAGATGAACATGTAAAGCAGGTGCAAGGGAAACAGGTAGAGGAGGCACCTTTTCAGGAGGTAAGGAGAGGAAATAAGAAAAAGAGGAAAGGTGAAGATGTGCAAGTTGTGCTAAGCAACAAATTTGATGTATTTTCCTCTGATGAGGAGGAAGTAATGAGGAGTGGGGGTGAATTGATTTTGGTAACAGGGAAGGATAAGAAGCAAGCAAGGAAAGTGACAAAGAAAGTTAATAAAATTGAAGGGGGGGGGGGAAAGGAATAAAAGGAGGAGAAAGAGATCAGATCAGGAGGAAGGTGATGGGGAGGGATTAGAGTGTGACCCTGTTGGAACTCAGCTGGAAGAGGAAAATATGTGCAGTTTAGGGAGTGTGGTGGAGGAAGTGACGGTGATAGAGGAGACCCAGGGTATGGAGGAGGATAGGGTGGCTCAAGGTGTGTCCCAAGGCTCCTGTGTAGGGCCGAGTCAGGTACAGGTACCTGGTACTGAGCATCAGGTTATCAAGTTTGTACCCAAACCTCCTGATCCTGGGCCTTCTTGTACGGGGGAGAAGGTCCCTGTAGATTGTCAGGGAGTAAGGGAGGAACGGGTAGTGACAGTTGTCGCTATGGAAGAGAAGGCTGGCCCGAGTAGGGTTAGCTTGTAGTTTTGTGGTGGATTTGGTGCTGGGAATTGTGCAAGGTAAAAGTAAGCAAGGTCTTGCATTTAATAATCTATACATCATGGATCCCCAACCTATACGATGTGCCACGATTAATGTGGCTTCCGTAGTTTCTGAACGTGCTCGTGTAATGGCCTTTGATTTTTTCAACACGGTTGAGGTTGATTTTTTGTTTTTGCAGGAGACTAGGATTAGTAAGTTGGATCTCCTCCACAAAGCGAAGCGTGAGTGGAGGAGGGGTCCTTCTTACTGGTCTCTTGCGGCCGAGCCGTACGGTGGGGTGGCAGTGCTTTTTACTGACATGGTAACTGTGTACAAGGTTATAGAGTTGCAAGCAGGTAGATGTATGATTTTGGATATCAACATGAAGAGACAGGACCTTAGGTTAATCAATATTTATGGTCCTCAGTCACAGTGGGATAGGAAATGTCTCTTCATGGAGATAAAACCTTTTCTTTTTACGGCCCAGCAAGTTATCTTTGGTGGTGATTTTAATACCATAATTAGGCCAAAAGATAGGGGAGGCTCAAAGAAAACTCTGGGCTATGACTCCAATTTTTTAGTTAGCATGATTAGACAGGCGGGTCTGGTAGATGTGCATATTCGGCATTTCCCAGACCTCACAGGTTTCACCTTTTTTAGTGGTAGTCATAGATCTAGAATAGATAGGTTTTTTGTTAAGGAATCTTCAAAGACCTCATCTTTAGGGGTGAGGTTAGTGGAGTTTTCCGATCACGCTTTTCTCTCAGTGACTTTGAATGCCTCAGAAACCCCTCAGAAAGGGCGGGGCCTGTGGCGATTGAACTCAGAGCTTCTGGAAGAAGAGAGCGTTAGACAATCCTTTAGGCTCTTCTTTCAATCTCAGGAGACACTTTTGGAGGCGGGTTGGAGTAGATCTGAGTGGTGGGAGGTGATTAAAAAGAGAATCCGGAAGTTTTTCCGTGGGTCTATTGCCAAAAAAAACTTGTTAAGACGTAACATCTACCATAGCCTGAGAAAGAAATTGGATCTCTTGATCTCTGAGGAGGGAGATAGTGGGGAAATCTCCCGGGTGAAGGCTCGGATGAAGGAGTTTCAGTACAACCGACTGGCATCCTTAGTTCTGGAGAGGGATTATGGAACATACCACTCGCCAGATCCCTACCAGAGCTGTAGGAGGTCAGTTGATGCCAAAGAGATCAGGGGACTGAAGGATGGACAGGGTGTTCTTCATATTGATAAGAAGGGCATTCTGGAAGTGATTGAGTCCTATTATTCAGATCTTTTATCTGAGCATTCACTCATCAGGGAGAGGATGGAGGAATTTCTGAGGAGGACACCAGGTTTGGGTTCTCAGGTTGTTTCTTCTGAATCTTTGGAGAGTGATATAATGGCAGAGGAAGTTAAGATAGCGATAGAAGGGTTAAACTCCAAAAAATCTCCAGGACCGGATGGTTTAACATCTGAATTCTATAAGACCTTTTCAGACCTCTTAATTCCTCGCCTTGTGGAAGTATTTAATGAGAGCCTGGATGAGGGAGTCCTCCCTCCTTCCATGAGGTTATCTGCCCTTATACTACTGTCTAAAGGAAAGGATCCGTCCCGTATTGAGAACTGGCGCCCCATAGCCCTTTTTAATACAGACAGGAAGATTTTGGCAAAGGTACTGTTCAATAGGCTATCGGAATTTTCTGAGCTGTTGCTTTCCCCCTCTCAGCACTGTACGGTGAAGGGCCGTAGCACCTTTAGTGCTGTCCTAGGTGTCCGGGAGGTCATTGAGCGGTGCAGGGCTGAGAAGTGTGGAAAGTATTTACTGGCATTGGATCAATCTAAGGCTTTTGATCGGGTAAACCATAAGTACCTTTGGGCCCTACTGAAAAGGTATGGTCTTCCAGAGCGGGTGGTGAATTGGCTGCAGGCTATTTATCGTCAGGCCGAGAGCTTCCCACTTGTAAATGGTTGGGTGGGTCCCACTTTTGGGGTAGGCTCTGGTGTTCGTCAGGGATGCCCCCTGAGCCCCCTCCTATATGTTTTTGCGATTGACCCCTTCGTCAGAAGGGTAGAGAGCGGAACTGTGGGTGGGGTGCAGCTGAGCCCAGAGTTTCTGCTAAAGGTGGTGGCCTACGCAGATGATGTCACGGTGGTTCTCTCCTCACGGATAGAGGCCCGTGATGTGGAACATCTTATCTGTGAATACTCTGAAGCCTCATGCTCCAGGGTAAACCATGAAAAGTGTGAAGTTTTCTGGATGGGGGAGGAGGGTGATGAATTTTGCCTTCCGGACAGCTTCCCTCGGGCCAGTCAGCAGATTAGAATTCTAGGCATAACATTTGACCATGGTGACTATGCCTCCCTAAATTGGGATAAGAAGCTGGAAGATGCTACCAAGAAGGTAGAGAGCTGGAAGAGATGGAAGTTATCTCTGAGGGAAAGGGTTGACTTGTGTAAGACTTACTTGATTCCGATTTTTTTATATGTCAGTTATGTGTGTTTTTTGCCTCAATCTATGTGGTCCAGATTGAATTCCTTGTTTTTCCTTCTTTTGTGGGGAAACGGGGTCAATATTGTCAGGAGAAACATCACCTACAGACCGAGGAAAGACGGGGGTTTAAGTATGGTAAACCCCATTGTTTTTTTTGTAACAGCCTTTTTAAAATTTAATCTTGGGAGTTTGATTTTAGATGCTCCCCCTCGGTGGGTAGAGGGATTTAGATTCTGGATGTTCCCCTTCCTCAGGTTGTGGCTAGAGGGTGGCCAGGTGAAAAGCTTTTGGATTCGGTGTGGTTACCTCCCGATCTACGTCATCCAGAGTTTGAAAGTGATGAGGCGTTTTGGCATGGTGGTGAGTGAAGTCAAGAACTTCTCTAGAAGGGAGTTGGAGAGAAGAATTTTGCAGACTCACTTCCATGACCAGCTGTCCCTGAGGGACTGTCCGAATGATGTCGCTTCGGCCGGGTTAGCTCTGTTAAATTCACAGAGGATACCGCAGAAGTTTAGAGACATTGTTTGGCTCTCTTTTCACGGAAGACTTTATGTTGGGGAGAATCTCAGGTGGAAGAGTGTCAATGATCGTGGTTGCCCACGGGAGGAGTGTCCAGGGGTGGTGGAGACGATGGACCACTTTCTGCTTGAGTGTCCCTTTAATGTAAAGGTTTATGAGGAGGTGTCAAAAGCCATTGGTATTCCGTGCCTTTCGGGGCTTAGTTACCCTGAGTGGGTTTATGGGGTAGTCAGAAGATACGGTGGATTTAATTTAGTCACGATTTATTTAGTTAGTTTAGCAGTTAGATTTCACACGTGGAGCGCACGGTGTCAGGTGTCCATAAGGAAAAAGGTCCTCCCCTATAGGAATGTGGTGGGTTTGATTCTTCAAGAGGTGAGAAGGATGATTGATCTGGATAGGGAGGGGTTGGATGCTGTCGGCTGGTCTCGTCGGTGGGGCCAGTTGAAACCCCCTTGAGTGGGTGGCAAACAGTCTCTCTGAATTCCAGCTTTGGGTTTTCTTTTCTCTTTTTTCACTCCCTTGTAGATGGTTTTTTGAAGTATTTTGTTTTATTTATGGAAAGGTTTGCATACATCTGCCTGTAGGTGTTGGTGATGGGTAATATAGTTTAGGGTTTGATGTATGATTTAGATAGTTTCCTTTTACTTGAAGTGGTTTCTAAATCCTTGCTTAGTTTTCCCTTGCAGGTGGTGGATTGTATATAGTAGGGTAGATAAGTGTTTGTATTAGTATAGGAAAAGTATAATATGAAGTAATATTATGTATTTTTTTTGCCTTTTTTATTAAGTTTTTGATTTTATGTAATTATTTATTTACATTTTATGTATTTATTATTATTATACTTGTTGCAAGTTTTAATAAAACGAAGCATGACCTATACTACTCACACTGGTACACCCTCACACCTACCCAGCTCCCTCCTATACTACTCACACTCACACTGGTACACCCTCACACTTACCCTACTCTCACCTATACTACTCACACTGGTACATCCTCACACCTCCCCTACTCCCACCTATACTACTCACACTGGTACACCCTCACACCTACCCTACTCCTACCTATACTACTCACACTGGTACACCCTCACACCTACCCTACTCCTATCTATACTACTCACACTGGTACACCCTCACACCTACCCTACTCCCACCTATACTACTGACACTGGTACACCCTCACACCTACCTACTACTATCTATACTACTCACACTGGTACACCCTCACACCTACCCTACTCCCACCTATACTACTCACACTGGTACACCCTCACACCTACCCTACTCCCACCTATACTACTCACACTGGTACACCCTCACACCTACCCTACTCCTATCTATACTACTCACACTGGTACACCCTAACACCTACCCTACTCCTACCTATACTACTGACACTGGTACACCCTCACACCTACCTACTCCTATCTATACTACTCACACTGGTACACCCTCACACCTACCCTACTCCCACCTATACTACTCACACTGGTACATCCTCACACCTACACTACTCCCACCTATACTACTCACACTGGTACACCCCCACACCTACCCTACTCCTACTATACTACTCACACTGGTACACCCTCACACCTACCCTACTCCCACCTATACTATTCACACTGGTACACCCTCACACCTACCCTACTTCCACCTATACTACTCACACTGGTACACCCTCACACCTACCCTACTAGGGGATGGGCTATGCAATTACAGGCTTCACCGACAATAAAAAACTGGTCTTTATTGAGAAAACATCCTGCATGCTCACCGAGACCTTTACCTGGCTCAATTGTGTCATCACCAAGTGACCTGGGTTCTCTCAGGAACATTGTGATTCTCCACAATTTGCACTCTCGTTTTGTCTATGCTGAGTCCATATCTTTCTTCTGATCTTATTGCCCCCAGGATCTGGTTGCTCCAAATGTATCTTCATTTATTCTATTTGCAGCATTCAGCCAGGTTCATGCACTTGATGAGTGTAGGCTCCAGGTGTTATGAAAACTATTTAAATTATTAAAATATTTTTTGTGTTGATGGCAGACATCTAACATCACGCTCCTTTCTCTCCACTTCAGCTGTCCCTGATGCCAAACCTGCTGCAATATTATCTCAGAAAGGGTTGCTGACTGGGCACAATCCTTGGCTCTCCGGTATGAAAAAGGAGAACGAGTTCGGCATTTCACAAGAAGCCTTAACATTAGACTCCCTCCTGTCAATTAATGTCCCAATTTTATTTTTAATAAGATGCCAGAAATCATTAGTCCGAATATCGCCCTAATTCCTTCCTCATTAAGAATCCAAAATGTTATTCATCCCTGTCTTCAAAAACCAGCTAAAGCCAATTAGCATTTTTGCCAGACACACTAATCCTCCACCGGTTTTAGTACAGGGTTGCCCAGGACACGAGGTTGTGACAGACCTTATGGCCACCAGCAGTTATACAAGTAAATAAACGCCGCTCTTCTCCTGCATCAGTTCCTACACCAAACTTGGTTTATTTCCTTCTTTAAAAATTTGTTACCACCATGCAAGACTGTTCCAACCCAGATCGTTGACACATTGGAATGAAAAATTTCATTTTTGGTCAACTCAAAATGTTTTGAATTATAAGCTCTCTACTCGAGGCGCCAAACTGATCTCTTAATTATCACGTTGGGCTGACCTCTAATGCTATTCTCAACACCGCTCTAGGGAGGGGCATGCTCTGTTGTGAATATTGATCCCCCTGTAGATGCTGGAGTAATGTGGTCACACAATATTGGGGGTAAGGCTGTGCCTCTTTGGCAGACCCTTCACTTTGTGAGGAATCTGTATGTTATACCGCCGGACGTTAGCCCGGCGAATTAAATGCCGACGCCAGAAGGCTGGCAGATGAAGATCCCAACGGGAGGTAAGTAGGCTATCCCTAACACTCTCCCCACCTAACCCTCCCTTAGGGGTGCCTAACCCTAACCTCCCCCCCAAGTGTCTAACCCTAACCTCCCCGAGGGATGCCTAAACCTACATCCCCCTCCCCGCGCCCTAAACCTAACTGTTCCGGGGGGGTGCCTAATCCTAAGTCCTCCTGGGAGAATCTAACCCCCCCCCCCCCCCGTGTGCAGCTAAATGCTACCGATGCCTGGCTTACCTACGATTGGTCAGGATTCCGGCATGGGGCTAATGATAGGTGTCAGTATTTAGACGCCTATCATTAGTCCCATGCCAGGATTTCACTGTCGGGAAGCCGGCGGTCTTGCGCTACATGTTTGGGACTTGGGCTAGGATTGCAGGGTTGGGCTCTGTATGGCTACATGTTTGGGACTTGGGCTAGGATTGCAGGGTCGGGCTCTGTATGGCTACATGTTTGGGACTTGGGCTAGGATTGCAGGGTTGGGCTCTGTATGGCTACATGTTTGGGACTTGGGCTAGGATTGCAGGGTTGGGCTCTGTATGGCTACATGTTTGGGACTTGGGCTAGGATTGCAGGGTCGGGCTCTGTATGGCTACATGTTTGGGACTTGGGCTAGGATTGCAGGGTTGGGCTCTGTATGGCTACATGTTTGGGACTTGGGCTAGGATTGCAGGGTTGGGCTCTGTATGGCTACATGTTTGGGACTTGGGCTAGGATTGCAGGGTTGGGCTCTGTATGGCTACATGTTTGGGACTTGGGCTAGGATTGCAGGGTTGGGCTCTGTATGGCTACATGTTTGGGACTTGGGCTAGGATTGCAGGGTTGGGCTCTGTATGGCTTACCAAAACCCAACTTGTTATTCTATAATTGATTTTGGTTCTGTCCTCAGTTCTGATTGCAGATACTGAATCGTTCCTCCTTTCACTTATCTGTAATGTATTACTTACCAGAAGACCAAGATCATTTGTATATAACCTACCTTGTGCAAGCTATCAATTGTTCATCATGGGTGGTTTCATGACATCTTTATCTTTCGCAAATCTTCTGATCATCATGGAGGGAACGTGCACATTTTATAGCGAGCGGGGATCTTGTTTACACACGTGATTAAGTGTTAATAAAAGATTGCTTCTATTTGCTTTTTGAATGAGTACTTAAACTATATTGTATAAATGCCGGAAAATAACATGAATGGAATATATGTTAAAAAAAAAAAAAAAAAAGAAGGCATTTCTCATGTGACATGTAGAATGGTATAATACATAGAACACACATATCTCTGTAAATTGGGTTGTGGTCAGAACTCAGCAAGCTACGTGTCACCATTTGTCAAACACATGAGCACATGAAACGCTGAGATCTGCTGTGTGATGTTGAGGTTTGAGGCGCGCTGATTGGACGTATATATCTCTGTACCCGCACCGTCAGGTGTTTCTGTCAGCGTCATGAAAGAAGATTGTTAAATAAAAGGTGATCTGGGGGTCAAGTCATTAGCCCCCTTTCTCTCACTACGCCTGGACTCGTCCGACCTTCCAGTAACTGAGGGGTTAAAAGCAGCTAAGTGCAGATGATGTGAGAAACACAGAATCTTTTTTTTTTGTGTATACGCCTCCCCCGATACATCAAACGGGCCCCACGCTAGCTCCTGAACCAGAAATTCAAGGCTACACATCCAGCCAGAGCAGATCAATGTTCAATAGCTCTCCCTGGCCGGCTCAGCTAACAAGCTCGATGATATAGCAGGAGGCAGCTATAATTGGGGATGCCTGGCAGGAAAACCTGCTCTGTGGATTGCATTTCATAAACCGGAGTGGGAAAAAAAAAAAAATGGATTCGGCGACTTTATACAGCGACGCTGTGTTGTCTGTGTAAAAAGAAAAATAGAGAAAGAGATAATTAAGCTGTTTCAAAGGTAGACGCTGTAGCTGCAGAATTAGCGCAGTGGCTGCCGACTGATATCTCGCTGGTGTCTTAAACTAGTGACCTTCCCTTTACATTCCTCTAATCTCATTCCTTCAGGTCACAACTTGGGGGTATATTTAGTAACAGCCATTTACGACGGGTTAGGGCAATTCCCTGTTCTGCCAAAAGTTGTGTTGGGGAATCGGGAATATTCAAAAGGTTGACAGATCTGGATTCCCCAATCCTGACTAGAAAATGGTCGCAATCGGCAAATCGGGGATTTTTAACATGCCGAATTTCTCCGATTCCTCAAGAGATCACCGATCATCGATGGTGCGGAACGGATAGGGGAATTGCACCTCCGATGTTTGGGCCTTAATATAGGCCACGTCCGAGTGTCTGTTGAGTGTTTTCAGACTAGTGTCGTTAATTAAAGCATGCTGAGAGGGTGCGGCAACGTGAATTGTGTCACCACAGAAACGCCCCCTTCCCTTCCCCCTCCACCGCAGGATGATGCATTTCGCCATTGATCTGTTGAGAGCGGGCCGACAAGGTCATGATTCCGGTCAAATCAAGTCCCAGATCCTGGAAGCTAGTCTACTCAACAAAATACCACGTGAATGCCGGAGGGAGCAGGGATAGGCGTGAATTTTTACATCAGTTGGTGGGTCCACGATGACACAATTCAATGCGGATCACATCATCAAACCCCAGGGCCACCCACTTCACTCAGAAAGTGGGCAGCAGGCAGAAGACTGACCCACTCCTTCGCGATCTGACAGAACCCCCTACAGTTTTTGACTGTGCCAGACCTTATGGAAGAGTAATGAAGAATGGATTATAGTCAGTGACTAGGCATGCGGCATAGAGCAGCACTTTGATGCATGCATGGAGCAAATTCTCATTCCTTTATTAAATTATCCAAAGCTAGAAAAGATTTTTTGGCTTCATTTATAAAAATATTGCTTTATAGCAGAGTTTGTATTCCTTGTTTTAGAATGGGTCCCCTCAATTTTATGTTATGCCTTGACTAAACCTGTTGAGGCAGTAAATCAAGATGGCCGTTTGTAGGTGTGGCTTAGTACTGAGGCAGTGGAACTTCCTGTGATCATGCCAGTGGTGTAACTTCATCCCAGGTGCCCGGAGGCAAGATAAATGTTGGTGCCTCCCCCAACCCCCAAAAAATTTAAATTTACCACCTCCCCAGCACCTGTGCCAGCCCCAGCTGCCGCCGACCCCCTATGCGGTTCCTTTTATACAGTGCCCCCAGTAGTGGTCCCCCTATGTAGTGCCCTCCGTAGAGGTCCCCCTATGCAGTGCCTGCCTATGTAGTGCCCCGTAGTAATGGTTCCCCTATGCAGTGCCTCCAGTAGTGGTTCCCCTATGCACTGCCCCTAGTAGTGGTTCCCCTATGCAGTGCCCCTAGTAGTAGTCCCCCTATGCAGTGCCCCCAGTAGTGGTCCCCCTATGCAGTACCTCCAGTAGTGCCCCTTATATAGTGCCCCCAGTAGTGGTCCCCCTATGCAGTGCCCCATATACAGTGAACTCAGTAGTGGTCCCCCTATGCAGGACCCCCAGTAGATATCCCCCTATGCAGTGCCCCCAGTAGTAATAATGCCCCCTGTGGTAATGCCCCTGGTAATAATGCCCCTAAAAGTATTGCCCCCTGCAGTGCCCCCAGTAGTACTGGGCCCCTGTAGTGCCCCCAGTTGTAATGCCCTTGTAATGCACCCAGTAGTAATGCTCCCTGCAGTGCCCCAGTAGTATGGACAGCATGAACATTCCTAACTTCTCAGCAATCATTGGTGGTCCCCAATGGCATAAGCTGGCACTTTGAGGCTGATTCTGAGTTGGGACCAAACAAACATGTAGCCCCTTTGCGCAGACGCAATGTAGTCGGCATCAGAATACTGACCGCCAGTATCCCGACCGCTGGAATCCTGTACCTAACCCATGCAGACAATGTGCTCCTTACAATTATGAAGCTGTTTATCTCTAACTATCCTTTCCAATGAGATTTGTGAATACATATCCCTACTGGACTTCAAAACCAATTCTGACAGCTCTCACTCATAATATTCCCCAAGGCGTACAGCAGCACCTTGCAGATATTTTTATCTTCAGGTGGCACCTCACAAGATAAAATACCCAACCAGGCAATACGACCTGTTATTCTCTGAAGACTTTTCTGTAAATGTGGGGCTGATGCAGACTAGGGTGCACAAAGGCCCTCATTCAGAGGCGGTCGCAAGAAGCGATCGCTCTCTCTGAATGAGGGCAGGCGCTTTTTTTTGTGCGGCCTCCTGGTCGCTAGCTAAGCTGTGGGTTGCCACCCACAGCTTAGCGACTGACCAGGTTGATTGTCGCGATGGTCAAGACCATCGCGACCATCGGGGCTTGTGACGAGACCCTAAGGTTAGGTCTCGGCAGCCGCAAGCCCAAGGGAGCTTCCTGCTCTGATCGAGCAGGAAACTCCCCACTGACATCACTGCTGATGTCAGTGCGGCCGCCCACAAAACGGCAAGCGTTCCATCAGGAACGCCTCCGTTTGTGTAACCAACCCCCCGCCCCGCCTACAAAATGGGGCGAGCCGTCAATCAACATCGACAGCTGCACCTTTTGTAGTGAGCTCCGGAGCGAGAGAGTTTCTCGCTCCGGGGCTTGCGCACGCGCAGTTCGGCCGCTGCGCATGTGTAGGAACAAAACATCGACCCGGTTGCGAGCGCTCAACGCTTGCAACCGACTCTGAATGAGGTCCAAAGTGTGTACGCCAGGCCTGACAAAACTGCACCCAAAATATATTTTCACTGATATGCCAAGTTTCAGCTGTGTTCAAAAAGCGTACCCCTCTGCAGCTGCTGCAAGAACACATCGGAGACTCATGTCTGAGACACAACTAATTTATTTCCTGTTAGCCAAGATTTTAACTGCAAAATCCTTTTTAATAAAGTAAACCCCACCCCTCCGAGCGTACAAAAAAAAAAAATTGCTTAAACGCTGACAACAAAACTTTGTGCCCTGGCAAAGCAGGAAGCACCAATCAGTGGCAGCCAATCACAAGTACTTTGCTAGGTCCAGCGACCGTCATTATGCCACATGTGCACCACCAACCCCTGACCTAACGCAAATGGCCCGTTTTTTTTATCTATGCATTTTTCCATCTCTTCCCAGGTCTGCACGCATTCGGAATTGTGTGCACGCTCCCTCGCTGTACTCTGTTTTCATCCGGTCTCCTCCTCCCCAATTCGCCCAGGCGCTACGTTGAAAAGATAAGATATCTCGTAGTGAACTGAGAGGCTGCATTCACCTCAATATCATGGTTCCAGTATGGATGATAGTTTGTAAGATAAGCGTCTGAGAGATGAATGCACAGTTTAGTACTTTATTCTTTTATTATTTCACTTGAGCTTCTTTGCATCCTCAGATATTTTTAACCCCCTGTGATCTACCATCGCCATTACTGTCATCTATTCTGTGAGCCTCCCCCCAGCCTGATCCACATACAGTAGTTCCCTGTTTATGGGAAGCAGCGATGGGTGAAATCTGGTCAAGGAGGGATATAGCAGAATGATAAGAAAAATAACAACACGATTGGGGAGAGAGGTGCTTACTCGTGCACAGCTAACAAAATAATCTCCCAAGCATCAGTAACTTTTAATTTCCTTTCTTCTCTGGGATTTTTATACGTAGCATAGGGTACTTGTCTGTGTTTTTCCTCTTGGTGAGATGTCCAAAATAACAATATTTTTTTTCATTTAAAGCTGATCCGACGCATACAGTAGCGTAAACAAAGCACGTATGTTGTTACATATAATACTTAGCTGTCGACTGTTGCTAATTTCCTTGATGTAGATTAATAGCAATGCATGCACAATCATGCGGCAATGTGCACTGCGGAATACTGTACACCACTAACTTAATTAATTAAAAGCCCCATCTTTTACTGTCCCCAACTCCCAGCTCACCCTGGGGCCCATTCAGAGATGCACGCGAGTAGGCCGCTATTACACTCGCAACGCGAGCACGAAACTAATTACAGAGAGTAAGGGAAATACTAAGTAAAACAATGTTGCTCGTTACTGCCGTATAGATCCGCATAGGGATGGCCATAGAAAGGTTAACCATTGATGACACCATCAGTGCTTGTCATCGATGTTGAGAAACCATTGATGGGGAAACATTGAAGGTTTACGTTATCGGTGGTAAGCACTGTTTGGGGACCGGGCCAGCAGTTTGCCAATCAGGAAAGAGGAGGCAGAGGCTAAGCGGCACATCGGGGTGGGTGGGGCTATCATCAGCACCGCACTCCCTGCCAGCGATGGCAAAGAACCATCAAGGGCAACACAATCAAACATCAGTGGCAAGCCATCGATGGTTGCTAGCCATTGATGGTTGATGGCCATTCCTAGCACTGGATTTTTTTGGAGCCTAAAATACTGTATTACTTGTGTCCGGCATTAGAGATAATACCAGATGAGGCATTTATTCTGTGTTAGTGGCATTGTAATGGTCTGTCAGGCAGCTATACATTGGCACTGCTACACTACATCTTGCAGCCCCAGATGGCGGAAGCACATGATGAGTAAAAAGAAGGACAACAGATTCACCTCTAGGAATGCAGGTGCCGCGCGAGGAGAGATGGTTTAGTGAGTGCGCTGCATCCATCTCTCTTCAGCAGCCCAAGCCCAGCCGGGAGCGAGGGGAAGTAATGGGCCCACCAGGGAATTCAGCCTCGGAAAGGAGGACAGTGCAAGGTTACATCCTGACAGAAAGCAAGCCTGTGCCCTACATAAACATGTCCCAGGGGTACGCGTGCCCATACATCTGCCTCACCCCCCCCCCATGCAGTGCCTGCTGTAGTACGCTGACCCCACAATGCCGCTACATATTCTGTACATGGCAGCGTGCTGGTTCTCTGCACAAGGAGAGACATCACAGCAGCTGGTGGAAAGGAAAAGCATTAGTGCATGATCAGTATTGTTCCAGCCTCATAGATAAAAATATGAGTATGTATATATTTATTATAAATCCTTTATTAAAAGAAAAATACAAACGTTTAGACTCTTGATGGCATTTACCATAATTTGGGCACCTTGGTTACAAATTCCTATGTATATTTTAAATGCGTCTTACCCCATAAATTCTGGGGTTGGGGACGGGATCCCGACGGTCAGAATCCCAACAGCGTCAAACCCGGTGGTCACAATCTCATCGGATTTTTGTAGTTATAACTAATAGGGTTCATGCTTTTATGCATCATTTTGCTGCCACATGAAGGGCTGGTTCATTATTTACATTAACGAGCAATTTACAGTTGCACCTAATAAAGTGCCCAATGAGTGTATGTCCCCCAGTGGCTCAATAATCGTGAATATAATAAACTGGCTGACTAGTCCAAGGTGATCATGTTTGACCAATGCTGTAACTGGGTGATAATGTGCCCTGGGCTGGCCCCACCCATACCATGACATCACACTTAGGGGGAGGAGCTGCTTCTTGCCACCATTACGCACAGTATTCAGAAGACTGAATGTCCCATGGGCAGCTCTGTGGCGTCATGCCACCGGGACTAGGCAGAATCGTCAGCTTTCTAGGCTATATGGTGCCTGCTAACTACATGGACCACAGGGCATTGGAGGTGCTGCTCCTTAGGCCCTGCGCCCTGTGCCCTGGGCTGCAGCTACGCTCGCCCATCCCTAGTTATGGCCCCGCAATGCATTTTTTATACCCTGGTTTACTCAGCATAGAATCCACACAAAACATATATAATAATCGTTCATTATTCTCAGCTATATGGGGTCAGCATCCTCCAGCTCAGAAAACATGTGTATTCCATCACTTTGAATAGAAAGTTGTCAGGACAGACTCCCTGTCAGATCCATTTATATAATTACATGTGAATCCCTGTGCAGGATAATTTCCAGATGCATTTCACTAATTGACCCGGGCCCAGGATATTGTATCTAACAAGACCCTGTCCGGATTATGAACGTATTGTGGACGCTGACAAAAAGTCTGAAGAGGGAAATATCGTGAAAAAATCAGAGAGTGGAGACAGGTAGCAGATAACCGCATGGCCAGATAACACCGTCACTGTTAGTACTATCTATATATAATCATACACTGAGCAGACACCTGCCAGATCTACATCTGTGGCTCCATGATACCAGAAATGGCAGCCATGTTGTGAGAGTATCACGATGAGATAAAACAGTCATTACGCCTCAGTGAAATGCCATTGAACAGTGCTGGAAAGCTGCGCATAGTCTCAAATGTTAGACCTTATCCCTCAACTTTTATATTCTGAGACCTGCCGCCGCGAATTGGTCGGTAGAAATGCTTGACAACATAAAACTCTTGACTAAGGAGCATAAAACTAGCACCATCCTAATAGGAGCTAGTGCACTTTGAGAAGTTGGTCCAGGCGGGTACAGGTGTTTTTCCTGAGAGACAGCTTGACCAATTTTTTAGGTTTTAACTAGTCCCAAAGTACAGTAGATCGTTGCTGAGAACAAAGGTAATGGCATTATCTCCTAAGTAAATCATTTCTTTATGGCTAAATATGTCTGCCACGCTCTCTAACACTCCTCTCTACAGCAGGGTGCCATGATAAGAGGGAGGAGCTTCCTGACAGTGTGGCATACTTGTTTTGCATAGAAGTACAGGGCAGATTGGTTAGTTCATACACAGGGGCGGGGACAGTGATGTTACAGCAACCCAGTTTTGGATTTTCGACCTGCACCAGATCCCATGGTTTACTTTGGACAATGTATTTTACCTTCATGTTTCACATCTGGAAGTTTTGGGATTTGTGGTCCTTATATAGTGCCAGCTGGTCTTCTGCCCGGAATACTTAGTCAGTAGGTAACTTGGTGCAAAATCCGAGCAATTTTATTATACAGAGTATCCTTAGCAGTACCTTTTTTTTATTTTCATCGTTCCTACTATTGTACTTTTTGGGACATCTGCAACTTTTCTGTTCTACAGAACTTTTTTCTTCCTGTATGTGACATGTGTATCCCTAGGTGCCTATTTCCTTTCTTCCATACATACCGTTATACATTTTGGTTGAGGATAACGCTGTAACTTATCTATTGGGTTATTATCAGGGGTGTCTTGTTTTATCACGAGGCGATGTGTGATGAGTAAGCATGGGATATAACAGAAGTGCTTGGAGACTGTAGATGTGTGTTACGATGGAACTCTCAGGAAGTGACATGACTGACACTGGTGGGAGGGGCCAGCATTTATTTCAACTGTCATTACATGCCAACGTGATGACATCATTTTTTATAACTCTGCAGCATTATACAGATAGCTTGGATATGTTCTACTCCTGAAATCCTCTGTGCAGTGATCTCCTAGTACAGTGCTCCCAGTTTGAAAATCTTCTAGCCCGGTCTCTCAGGAGCTTCCACAATCAAGAAAGTTCCAATCAAGTGGCCACGGCTTTTCAATCGGCGCATGGCAACAGCAAAATGGATGTGGCGAAAAAACTACAGACGTGGTTTATCGAATGGGGATGCAGTTTATTTAAATGCGTAATGAAATATATGAAAAAAGTCTTTAATCAAATACATCACCTATCAGCCCTATTTGACAAACAGAGACTATGCTAGTGACTGATATAAAATATAAGAAGCAATAACAATAACCACCTCACAGCACCTCCCCCCCACCCCTCCAATGACCACCTCACAGCACCTCCCCCCACCCCTCCAATGTCCACATCACAGCACCTCCCCCCACCCCTCCAATGTCCACATCACAGCACCTCCCCCAACCCCTCCAATGTCCACCTCACAGCACCTCTCCCCACCCCTCCAATGTACACATCACAGCACCTCCCCCCACCCCTCCAATGTACACATCACAGCACCTCCCCCCACCCCTCCAATGTACACATCACAGCACCTCCCCCCACCCCTCTAATGTCCACATCACAGCACCTCCCCCAACCCCTCTAATGTCCACATCACAGCACCTCTCCCCACCCCTCCAATGTCCATCTCACATTACCTCCCCCCACCTCTATAATGTCTGCCTCACAGCACCTCCCCCATCCCTATCATGTTCACCTCACAGCACCCCCCACTCCATCCCTCTAATGCCCACCTCACAGCACCTCCCTCTGTCCGTCCATCCAATGTTCAAATATCCTTGGCAACTAAACATTTTATTTTTTGCTGTGCTGTGTTACCCATGGTCTCACAAAGCCAGGATGCCGGCACCTACCTCATACATAATTATCATTCTGTCTACATTTTCTGTTGCTGGTTGTTAGAAATGAACATTACTCTCAGCGCACACATGCAGAACCGCAGTAATGCTGGGTACACACTGAGCGGTATTTTGTTCTTACAGCCAACAATGATATAAAGTATAAACAATATATTTTGTCAGTCCCAAGCCCCACAATGTCTGATGGCAGCCCTGAGTGAGGACATGGGGCTGGGAAAGTCCTTTTGACTTCACTTCCCAGTTTCTAGTGGTAGTGTGGATGGCCACAAATGTCCCCATCACCTTACACAGTGGAGGCAGCCATTTTAAACTAATATTTATGAGAATGCAGCCAATAAATTCACCAGGAACCTGTGACATCACAGAAGCATAAAACACTGAGGGGCCTATTCATCATCGAAGGCCGGACCATTTATCGTTTGATGAATAGGTCCCTGAGGGGCATATTTATCAATGATTGGGTCTTACACCTGATCATTTTTTTTATAGCTTCACATTCCAGAGCTTGGTAAATTCGGCAATAAAGTTGCCCCCTAGACACTTGTAGGGGCAACTTTTGTGGTCGAAAACATAGGACTGCAGTAGATGTCTCTGATATTTGCTGCATTCCCCTGTACATACATCCAGGGGATACTTAATATCCTGCAAATATACATTGATAAATAGGCTCCTGAGTGACGTCACTGTCTCCAAGTGGTGATGGAATTGGATAAGCCCACATAACAGGATGTCCTTTGTACTTGTTATACTTACACAATTTAGTGGTGTAGAAAACATATTCTATATTAAATACATCTTTGCCGAGCATTTTCCTCTGTCAGCCATTATAGAGTAATAACCCTACATAAGCCACCCGCCCTCTCCTATTCAGCTGTATATTTCTACATCATACACGACCCTTAGTGCCTTTAATGCAGCGCTACCTATTGTACAGACCTTCGTTAGTCATTGCTAAGGGAGACAGTGCGATATCAATCAGTGACTTATATACCCCAGCTTACAGCCCATTCTAAATCTGTAATTCACCTTTTTTTTGCTGCATTTTTTGCAAGGTAAATTAAGTCTTTCTGAAAATGTAATCTCAGATCAGACAAAACAGATCAATTCATTTTTTCCTTTTAATTATTGCTGGTTAAGTTTTTTTTTTTTTTTTAAGTTAATTAAATGCACCAAATATCGCTTTGTAAGGGGATTTTATTTTGTCATTGTGTTGAACCCAATCCTGACATGTTTCTATATTGCCTTTTGTTCAAAATGTGCTTTTCTGGCTCTTCCTCTCACCGCCCTCCCTCTCTCTCTTCTTCGCTACAAAATAAAATGTTTTATTACCATTGTCATGATAAAAGCTAATTTTTTTTCTCGGAATGGAAGAGTGATCTTTACCCTAAGAAAAGCGTCAGACTCTGTTTTCTACACTCGCTTTCTACTGTACTGCGCAGAGACGTGTTCTCCAGCCTGAAAATATTTTCCTTTGCAAACCCATTCCCCTATATTCTCCATTATTACGTCTTCTGCCTTTTTCTCAGTCCCTTAGTCAGATCTTCTATTCATCTGACTAAGAACAACTACAGCTCATATAAAGTGCAACCAGCAGCTTCTTACATGTTAAGCAGCAGCTCCTCCATGTTGGTGTTGCGCTGGGAGTATGGCGCTAGGCTATGATGTCATAGCCAAGTGCCACACTCCCAGTCCTTGAGCCAAGGATGCCGTCCCACATCTTATAATCAAGATACAAAGCATCGGGGCTGGGGGTGCAGAGCTGAGGTGTGGACAACATTTCCTAGTGTTCGGGGGCTGATTTTATTATACAGGGTATCCTTAGCAGTACCTTTTTTTTCTTGTCATCATTACTATTGTACTTTTTGGTACATCCTTACCTTTTCTGTTCTACAGAGCGTTTTTCTTTCTGTATGTGACGTGTATCCCTAGGTGCCTTTTTCCTTTCTTCCATACATACCGTTATACATTTTGGTTGAGGATAACGCTGTAATTTATCTATTGGGTTATTATAGATGTCTGTTGTTTGTCACGAGGCGGTGTGTCATGAGTAAGCATGGAATATAACAGAAGTGCTTGGAGACGTGTGTTAAGATGGAACTCTCAAGAAGTGACATGAATGACGCTGGTGGGAGGAGTCAGAATTTATTCCAACTGTCATTGCATGCCAACGTGATGACATCATTTTTATCACTCTTCAGCTTTATAAAGATAGCTTATAGATGTTATTCTACTAAAATCCTCTGTGCAGTGATTTCCTAGCACAGTGCTCCTGGGACCGTTGTATGGTTAAATGTCATCTGTTATGGCATCTTAGTTTGCTACAAAAATAAAGTACGTTTTTCATTGCACACTGCCATAGTTTTCGGGTTGTCTGCCTTACATTCACTGAAAAAAAAAATTGTTTTGTTAGTGTCCAAATATTAGACAGAAATGGTCACTCTCCACACTGCTCTTTGAAATAGACTGTCTACTTCTGCGCATAATGTAAAACCTTTATTATAATTACACAGCTATTAACATATCATAATACAAAGATAATATCAGAACGGAGGCACAACTCTGTTCAGCAGGCTAAAATAGACTTGTGTCTCCTTCTGGTAATATCTGCATAGGGCCAAATCACTTCTGTTCAATGTGCCGCCGAATATCACACAATATTCGGCTGCGCCATCTCTGTAGAATTAGAAGTATTGATGCAGTGGATTAGTACCCCACAGGCTATGGGCAACATACTGGTTGGGGTGCCCTTCCCACTGCCATTTGTCAAAAACATAAAGTAAAATAAAAAACTAATTATGGTAATACGGGCTCCTTAGCGCCCATAGGTTAACAGGCAGGAGCAAAGATTCCTATTGGATGTTCCAGCTATGTATTGGACTCCTGGATTCTTAGCAGGAGGTCACTATACATATATGTAGAGGTGTCTGGGTGTAGGTACAGATTTCCTGGGCCCCTGTATTAGCCCAAGAGTGCAGGTGAGGCTTAACCACATCCCACATCCTCTGCAATGCGACGCTCAAGGCTACAAATGCTTGCACCGCGCACCACAGTAATGTTTACAATGAGAGGGGCACATGTGCATATTAAGCATGTAACTTAGCACCTGATTCAGACGCGCTCGCTAGGAAGCGCTCGTACGCAGCCAGCCGATTTTTGCATTCTGCGCATGCGTACGCAGTGCGCGAACCAGTGCGATCGATCGGGAAGCGTATGCTTGCTGCGCATAGACTGCCCGGCTGAGTGACAGGAGAAGCTGTTTGTGGGTGGTGACAGGGGCTGGCCACTAGAAACGAGGGAGTGGAGGTGCGAACGCAGGCGTGCCTGAGCATCTTAGCGCCGTTTCAGAGGCGTGCATAATTAAGGGGCAGCGTCATTAGACACATCACCTGGTAGAATTTTACACTGAAGTGCTCGCAGTGCTTGCGGTAGGGGATTGTCAGCCACAAGCATTGCGTTCGCTTCCGATGGTACTCGATGTACCGATGGTTGCATACACTTCCTGGAGATGACGTGCGCAAGTGGGCGTCTTAAGACAGGCTGGTGGGCGTCTGCATACACAATGCGATTGCACGGCAGGACATAGTGGGCGTGCTAATGCCTTGCCGTGCGTTCACTTGCCTTGCCGAAATTTGCATAAGCATCTAGTGTGCAAATGCATCTAGTGAGCGGGTATGAATCGAGCCCTTAATTCCATATTCACTATAGATTTCGGACAAACAAGTGCCACAGTCAGGGCTGTAGAGAGCCTGGCCGGGCCCCGGTAAAGAAGGGGGCATGGCCCCCTTAATAGAAAAGAAAACACTTTTTGCGCACCGGGGAGTGGGGCGCTGTAAGCCCCCCAGCCTGGCGCTAAGCAGGAGGGGGGGCGCGATTAGTGTGATCGTTCCCCCCCCCAGCCATAGGAGACTGCTCCAGCTGCTGCAGCAGCCGAGAGCAGTCTCACACTGCTTCCCAGCACAAGCTGTGTGCTGAGTTGCTGTGAGGGGGGCGATGCCGGGCCCGGGCCCTGCCAGGCCCCTCCAGCAAGCCCGGGCCCGGGTAAACTGTACCCCCTCCCTCTCGGCACCCATGGCCGCAGTGCATTGCATTGTCAGGTGCGCCTTACTCATAATATGGGAATGTTTTCCCGTTTCCCGGCGCCTGCTCTCCAAAGCGTCTTACCTCTCTGAGTGCTACCACACTGACATTTTAGAAATAAAAGTAAAGTAGTTATATGTTTTGCATTGCAAGTTTGGTCATCTTTACTCTCAGGGGAGACGAGATAGGAACTTTTTTCCTTTTGTTGTTTTGTGTGGTTAATGATGTCAGTGTAATTATTTTGCAAAAGATAATAGAAAAAAAAGCAATAATTACCGCATGAATTAGCATAAAAGAGAAAAAAATAGAAGCACATTTTTACTGAACTTTAAAACAGTTTCCCCCGGGAAGCGTTATGTGATTGCCCGTGAGAGTACTGAACTTTCCAATGGTTCCAATAAAGAATTAGGCTTATAGGCAGGTGAGGACTCAACGTAAATATTAATATGGTGTAATTTTTTTTTTTAACTATTTAAAGATTATGGAATGACTTTATTGTTTAGGGGGATATTCTCGATGAGAAGCTTAATTAGACTGTTATGATTATTTATTAAATGGCTTTATGAACGGGATATACCATTTGTATGTACATCGAGAGATTAGGGATTGAATATGTTTTGCCATATATATGACCGAAGCAATAGCGCACATTTTATAAGCCGCTTCCATTTGAAATGTATTTTTATTTTTTTTATTTCAGAATTGCGAGCAGGTGTGAGCCAGGCCCTGTGTCCCTTGTGTCTGCTGTCTCTCATATTGTTGGACCTCTGCATAGGTTATGCCTTAATTCTGTGCTAAAAATCTCCAGTGAGTCATTACTCCCCAAACCATACCCTTCTATAAACATAACATATACACCCCTATAGGGCCCAGGAAGTCAATAACTCATAACATTACCACCAACATTTCCCAATAACTCTTTTGATTGTCAAAACTCTGTGAGGATAGTTGGCAGAAATACCAATGATATCACCCACCATGCACCCGGCCTCGCTATTGTAATGGAATATCATCACGTTACACTGGTGCTTTGGTAGATAATTAGGGATTATCATCCTGGGTAGGAGTTGTACGCTAATGCCGCCACCGCTGATGCTGTGGGAAATGTATTTAGACACCCCCTGGTGACTTTGCAAATCCAAGCACCTTTGTAAACTGTTGCAGCATCAACGTACAAAAATACAACATCGGGAATTAAGACGCCGGATCCATACGTGCTCGCAGACGCAGGGTGTGACACGCCCCCGAAACAGTCGCAACATGCCTACGCAGCTTGCTGCAACTCCCGGCCGCCTCCCCTAAACGCTCCCTGACTATCAATCACACTGCGAAAAAATAATCGCTGCGAGCAACTACCATAATGTACCTTAACACGCGCGTAGTACGACTGAGACAAATGCAGAGACGGACGATAATCGGTCAACTGCAATAGCGTCAACATAGCGCACAACTCAGAGCCTGTGGACCTGCTTCAGAGACAGTTGGTGATGCGAATACGAATCTCGCTCTTCCCTTTAGGTGAGCTGGCGCGATGAGGTGCAGGAACGCTGAGACGTCCACTTTCCAGCTGCATGGTATGGGCATTTGCAATGGAGATTGTAAAAAACACTAAAACATCGACACAACGTTAGTCGCACCATCGTCATTTGCGGTAACCTAGGGTCTACTCTCCTCTAATCCAACTGAACATGGCCTCTAAAGCTGAGGATTTGCGATTGGGTCGTAACAGCGCTCCGGACACGCCCATGACACTCTGCTAACATGCCCATGACACGGCCCCTTTTTGCGATCACTCTAGGGCTCCTCCCAGTCTCCACCATAATATGTCCAGGGATCGCAAACCCAAGCGTTAGCGATGCCATACACATTTGCGCAGTAAAGGGATCCTGGGCTTTTCATGTAGTAGCAAAAAATCACGCAACTGCGGAAACATCGATTGGTTGGCCTGATTCAGAGCCGGACGCTCTTTGAGAGCGCTCATTCTCGATCAGGGCGTCCCTTTTTTTTTAAAGACTGCCTCTTGGCCGCTCGCATAGCTGTGGGTGACCACCCACAGCTTATCCGAGCGGCCAGGCAACGAGCCCCAGTGGACTTCCTCCTCTAATAGAGCAGGAAGTCCACCTACTGACATTACGAGTGATGTCAGTAGGGCCGCCCACAAACGGCAGGCGTTCCTTCAGGAACGTCTCCATTTGTGTAGCCACCCTGCCTACAAAACGGGGCGAGCTGTCAATCAACATCGACAGCCGCCCCTTTTGTAGTGAGTTCCGGAGCGAGAGAATTTCTCTCTCGCTCCGGGGCTCGCGCATGCGCATGTGGGGGACCATCGACCCGCTTGCGAGCGCTGTGCGCTCACGAGCGGGTCTGAATCAGTCACTGTGTCCAAATTTACAGTCAACCTCTCTCAGTTTTACATGTGTGAATGTAATTAATAAATCTTTTATACAAGTCAACTTGTATTTTACATTTAGTAGTCATCTAACCATTGTCACTAGATAACATACAAATAAGTTGGCCCTGAGTAACATAAGTATCCAATTAATATATTAATTCCATTAACTAGCCTGACAAGTCTTGTCTTCTCGTGGTTACACGTTAGTTATTACGCAGTTTCTGGGCACCGCGTGGCGTTCTGGCTTTGACACTCACAGACCAATGTCCTTGTCTTATCAATCACGTTGCGAACCAGACTTATGCGGACACGATGACAATAAAAGCACGCAGTGACAAGTCCATCTACCGCTGTCAGGGCTACGCTCACAAATGTCCTTTTGCTCTAAATTTTATTTTGTTCGCTAATGGTAATAGAATTTAATGGTTCGGCAAAACAGATGAGTGACAGAGAAAGATGAGGAGAGAGGACAGAACAACAGGCTGCACATGAAAGGTAAAAGCAAGAATGGGCCAATATCCCTCCCTCTGCTAATATTGCCTACGGATAGTTATTTTATGATATGTATTACATGGTCATTGCTGGAAAGGAATGCTTAGAGGAGAAGCAAGGTCAGGGGCGTAATATGTAATCACTGGGCCAGATGGCAACATTTGGGGAGCTGAAGGTCCAAATGGAGTAGAATCCGATAGTCTCCAGAGGAAGGAGAACCCTCCCAGATGGGTGAGGTTGGGGCCGTGATGTATTAAGTAGCATGGTAGTGCCCCCTGCATTTGGCAGCCCCAAAAGTCAGCAAGTTTGGGTGTCACTGCACTGCTATCAGAGAAGCAGATCAGAGGCCCACTGAGCAGATGGACCCGTATCGCCAACCCCTGTAGCCACAACATGGTCTACACCGATCTTAGTTACAGTATGTCTGTGTGTGTATATATATATATATATATTGTATGTATACATACACACACACATATATTTATATATGTGTGTGCATAACTGTTAGATTCTGCTGCATTTACCACACTCGCAGATGTTGCCTTGAACCTGCTTTACTTCCTTGATTTAGCTGTTTCTGGGTAATCTTTTCTCTCTGCTGCCTGCCCTGACCCCGAAATGTATGCCAACCAAGGTTTGTCTGCTGCCTGCCCTGACCCCGGAATGTATGCCGACCAAGGTTTGTCTGCTGCCTGCTGTGACCCCAGAATGTATGCCAACCAAGGTTTGTCTGCTGCCTGCCCTGACTCCGGAATGTATGCCAACCAAGGTTTGTCTGCTGCCTGCCCTGACTCCGGAATGTATGCCAACCAAGGTTTGTCTGCTGCCTGCCCTGACCCCGGAATGTATGCCAACCAAGTTTTGTCTGCTGCCTGTCCTGATTTCAGATCATTTATGGTTTCCTTATTCCATGTATCGTAACTGACTGTTCCTGAATATCTCTTATTAGTGTTCTTCACCTTCAACTCAAGGTTGAAGCACATTGTTCTATATATATATATATATATATATATATATACTTAAGCACAGGGCCGTAACTAGGGTAGTGCAGCCTGTGCCATGGCACAGGGCACCGCAGGACAGGGGGCGCTGTTCATACCTGTCAGTTTTCTGTTTATTATCATTCTCACTTGTAGCTTCCTCTTCTTTTATCCCCAGCATCTCCTGGCCTCTCCTATCTCTTCCCTTGCACTTCCCCATGAGCCCATGGCCCTTTACAGGTGTGTTATCTCCCTATTTGAAAAATAGGGGGGCGCCAATGCTCTTTCTGACACAGGGCACCAAAAAGTCTAGTTACGGCTCTGCATAAGCACCATGTATTTGTGGGCTTACATAGTGTCCCATCCATTCCTGACTCTTTGGCTACATCTTCGAATGAAAGGTCCTTACTATTGGGAGCTCAAGACCTGGAGGCATTGGAGTACCTGTGCACAGATAGCACTCTACCGGAAAAGGTGGCTGCTATAGGTGGAAACCTCCAGACGGGGCTCTATGACCTCATTACCTCCCAGCAGGTATAGGCCTAACATTCAGATCTCCAAAAATGCAAAATAGGGATAGAGGGGCTGATGTTGTGTACAACCCTGTTTGCAGAGCGCATCTTGCATTTGACCTGAGCATACTCTGGAACCAAGATCATCCAAATACAAGCGATGCAGGGTCATACACACCTCAGGCATAACTCCACTTACAACTCTAGGAGGTATATTTATTAAAGTGCAGGTTTTTAGAAGTGGAGATGTTGCCCATAGCAACCAATTAGATTCTAGCTGTTATCTTCTAGAAGGTGCTAGATAAATGTTAAGTAAAATCTGATTGGTTGCTATGGGCAACACCTCCACTTCTATAAACCTGCACTTTAGTAAATATACCCCTAGGAGTGTACCTGACCTGTAACTGGGTTTTCTCACAGGGCTTGTCTACATAAATGGGGTTATTGGAGGCATAACTCATATTTACTGACAGTTATTATCTGCTCTCCGGAGAGCAGACACAGCAGACCACTTTGAGGGGCTGTCATAAGGCCCCACCCATCACGGCAAACTGCCGCAAATTGCTGGAGCGCTAAGAGAGATGGAGTTAAATGACACATTTCCTCATCATTTAGCCCTGCCCCCTCCATACAGAGCCCTGATACACGGCACCTATGCAGCGATTCCCGGCAATCATCGTCACCATCATGCCCTCTTCACTAGGAAGTGGGCAGGATGTGGGAGATACGGATACTATTTAGGGGGTGTGAGGGGCTCCCTGAAAGTTCAGGAGCCTCCCGCAACTTCTGGGAGAGAATGTAAGTATGGCATAAATACTTCTGTTCTCAGATGTATCTTTTGCACTTGGTATTGGGCTAGTGCAAGTGTTTCGGATTCCCAGGTTGTTCCATGTAGACCCCTAGAACCCAGGCTAGCGAAGTCTTCCACCACTAACAGCCACCTGCTGTTCCCTTAGAACTGGAAGATGTTCACCGGTATTTAAGTATGGCTTGTGGGCCAGTGGTGAGATGCGGCTTTGAGAGCCGGTGGTGTGGCTGGAAAGGAGATGGTGAGATGCGGCCTTGAGCCAGTGGTGTGTCCAGAGATCTGGTGATGAGATGCGTCTTTGAGAGCCGTTAGTATGACCTGTGAGCTGGTTGTTGAGATACGGCTTTGAGCCGGTGATGTGGCCAGAGAGCTGGTGAGGAGATGCGACTTTAAGAGACTATAGTATGGCCTGAGAGCCGTTGGTGAGATGCGGCCTTGAGCCGGTGGTGTGGCTGGAGAGCCGATAGTTAAATGCGGCTTTGAAGCCGGTAACAGCTTGGGAACTGACGGTGCGGCTGGGAAGCCGATGGAGCGGCAACGAAGCCGATAACAACTTGGGAGCTGACAGTGCGGCTGGGAAGCCGATACCGCTTGTTGCCAAGACAAGGAAAAATACAGGAGCACTGACCATGTAGCTGAGCCGAGAGATCCACAAGGAACGCTATAGTCGTCGAGGTGGCTAAGGGCCAGCGTGCAGAAATAGGGGAAAAAAACAATCAAGACAAGTCATGACCGCGACTTGTTACAGCAAGTGCGTCCTGATGATGATAGTTGTGAAACTAAGCCCATTCATAGGGGCATTCTGATATTCTGTATATGGGCAGCCATGCACATTTGGTTCATTGCAACAAATGCAGAAGCAATTATGGCTGACCTGTGTTCAACTCTAGATTGGGCCCAGAGTGATATGTACTCCCAAGGAGGAACAGTGTAAGCCATGGATGGCCTAACTACCATAGGTGCAAGGGGTGCAGGTGCAATGGGGCCCAGAGCTGAGGGGAGCCCATCTTCCTTGTCAAAGTTACATGTGTTATATACATATTTCACCACTGGGGCCCTTACAAACTTTTGCTATGGGGTCTTCGAATACCTAGTTGCACCCCTGGTGTAAGCTGTGCTATTTCTTACAGATGCAGATAAAATACTTGCTTATCTGTAATCACATAGTACCTGTAATAAGATATATGATCACCTGGCCCAATGCAATAGGCACCATACGTGGGTAGGTAACTAATATGCTGTCCATTTTCTGCCCGGACCTAACGAATGTGGTACTACATGTTCCTGGGTGTACTTGGGCCCTAAAAAAAAATAACAGATGAGAAATTCAGGGAACTCTTTCCAAATGCCAGCTCTGCCCACAGATCCTGCCAAACTGGGCACTGTGCCAGCACAGGGCTGCCAGCAGACACAGACATAATGTACATTCTCTGATCTCTGGGGTCCCATCAGTGGGGTGCAGCTGCTGTCTAAGCCTAAGATATTGTCACATGCCGCGAGGTACTAAAGCCCCAACTACATTGCACTTTCCTTTGATTTTCGGGAACTCACACAATGCAGCAGATGGGAGAGAGTCAGACACCATTTGGTCTATTCATTAATATCCACACTCATATTAGCGATTCCCAAACCATCCCCGGCTTACCTGTTCTAACAGGCTCCTCTCTGACCTTTCTGCGGAGAACAGAATGGCAAAGGGACGGACTGCAGTGCTATTCACTGCTGGGCATGATGCAAAGATTACATACGGGACCCTCTTTTTATTTTCCATGCAAATCGCCGGGACTGGAATCGTTTAGAATCCGGGAAAATTGTGGCAAGGCGGCTTATGTTATTCTCCAGGACTCCTCGTATTACACCACTATGTGCATACTCTGCAGCCCATCTTCATTTAGCTTATTCCACGTTTGGCTGCACTTATGCCTCGCTTGACATTTTGTGAATTGTTGGTCCGAGACGGAGAGTTACATCTGCAGAAGTAAGGACGTCACCTGGAAACGCTGCCTAACATCACGCTCAGACCGTGCTCCTAATAAAATGTTTCCCTTTTGACTCTCTGTTGTGTATGACCTCACCCATGGTATTATCAAGTGGTCCTTAACGCTTCCTGTACTCCATCTGCCGCAACATTAGCTTTTTGTTTTGTTTTGATCAAGATATTAATGCTCATCTCTTATAAAATGGGAAAGATTGCAGCCTAAAAACTCAGGATAGTTAAGTTAATATGATGATTTCCCATCACCGTGATTGGCTGTACGTAAGGCAGCGCCATGGTGGATACCGGTCAAACCCCCAAAATGCGGGTTTGACCGCATTTCTCATATGCACCAAGCCCCTGAATGTGATGCACTCCGACGCTTGGTTACGGTGGGTAACACCATCTTCCTATGGGCTTCTATTGGGAGACTGCTGTGAGAGGGATCCAATCGGAACCCCCCCCCCGCGGCGTGTGCTTCCTCCTGCGCATGCCCAGAAGGATACCAGGGGGTCTTCTGGGTCATAGACCCTAAAGTGCCTCCATCGCAAAGGGGCGCTCTTACTGAGAGAACGGTCCTTTGCGGTGCTCGTCATGCATACCGTCGTTACCAACGCATCGCATCTCAAAGATTCAAAAGAACGAGCAAGGCCGTATTAACTGCAGGTAGGTGGGGGGGGGACTACAGCTCCAGGCCTCCACATAAAAATAGGCCCATCATTCTGACACCATGATTATGACGAGTCGCCCAGTTCGCCTACGGTTGGTCATAGAGTATTTTGGGGCTGATGTATGAAGCTCTGGAAAGTGAAGAGTGATAAACGACCAACCAATCAGCTCCTAACTGTCATGTTACAGGCTGTGTTTGAAAAATGAAAGTTAGGAGCTGATTGGTTGGTCATTTATCACTCTCCAATTTATCACTTCCCAGAGCTTCATACATCTGCCTCTTTATTTCTAATTTACTCACAAATTGATGCAATGGTTCTACTTTTACACATTTTTAGGTAGACATTGGGGCTGATAGTGTAGGGGGTGTACATACCCAGATGGCACTGGCCAGTCCCACACAGCACTGACCACTCCCACACGGCACTGGCAGCCAAACATGGGGATGTAGATGGACAGCTTACTGTGTAATGCGAGCTGGTTTGAATAAAGGACAGGAGAAATATGTCAACATTAAGCCCACTAAGGTTGGAAATCCAGCTTTTACATTAGCCCAATTATAATGAGGCCTACTGTCAGATGCAAATCCACCGTTAGCTGATCATACTTTCAAATATAACGAACCAGAAAGAATGTGTGTGTCAGCCCCCTTATTTGCCATGGGACCCCTCGACATGCCCCAAATATGCCATCAGACCCTTCCATATATTCCTAATATGCTATCAGACTTCTTCACATGCCCTTTATATGAAATCAGATCTTCCAGTTGCTGACCCCTGCCCTAGCTTGTTACTAACCTCGACATTGTCATTAATAAGAAGCTAATAATGAACTAAAAAACACTCAGCTGATGGTTCCAGACTGTCCTCTGTCATTCAGCTTCTTCGTCGGTGCTCTCACTGGCTGGTGCAGGGAATTCTGGGAAGCATCATAGTCTCTCCTAGCAGGCAGTGATTTCGGAGGCATGAGGAGAGCGGGGTGCGGAGGGGATGTGGATGGTGGAGACAGTCTGATCCTGATAGCAATGGCACCCCTTGCACCTACCGGGATGGGGGGGGGAAGAGAGAATTTCCACTGGCAAGGATAGATACAATTCTGCATACATGCGAAAATATCCATATTGTGCCATCCACGCAATACAGTAGCAATTACAGCTGACTTCCATGCAACCCTGCATCAGCCCCTAATGAGATAATGAATAAATGAGTACAGTGTTAGCACTGGCTTACGGGGTTGGAATAGCCGGGAATTGTAGGTGAGGTAGATAATGTGACTGTATTGTATTGGTGAAGGGTTAACCAGCACACACTCCAGCTCTGTCTGTTTTACCAGAAGTAGAAACCTTGAATTTTCATATATATTCTCTTTGCATCTCTGTTTTCTTTGTGACATCTTCGGCTTTTTCTTCCTTGTTCCCGGAGCAGGAAAAAAGCTTCCGCACGTACAGCTGTCAAGGTCTGAGGATCCAAGAGAACGGAGATTTCAAGTATTTTGGACAAAAATGACATTTTGAAAGAATTCTGACTTCAAGGATTGAGGCTTCATTGACATATACCAGGCAGTTTACTTCGTCTCTGTGTAGCCACCAGGGAGTCAGACGTCCCATCAAGGTGTGAGACTGCTGAATATGGAATGAGACTCCCACGCAAGATATGAGACTGTTGCCTACATAGTGAGACTTCTGCATGTGGAAAGGTCCGTCTAAGAATGGCGTTGATTTGCCAGTGATGCCTAGAACACAGAGAATGAGGCTCACGCTCAAGCCAAGAGACCGTTGACCACAGCAAGACTTCAGTTATTATATATTAGTCTGTAGATTAAGAAATTAGGGTTAATAACCACTGGGGTAGACTTCTAATACAAATATGATGGTGCAGAGAAAACTTACATTCAAGGTGTGAGACTGACGATCTGTGTGGGACATTTCTAGGAAAGGTGGGCAGTTACTGACCAGTAAGTGAGACCAGGGAACAACATGTACAGTATTTTGAGACTGTGGACCAAGCAAGCAATCGTCCAATCAGGCATAGAAGCTATTGATGAAGGAATATGACTACCAATGACAGGATATAAAAATGGCCACACACAGATGGATCATACTGCTCAGCACAGGCATTGGGCATTGGATCCACAGGGAACAGTAGTATATGTGCCTGGGTTACACCAGGAGAGAACAGTAGTGTATGTGCCTGGGTTACACCAGGAGAGAATAGTAGTATATGTGTCTGGGTTACATCGGGAGAGAACAGTAGTATATGTGCCTGGGTTACACCAGGAGAGAACAGTAGTATATGTGCCTGGGTTACACCAGGAGAGAACAGTAGTGTATGTGCCTGGGTTACACCAGGAGAGAACAGTAATGTATGTGCCTGGGTTACACCAGGAGAGAACAGTAGTGTATGTGCCTGGGTTACACCAGGAGAGAACAGTAGTATATGTGCCTGGGTTGCACCAGGAGAGAACAGTAGTATATGTACCTGGGTTACACCAGGAGAGAACAGTAGTATATGTGCCTGGGTTACACCAGGAGAGAATAGTAGTGTATGCGCCTGGGTTACTACACCAGGAGAGAACAGTAGTGTATGTGCCTGGGTTATACCAGGAGAGAACAGTAGTGTATGTGCCTGGGTTATACCAGGAGAGAACAGTAGTATATGTGCCTGGGTTACACCAGGAGAGAACAGTAGTGTATGTGCCTGGGTTACACCAGGAGAGAACAGTAGTATATGTGTCTGGGTTACACCAGGAGAGAAGAGTAGTATATGTGCCTGGGTTACACCAGGAGAGAACAGTAGTGTATGGGCCTGGGTTACACCAGGAGAGAACAGTAGTATATGTGCCTGGCAGGGCTAGATTAACAATGGGGCGGATGGAGCTACAGCTCCAGGCCTCCAAATAAAAATAGGCCCATCAACATGACAAAATGATTACCAGCTGCCTAACTGGCCATAAATTTTAAGTATTTAAATAGTTTTTCTAGTCCCCCGTCCCCCCCAAAAAAACTAAATTATGCAATTTTTCTATTTCTATGTAATTAGGGAGACATTGTGGTCATAGTTTACGAGGTGTATACACCAAGGTGACTCTGACCACAACCACACAGCACCGTTCACAGCTCTTCCCCATCTCAGTATAGGCCCTTGAACATTTTCAGCTCCAGGCCCCTGTGGGCCTTAATCCGGCCCTGGTGCCTGGGTTACACCAGGAGAGAACAGTAGTATATGTGCCTGGGTTACACCAGGAGAGAACAGTAATATATGTGCCTGGGTTACACCAGGAGAGAACAGTAATATATGTGCCTGGGTTACACCAGGAGAGAACAGTAGTATATGTGCCTGGGTTACACCAGGAGAGAACAGTAATATATGTGCCTGGGTTACACCAGGAGAGAACAGTAGTATATGCGCCTGGGTTATACCAGGAGAGAACAGTAGTATATGTGCCTGGGTTATACCAGGAGAGAACAGTAGTATATGTGCCTGGGTTACACCAGAAGAGAACAATAGTGTATGTGCCTGGGTTACTCCAGGAGAGAGCAGTAGTATATGTGTCTGGGTTACACCAGGAGAGAACAGTAGTGTATGTGCCTGGGTTACACCAGGAGAGAACAGTAGTATATGTGCCTGGGTTACACCAGGAGAGAACAGTAGTGTATGTGCCTGGGTTACACCAGGAGAGAGCAGTAGTATATGTGCCTGGGTTACACCAGGAGAGAACAGTAGTATATGTGCCTGGGTTACACCGGGAGAGAACAGTAGTGAATGTGCCTGGGTTAAACCAGGAGAGAAGAGTAGTATTTGTGTCTGGGTTACACCAGGAGAGAACAGTAGTGTATGTGCCTGGGTTACTCCATTAGAGAACAGTAGTATATGTGCCTGGGTTACACCAGGAGAGAACAGTAATATATGTGCCTGGGTTACACCAGGAGAGAACAGTAGTATATGTGCCTGGGTTATACCAGGAGAGAACAGTAGTGTATGTGCCTGAGTTACTCCTGGAGAGAACAGAGGTATATGTACCTGAGGTACTCCTGAGAGAAGAGTAGTATATGTGCGTGGATTCCACCAGAGGCAGACCTGTGCTTGTGAGCTCCTAGGCCTCTGGAAGTTTTTGGAGCCTGCAGTGTTTCCCATTAGAGGCCTTCCAGGGGAAGATGGATCCCCCTGGGGAGGAGAAGGATGGGAATCCCCAGGTGTCACAATCCGTACAGGAAGTTCCTCAGGCGGAGGGCAAAAGCCAGGGGGTTAGGATGGCTAGGGAACAACTAGGTGAGTGACAGTGACTAGATCTCCCTATTGTGACCAAACTCAGGTTTTGCTAGACCTGCCCAGAGGCGCGGAGTCTAACCCACTTGGTGGTCTTCACCAGTGACCCCTCCAGTTGGGAATTTGGTTTCGCTGCACCAAGTGAGCAGGTCACGGCCCTCTGGACAGGCAGGGCCGCCATCAGTGGGGTACTGCCGGTACTGATGTACCGGGCCCGGGCTCACTGGGGGCCCGGCAGTGTGCGGATAATCAGTATGCTGATAATTAGTGTCAGGACTCTGGAGTGGAACATCGGCGCACTGCGGGGCCCCCTGACTCGCACAGTCCACACACTGCTGCTTGCACTGGCGGAAGTGACACAGCAGCTAATGGTAGACTATGTGTGAGGAACAGACACTTGTTCCTCGGCGGTGGTGCTCTGGAACGTTAGATGGCATCATGGCAGAGCTGCACGGCATGCACCAAGTGTGAGGTGAGCGGCTGCCGGTGAGTCTGTCACTCCAGCGACACAATCAGCCCCCAGCCCCATTAAACAGAGGACACGGACAGCAAGACAGAGGAGGAGCCCCTCTACACCCACTCACTCCCGACTGCTGTGGTAATGGCACTGTACTGTATTACATCAGTGTGTGCTGCTGTGTAAGTGTGTGTCTGTGTATATTGTGCTGCTGTATACAGCAAGGGGTGGACCTAAATATATATCTATGTGTATATATATATATATAATACATACACACATTATCTATGTAACTATTGTATATCTATGTAACTATTGTAACTATAATATATATCTGTATGTGTGTGCATCAATATGTGTGTATATATATATATATATATATATATATATATTAGGGGTGAGCGGGTTCGGATTTCTGAAATCCGAACCCCCCCGAGCCCCCCCGATCCGAGTCCGATCCGAGTCAGGCTCGACTTTTCCCGCCTGACTCGGATATGAAATTGAGGCAAAACGTCATCATCCCGCCTTCCGAGTCTCGCGGGTTTTGGATCCTATATAAGGTACCCGCGTCGGCGCCATTTTCTCACTCGGCTGTGCACAGTGAAGAGGGAGGGTGGGAGTTAGGGCTGTGTAGTGTAGTGTAGTGTAGTGCTGCTGTTGTCCACTACTTCAAAGTCCATAGGGGCTGGCTGTGTTGTGCTGTCCTGCTGTTGTTAATAGGGGCTGTGTCCACTACTTCAAAGTCCATAGGGGCTGGCTGGACTGTGTTGTGCAGTCAGTTCTCCATAGGGGCTGTGTCCACTCCAAAGTCCTGTGCAGTGTCCCAGTCCTAAAGGGGTGCTGTAGTGTTGTCCAGGAGGTGCTCTGTCCATCAGGGGTGCTCCCCCCAAGTGCTAAAAAAATAATATATTTTCTGTGTTTGTGAATTGTGTGCGCAGTAGCCGCACGTGCATCAACAAAGTAGTGCCAAGCGTGCGCCTGTGTCATAAGTAAAGGGCCGGCTGGCTTGACCGTTAAAGGGTGCTGTAACCCCCAAAGGACACTCCAGTCCAAACCAAAAAAAAAATTATTTTCTGTGTTTGTGAATTGTGTGCGCAGTAGCCGCACGTGCATCAACAAAGTAGTGCCAAGCGTGCGCCTGTGTCATAAGTAAAGGGTAATGGCACGGCTGGCTTGACCGTTAAGGGTGCTGTAACCCCCGAAAGTACACTCCAGTCCAAACCAAAAAAAAAATTATTTTCTGTGTTTGTGAATTGTGTGCGCAGTAGCCGCACGTGCATCAACAAAGTAGTGCCAAGCGTGCGCCTGTGTCATAAGTAAAGGGCCGGCTGGCTTGACCGTTAAGGGTGCTGTAACCCCCGAAAGTACACTCCAGTCCAAACCAAAAAAAAAATTATTTTCTGTGTTTGTGAATTGTGTGCGCAGTAGCCGCACGTGCATCAACAAAGTAGTGCCAAGCGTGCGCCTGTGTCATAAGTAAAGGGCCGGCTGGCTTGACCGTTAAGGGTGCTGTAACCCCCAAAGTACACTCCAGTCCAAACCAAAAAAAAAATTATTTTCTGTGTTTGTGAATTGTGTGCGCAGTAGCCGCACGTGCGCCTGTGTCATAAGTAAAGGGCCGGCTGGCTTGACCGTTAAAGGGTGCTGTAACCCCCAAAGTACACTCCAGTCCAAACAAAAAAAAAAATTATTTTCTGTGTTTGTGAATTGTGTGCGCAGTAGCCGCACGTGCATCAACAAAGTAGTGCCAAGCGTGCGCCTGTGTCATAAGTAAAGGGCCGGCTGGCTTGACCGTTAAAGGGTGCTGTAACCCCCAAAGTACACTCCAGTCTAAACCAAAAAAAAAATTATTTTCTGTGTTTGTGAATTGTGTGCGCAGTAGCCGCACGTGCATCAACAAAGTAGTGCCAAGCGTGCGCCTGTGTCATAAGTAAAGGGCCGGCTGGCTTGACCGTTAAGGGTGCTGTAACCCCCGAAAGTACACTCCAGTCCAAACCAAAAAAAAAATTATTTTCTGTGTTTGTGAATTGTGTGCGCAGTAGCCGCACGTGCATCAACAAAGTAGTGCCAAGCGTGCGCCTGTGTCATAAGTAAAGGGCCGGCTGGCTTGACCATTAAGGGTGCTGTAACCCCCGAAAGTACACTCCAGTCCAAACCAAAAAAAAAATTATTTTCTGTGTTTGTGAATTGTGTGCGCAGTAGCCGCACGTGCATCAACAAAGTAGTGCCAAGCGTGCGCCTGTGTCATAAGTAAAGGGCCGGCTGGCTTGACCGTTAAGGGTGCTGTAACCCCCAAAGTACACTCCAGTCCAAACCAAAAAAAAAATTATTTTCTGTGTTTGTGAATTGTGTGCGCAGTAGCCGCACGTGCGCCTGTGTCATAAGTAAAGGGCCGGCTGGCTTGACCGTTAAAGGGTGCTGTAACCCCCAAAGTACACTCCAGTCCAAACCAAAAAAAAAATTATTTTCTGTGTTTGTGAATTGTGTGCGCAGTAGCCGCACGTGCATCAACAAAGTAGTGCCAAGCGTGCGCCTGTGTCATAAGTAAAGGGCCGGCTGGCTTGACCGTTAAGGGTGCTGTAACCCCCGAAAGTACACTCCAGTCCAAACCAAAAAAAAAATTATTTTCTGTGTTTGTGAATTGTGTGCGCAGTAGCCGCACGTGCATCAACAAAGTAGTGCCAAGCGTGCGCCTGTGTCATAAGTAAAGGGCCGGCTGGCTTGACCGTTAAGGGTGCTGTAACCCCCGAAAGTACACTCCAGTCCAAACCAAAAAAAAAATTATTTTCTGTGTTTAGCCGCACGTATATATCAAATTGATATAACATAAATGGAGGACCAAACTTTCTCCGATAAAAATAAAATAGAGAAAGATCAAGAACCACTTCCTCCTAGTGCTGAAGCTGCTGCCACTAGTCATGACATAGACGATAACATGCCATCAACGTCGTCTGCCAAGGCCGATGCCCAATGTCATAGTAGAGGGCACATACAATCCCAAATGGCAAAGTTCAGGAAAATGACCTTGAAAAAGACATTTAAATCAGCTGAAGAGAAACGTAAACTTGCCAATATGCCATTTACGACACGGAGTGGCAAGGAACGGCTAAGGTCGATCCCTAGTATGTTCATGACTAGTGGTTCAGCTTCACATGACGATGGAAGCCCTCCTCCCACTAAAAAAATCAAAAGAGTTAAGCTGGCAAAAGCACAGCGAAGAACTGTGCTTTCTAAGAAGATATCACAAATCCCCAAGGAGAGTCCAAGTGTGGTGGTGGTTGCGATGCCTGACCTTCCCAGCACTGGACGGGAAGAGGTGGCTCTTTCCACCATTTGCACGCCCCCTGCAAGTGCTGAAAGGAGCACCCACAGTCCACTTGCTGATATGCAAATTGAAGATGTCACTGTTGAAGTACAACAGGATGAGGATACTGGTGTAGCTGGCGCTGAGGAGGAAGTTGGCGAGGAGGATTCTGATGGTGATGTGGTTTGTTTAAATCAGGCTCCGGGGGAGACAGTTGTTGTCCGTGGGATGAAAAAGCCCATCACGGTCATGCCTGGGCAGAAGACCAAACATTCCACCTCTTTGGTCTGGCAATATTTCTATCCAAATCCGGACAACAACTGCCTTGCCATATGTACCATATGTAAAGGTGAAATAAGTAGGGGTAGGGACGTCAACCACCTAGGAACATCCTCCCTTATACGGCACCTGCAGCGCGTTCATAAAAAGTTACTGTCAAGTTCAGAAACTTTGGCTAAGACCGTAAGCAGTCCAGGGACACCTAAATCCCGTTGTCCTGTTGTATCCAAGCGCCTGCAAACCACACCGTCAACTCCCTCCTCGTCAATTTCCTCCTTAGTCAGGATCGGAAGTAGTCCTGCAGGCCATGTCACTGGCATGACTGACTCTCCTATCCGGGATTCCTCCGGAGGATCCTGCATTGCTACGCCTACTGCTGCCGCTGCTGCTGTTGCTGCTGCTGGGAGTCGTTCATCATCCCAGAGAGGAAGTAGGAACACCACTACTTTTACTAAACAATTGACCCTCCAACAGTCCTTAGCGAGGAGGATGAAGTACGACAGCAGTCATCCTGAAGCAAAACGTATAACTGAGACCTTGACTGCTATGTTGGTGTTAGACGTGCATCCGGTATCCGCCATTAGTGCAGTGGGATTTAGACAATTGATGGAGGTAGTGTGTCCCCGGTTCCAAATCCCGTCTAGATTCCACTTCACTAGGCAGGCGATACCGAGACTGTACAGAAACGTCAGAAAAAGTGTCCTCAGTGTCCTGAAAAATGCCGTTGTACACAATGTCCACTTAACCACGGACATGTGGACAAGTGGAACAGGGCAGACTAAGGACTATATGACTGTGACAGCCCACTGGGTAGATGTATCACCTTACGCAGCAACAGCAGCAGCGTCACCAGTAGCAGCATCTCAGAAACGCCAGCTCGTTACAAGGCAGGCTACGCTGTGTATCACCGGTTTCAGTAAGAGGCACACCACCGACAACCTCTTAGAGAAACTGAGGGAAATCATCGCCCAGTGGCTCACCCCACTTAGACTCTCCTGGGGATTTGTGATATCTGACAACGCCACTAATATTGTGCGGGCATTACATCTGGGCAAATTCCAGCACGTCCCATGTTTTGCTCACACAATAAACTTGGTGGTGCAGAATTTTCTGAAAAGCGACAGGGGCGTGCAGGAGACGCTTTGGGTGGCCCGAAAAATTTCTGGCCACTTTCGCCATTCAGCGACTGCGTGCCGAAGACTGGAGCGCCAGCAAACACTCTTGAACCTGCCCCGCCATCACCTGAAGCAAGAGGTTGTGACGCGGTGGAACTCAACCCTCTATATGCTTCAGAGGATGGAGGAGCAGCAAAAGGCCATACAAGCCTATACATCCACCTATGACATAGGCAAAGGAGGGGGTATGCACCTGACTCAAGCGCTGTGGAGAATGATTTTCGTGTTGTGCAAGGTTCTCCAGCCCTTCGAACTTGCCACACGTGAAGTCAGTTCAGACACTGCCAGCTTGAGTCAGATCATTCCCCTCATCAGGCTTTTGCAGAAGCAGCTGGAGAAAGTGAAGGAGGAGCTAAGACGGAGCGATTCCGCTTGGCATGTGGGACTTGTGGATGAAGCCCTTCATTCGCTTTGCCAGGATTCCAGGGTGGTCAATCTGTTGAAATCAGGCCACTACATTTTGGCCACCGTGCTCGATCCTAGGTTTAAAGCCTATGTGGTGTCTCTCTTTCCGGCCGACACAAGCCTGCAGAGGTGCAAAGACCTGCTGGTGAACACACTGTCAGCTGAAGCGGAACGTGACACGTCAACGGCTCCTTCATTTTCTCCCGCAACTGGGGCTGCCAGGAAAAAACTTAGGTATCCTAAGCAACCCGCTGGCGGTGATGCAGGGCAGGCAGGACCAAGTTTGGACATCTGGTCCGGACTGAAGGACCTGGCAACAATTTCTGACATGTCTACTGTCACTGCATATGATACTGTCACCATTGACAGAATGGTGGAGGATTACATCGGTGACAGCATCCAAGTAGGCATGTCAGACAGTCCATACCTGTACTGGCAGGAAAAAGAGGCAATTTGGAGGCCCCTGTACAAACTGGCTCTATTTTACCTGAGTTGCCCCCCCTCCAGTGTGTACTCCGAAAGAGTGTTTAGTGCAGCCGGGAACCTTGTCAGCGAAAGGCGTAGGAGGTTGCTTCCACAGAATGTGGAGAAGATGATGTTCATCAAAATGAATTATCAGCTCTTCCAGGGAGACCAGCCTCCAGAAGGTACAGAGGGACCTGTGGTGGTGGATTCAAGTGGGGACGAGTTAATACTTTGTGAGGATGTACACACTGAAGAGGGTGAGGAATCGGTGGATGAGGAGGATGAGGATGACATCTTGCCTCCGTAGAGCCAGTTTGTGCAGGGACACATTAATTGCCAGCTTGTTTTGTGGGGGCCCAAACGAACCAATCATTTCAGCCACAGTTGTGTGGCAGACCCTGGCGCTGAAATGATTGATTTGTTATAGTGTGCATGTCCTGTTTATACAACATAAGGGTGGGTGGGAGGGCCCAAGGACAATTCCATCTTGCACCTCTTTTTTTTCTTTGCATTATGTACAGTTTGGGGCCTAGTTTTTCTAACTGCCATCCTGTCTGCCACTGCAGTGTCACTCCTAGATGGGTCACGTGTTTGTGCCGCCCACTCGTGTCGCTTAGCATAGTCATCCAGCTACCTCGGTGCAACCTTTTGGACATAAAAACACTATTGTGAGGTGTGAGGTGTTCAGAATAGACTGGAAATGAGTGGAAATTAAGGTTATTGAGGTTAATAATAGCATAGGAGCAGAAAAACCTACAAATTCTGTGATTTTAGCTGTTTTTATGCTTTTTTAAAAAAAAATACAGATCCAAAACACAAAACCCAGAACCCAAAACACGGAAGGGTGGTTTTGGCAAAACCAATCCAATCCAAAACACGAAGAAAGATCCAGATCCAAAACCAAAACACAAAACACGAAAAGTGGCCGGTGCACACCCCTAATATATATATATATATATATATATATATATATATATGTATTGTATGTGTGTCAGGTTGTAGGGGAGGGGGGCTGTCTGTTTTATCTGTACCGGGCCCCACGATTTCTGATGGCAGCATTGTGGACAGGTACCTGGGAGTGGCAGGAAGACCGGGAAACTATGTTAGAATGAGTTAGCACTGGGAACCCTAGAATTGTATTGACACTAGTAAACACTAGAAATTAGATGGTTACTGGAGATGATACAGATACAGAGTTGCTCTGAGTAACACAGGGAATGCAGACACAGGGGTACACTGAGAATTGATAGAGATCCAGTTGCAGGCTTGCTCTGAGAAACAGAGAAATGTATAGTCACAGGAGTGTACAGAGACTTGTTAGAGATCCAGCTGCAGGTTTGCTCTATGAAACACAGGTAAAAGTAGACACAGGAGTGCACTGAGAATTGTTAGATATCCAGTTGTAGGTTTGCTCTGAGAAACACAGGGAATTGTGGACACAGGTAACACAGGGATACAGCCTGAGAGCTAAACTAGTAATCCGCATGAAAAGCTGACACATGTAACACAGGGAGACAGCTGGGGAGCTGAACAGCACACTAATTAACAACACAAGAGCTGTGACATGCAAAACTGGAGTTCAGTGAGAAAGCTGAAATGACACGCTGGAAATCAGCATAGGAGCTGATAGAAAACACTGGAGTACAGCGAGAGGGCTGAAACAACACACTGGAGATTCTACATGGAGAAACACCGGAGAGTATCATAGTCACTGGAACAGCGAAGTTGAACAGCAATTTCCTATTCCTGGAGTCATACTAAATACCCCTGGGTAACTTGTCATTGGATCAGAGGATCAGCTGAGTGACCACAGGACTACCATTGGGAGAGACTAGTCAGGTGATATGGACCAACATGGCTGCGCTCATGCCCAGCACCCCGGGAACCAGAACGCACGCACGGAAGCTCTAGCAGACCCCAGGGAGAATACTCAGTCACCACTCACCTCCACTCCCAGTGACTGAACACCTATGCCCAAGGACACCGGCGTGAACGTGAGTAGCGGCCAATCCCAGGCCGCATCCTGGCCCCAGGCTTCTGGGCCTGCTCTGGTTTTTTTTCCACCTGGTCCTTTCCAAGGCCCTGGAATCCCTGGGAAAATGACAATGGAGGCTTTGCTGAAGCCAGAGACTGAGTATGTGATTATGGCTGGCCCAGTGACTACGGGTTCTGAAAAGGGCCCCCAACTGGTGTCACTATCGGTGGAGCCCACTAAACTCATGGAAGCTGGCCCCTTTGGTGAATTAACCCTTGAGGGGGAATTCTCCATGCTTACCAGCAGTGAAGGGGTGGGTGAAGATGCCCAAATTCTGCTAGAGAGTCTGGTGGAGCAATCCTCTAGTAGTGAGGACAACTTTTCCCAGATGGGGCTGGAGGAATTGAAAAAGGAGCTCCAGAGAACCCAAGGCCGGATTTGTGCCAATCACAAAAAGTGGGCGTCCTGCCAGACTTGGGAGAGGCCAATCATCCGTGATGAGCTCCTGAAGTAGTAGATAAACAGGGTGCTTGCAAGCGTCGCATCACAATGCTGAAAACCCAGGCCCTGCTGAAAGGTAAAAACCGTTTACTCTTTGGAAGATGGAGGCCAAGTGGCAGCGGCAGCAACCTTACCTGCAAACTTTTCAGCTGGTGGATCAGCGGTGAAGGGGCAGAGCCCATCAGTGTGTGTGGAGCCAGGCGAACCGATGGTGAAAGGTGGCATGGAAGCGAGGTCCCTTGGTGGTGATGTCTGTGATCAGAGAATTGAGTCCAAGATGGCGCTGGTCTTGAACAAACAGGAGAAAACTCTTAAGATGGCTCCCGGAGATGTTGTTTTCCAAGAGGCTGTGTTCCACAGTAGGAAAGAGGAGGAGTCTACTTGAATGTACGCCAGTCGGTGATGGAGTGGGGGGTGCGATGGTTGATGTGGCGACGGCTGAGGACCTCCATGGCTGCTGCTGTTTTCCATGGTTCTGTTCCCCTTGCGCTCGTTCAAAAGGTTGCATGTTCGGGGCCAGCGTGTGCTGGAGACCAGGATAACAGTGAAAAGGGCGCAGAAGCTGGCTCTCCGGCGGGCTTATGCCTAGCTGCTACAGAGGCTTCGGGGCGGGGCTAAAGATGCATCAAAAGTGACATCAGCATGTCCTAAAGAGACTAGGGGATAAATTTACTAAAGTTCGATTTTGATCTTTGAGTGATTTGGCATTCGATTCACAATCGATTTTGCATTTGGGTATTTACTAAAGGCCAAATCGAATGTAAAATCGAACTTAAAACCGAATTTTCCTCAAATCGAACATCGGAAAAACATCTGTACTTTTACATAGACCAACACACAAATCCCTTATTTACTATGATTTGATTTGAAATCGACTACAAAATTGAACTTCAAATCCCCAAATGAATAGACCTGCTTCATGCTTTCGATTTGACCATAAGCAGGTCGGATTGACACAGATACATGCATACATCAGTGAGATGCATGCATGTATCTTACTGTAAAAAGCTTAGAAAGAGTTAAATTTAGAAAAAAAATATGTGGGCACACCTCTAAAACAGAACCAGCCCCATACTTTTCATTGGCAGTCCTGGTTGTCTAAGTACAGGGGAAAATTTGAGTAAGGTTCCCCCTGTACTTAGCACAACCAGCACTGGGCTCTGATCCTGTCCTGGTTCTGGAATTACAGGGGGAAAAAATTGTGTGGGTCTCCCTGTAATCTCCAGAACAGCACCGTACCCATTCTAGTGGGGGGTTGATGCCACAGCCAGGGGAGCCCTATCACCGAGCCCCCCACCCACAGCATCAGCCCTGACCACTAGTCAGCCCAGGCCAGGAATCCCTGGGGAGTTGGGGACCCCCCCAATAAATAATATTGCAAAAGCAATATTAAAAAAAACACAGGACACACACACCGTACACAGTATAAGTTTATTAAACATACATGCACTCACACATGTACACACAAATGTACTCATACTCACCTATGTATCCCTGTAGCATCAGTCCCTTTCTCCAGTAGATTATCCATAGGGTACCTGTGGTAAAAAAAACATACTCACCTTCTCCTATGCGTGGATCAGTCCTCTTCAGTCCAAAGTAGGCATCCATGGTCTTCTTAAAATAAAAATCTGAGTAAACACGAGCCACGCAACAGATAACAATGATTGTTATCTCCCGAGTTAAGAACTCAGACGTGGCTCTAGCCTTTGTAGAGCCGTATCTGAGCGTTCATTGGCTGAGAGAGGTCAGCCCCTGCCTTGAAGTCAATGGAGAGCCGCAGGGTAACTAAAGTTTATTTTGCGGTTCCCACCATTGACTTCAATGGAGAGAGCTATTCATTGACTGAGAAAGCCAGGGGCTGTCCTCTCTCAGCCAATGAACACTCAGGTACGGCTCTACAAAGGCAGAAGCCACGTCTGAGCGCTTCATTCGGGAAGTAACAACCATCAAAGTTGTTACTTAGTGCGTGGTTTGGGTTTTATAATTTTTTTATTTTAAGAAGACCATGAATGCCTACAGGGAGAAGTGGACCACTCCAGGTAATGTAGGTGAGCAAAGCCAATAGAGTTCTCCAATCACGTTTTCCTGAGTGTTACTTTAAATGCCTCAGAAAGGACGGGGTCTTTGGTGTTTGAACTCTGAGCTCTTAAAGGAGGAGAGGGTCAGAATGTCCTTTAAAGACTTTATTCAATTACAAGAGACACTTTTGGAGGCTGGCTGGAGTAGATCTGAGTGGTGGGAGGAGTGTAAAAAACAGGCCCAGAAGTTTTTCCAAAGGCTGGTAGCCAGGAAAAACTTGTCAAAAAGGTTTGTCTTCCAGAGCTTGAGAAGTAGACTTGATCTCTGAGAGTGGAGATAGTGGGGAAATCTCCCAAGTGAAGGCTCAGATGAAGGAATACCAGTACAGTTGTCTGTCTGTCTTTGATTCTGGAGAGGGATTATGGGAAATTCCACTCACCTGATCCCTACCAGAGTTGCGGAAGATCAGTCAATCTGAAGGACGTCTGGGGAATGTACTCACCATAAGGATAAGGATGGTATCTTGGGAGTCATAGGGTCTTACTACTCCCACCTTTTATCTGAGCAGCCACTTATCAAAGAGAAGATGAAGTGTTTCCACCTGGGCTCGATCCCTCCTTTGAATCTTTAGGTAGAGATGTAATGGAGGAGGAAGTCAAGAAAGCCATAGACGGTTTGTCTATGAAGAAATCTCCAGGCCCAGATGGATTAATATCTGAATTCTTTAAAGTGTTTTCTGACCTCTTGGGCTCCTCATCTCATAGAGGTTTTTAATGAAAGCTTGGGAGAGGGGTTGCTCGCTCCCTCTATGAGAACCTCTGCCCTTATATTATTGCTGAAAGGTAAGGATCCAGCCCATATTGAGAACTGGCGGCCCATCTCTCTTCTCAGTATGGACAGAAAGATTCTGGCAAAGGTACTTTTCAATCGGCTGATGGAATTTTCCGGGCTGTTGCTTTCTCCATCTCAGCATTGCACCGTGAACGGCCATAGCACCTTTAGTGCTGTCCTTGGTGTCCGGGAGGCTGTAGAACGATGTCGTGCTGAAAAGTGGGGGAAGTATTTGCTGGCATTGGATCAGTCCATGGCTTTTAATCGAGTGAATCAACAGTATTTGTGGGCTGTGCTAGAGAGGTATAGTCTTCCTGTGAGGGTGGTAGATTTGCTGCGAGTCATTTATAGTCAGGCCGAGAGCTTTCTGGATGGGGGAGGAAAGTGATGAGTTTTCCCTTCCGGATGGTCTCCCCCGGGCCAGCCCTGAAATCAAAATTTTAGGTATAAGATTTGGCCGTGGTGATTATGCCAATCAAAACTGGTAAAAAAAACTGGAAGATGCTACCAGGGAGGTACAGTCTTGGAGAAAGTGGCAGCTTTCTTACAGACAGAGGGTTGACTTGTGCAAAACTTTTCTGATTCCTTTGTTTTTTTATGTCAGATATGTGTGCTTCTTGCCAGAGTCTACTTTTATAATACATAACCTTGTGAGTTTATTTTTAGATGCTCCCCCTCGATGGGTAGAGAGCTTTTGGACCCGGGTGTTTCCCTTCCTTGAGCTCTGGTTTCATGGTGGCCAAGTGAAAAACTTTCGTGTCTGGTGTGGCTACCTCCTGATCTATGTCATCTTGTGCTTGAAGATGACAAGGCATTGGGGGCTGGAGGTGGTGAAATCAAAAGCTTCTCCAGAAGGGAGATGGAGAGAAGATTTTTGCAGGCCCGCTTCTTTGTTCCGCTGTCGTTAAGGACTGCCCGGGCAGCGTTTGCTCAGATGGGTTAAAAGTTTAAAAGTGCCAATGATCGTGGTTGCCCACATGAGCAATGTCTAGGGGTGGAGGAGACGTTAGACCATATTTTTCTTGAGTGTTCCTTCAGTGTAAAAGTTTATAAGGGCGTTTCAAGGGCCTTACGCTTATGGGGTGTTTAAAGGGTATAGGATATTTGATTTGACCACTATTTTTATAGTTAGCTTAGCTGTTAGATATCATACGTGGAGAGCATGGTGTCAGGTTTCCCTTAGACAAAAAGTTTCGCAAAGGACAGCTCTCCCAATACATGAGCAATCTGAAAACCACAATTGAACAATTTGATGATTTATTGCCCGATGTTAGGATTTCCCAATCTAGCAATCTGCGCCCATACATTACAGATCTTTTTCAGTGATTTGCAGATCGATTGCAGCAAACACAGATCTGCCAATCTTGAAAGGCCCATTGGGAAATCCTAAGATCGGGCAATATATCTTCAAATTGTTCAATTGTGGTTTTCAGATTGCTGATGTATGGGGACCTTTACACCAGGAGAGAACAGTAGTATATGTGCCTGGGTTACATCAGTAGTGAACTGTAGTATATGTGCCTGGGTTACACCAGGAGAGAACAGTAGTATATGTGCCTGGGTTACACAAGGACAGAACAGTAGTATATGTGCCTGGGTTACACCACGAGAGAACAGTAGTATATGTGCCTGGGTTACACCAGGAGAGAACAGTAGTATATGCGCCTGGGTTACACCAGGAGAGAACAGTAGTATATGTGCCTGGGTTACACCAGGAGAGAACAGTAGTATATGTGCCTGGGTTACACCAGGAGAGAACAGTAGTATATGTGCCTGGGTTACACCAAGATAGAACAGTAGAATATATTCCTGGGTTACACCAGGAGAGAGTAGTAGTACAGTATATGTGCCTGGGTTTCACCAGGAGTGATTAGTAGTATATGTGCCTGGGTTACACCACGAGAGAGCAGTAGTACAGTATATGTGCCTGGGTTACACCAGGAGAGAACAGTAGTATATGTGCCTGGGTTACACCAGGAGAGAGCAGTAGTACAGTATATGTGCCTGGGTTACACCAGTAGAGAGCAGTAGTATATGTGCCTGGGTTACACCAGGAGAGAACAGTAGTATATGAGCCTGGTTTACACCAGGAGAGAACAGTAGTATATGTACCTGGGCTACACCGGGAGAGAACAGTAGTGAATGTGCCTGGGTTAAACCAGGAGAGAAGAGTAGTATATGCGCCTGGGTTACACCAGGAGAGGACAGTAGTATATGTGCCTGGGTTACACTAGGGGAGAACAGTAGTATATGTGCCTGGGTTGCACCTGGAGAGAACAGTAGTATATGTACTTGGGTTACACCAGGAGAGAACAGTAGTATATGTCCCTGGGTTACACCAGGAGAGAACAGTAGTATATGTGCCTGGGTTACACCAGGAGAGAACAGTAGTGTATGTGCCTGGGTTACACCAGGAGAGAACAGTAGTATATATGCCTGGGTTACACCAGGGGAGAGCAGTAGTATATGTGCCTGGGTTACACCAGGAGAGAGCAGTAGTATATGTGGCTGGGTTACACGAGGAGAGAACACTAGTATATGTGCCTGGGTTACACCAGGAGAGAACAGTAGTATATGTGCCTGGGTTACACCAGGAGAGAACAGTAATATATGTGCCTGGTTTATACCAGGAGAGAACAGTAGTATATGTGCCTGGGTTATACCAGGAGAGAACAGTAGTATATGCGCCTGGGTTACACCAGGAGAGAACAGTAGTATATGTGCCTGGGTTACACCAGGAGAGAACAGTAATATATGTGCCTGGTTTATACCAGGAGAGAACAGTAGTATATGTGCCTGGGTTATACCAGGAGAGAACAGTAGTATATGCGCCTGGGTTACACCAGGAGAGAGCAGTAGTATATGTGCCTGGGTTACACCAGGAGAGAACAGAAGTATATGTGCCTGGGTTACACCAGGAGAGAACAGTAGTATATGTGCCTGGGTTACACCAAGATAGAACAGTAGAATATATTCCTGGGTTACACCAGGAGAGAGTAGTAGTACAGTATATGTGCCTGGGTTTCACCAGGAGAGATTAGTAGTATATGTGCCTGGGTTACACCACGAGAGAGCAGTAGTATAGTATATGTGCCTGGGTTACACCAGGAGAGATCAGTAGTACAGTATATGTGCCTGGGTTACACCAGGAGAGAACAGTAGTATATGTCCCTGGGTTACACCTGGAGAGAACAGTAGTATATGTGCCTGGGTTACACCAGGATAGAACAGTAGTATATGTGCCTGGGTTACACCGGGAGAGAACAGTGGTGAATGTGCCTGGGTTAAACCAGGAGAGAAGAGTAGTATATGCGCCTGGGTTACACCAGGAGAGGACAGTAGTATATGTGCCTGGGTTACACCGGGAGAGAACAGTATTATATGTGCCTGGGTTACACCGGGTGAGAACAGTAGTATATGTGCCTGGGTTACACCAGGAGAGAACAGTAGTATATGTGCCTGGGTTACACCTGGAGAGAACATTAGTATATGTGCCTGGGTTACTCCAGGAGAGATCAGTAGTACAGTATATGTGCCTGGGTTACACCAGGAGAGAGCAGTAGTATATGTGCCTGCGTTACACCAGGAGAGATCAGTAGTACAGTATATGTGCCTGGGTTAAACCAGGAGAGAACAGTAGTATATGTGCCTGGGTTACACCAGGAGAGAACAGTAGTACAGTATATGTTCCAGGGTTACACCAGGAGAGATCAGTAGTATATGTGCCTGGGTTACACCAGGAGAGAGCAGTAGTACAGTATATGTGCCTGGATTACACCAGGAGAGAACCGTAGTATATGTGCCTGGGTTACACCAGGAGAGATCAGTAGTACAGTATATGTGCCTGGGTTACACCAGGAGAGAACAGTAGTGTATGTACCTGGGTTACACCAGGAGAGAGCAGTAGTATATGTGCCTGGGTTACACCAGGAGAGAACAGTAGTATATGTGCCTGGGTTACACCAGGAGAGAACAGTAGTATATGTGCCTGGGTTACACCAAGATAGAACAGTAGAATATATTCCTGGGTTACACCAGGAGAGAGTAGTAGTACAGTATATGTGCCTGGGTTTCACCAGGAGAGATTAGTAGTATATGTGCCTGGGTTACACCACGAGAGAGCAGTAGTATAGTATATGTGCCTGGGTTACACCAGGAGAGAACAGTAGTATATGTGCCTGGGTTACACCAGGAGAGAACAGTAGTATATGTGCCTGGTTTACACCAGGAGAGAACAGTAGTATATGTGCCTGGGTTACACCGGGAGAGAACAGTAGTGAATGTGCCTGGGTTAAACCAAGAGAGAAGAGTAGTATATGCGCCTGGGTTACACCAGGAGAGGACAGTAGTATATGTGCCTGGGTTACACTAGGGGAGAACAGTAGTATATGTGCCTGGGTTACACCTGGAGAGAACAGTAGTATTTTTACCTGGGTTACACCAGGAGAGAACAGTAGTATATGTCCCTGGGTTACACCAGGAGAGAACAGTAGTATATGTGCCTGTGTTACACCAGGAGAGAACAGTAGTATATGTGCCTGGGTTACACCAGGGGAGAGCAGTAGTATATGTGCCTGGGTTACACCAGGAGAGAACAGTAGTATATGTGTCTGGGTTACACCAGTAGAGAACAGTAGTATATGTGCCTGGGTTACACCAGGAGAGAACAGTAGTATATGTGCCTGGGTTACACCAGGAGAGAACAGTAATATATGTGCCTGGGTTACACCACGAGAGAACAGTAGTATATGTGTCTGGGTTACACCAGGAGAGAACATTACTATATGGCCTGGGTTACACAAGTAGAGAACAGTAGTATATCTGCCTGGGTTACACCAGGAGAGAACAGTAGTGTATGTGCCTGGGTTACACCAGGAGAGAACAGTAATATATGTGCCTGGTTTATACCAGGAGAGAACAGTAGTATATGTGCCTGGGTTATACCAGGAGAGAACAGTAGTATATGCGCCTGGGTTACACCAGGAGAGAGCAGTAGTATATGTGCCTGGGTTACACCAGGAGAGAACAGTAGTGTATGTCCCTGGGTTACACCAGGAGAGAACAGTAATATATGTGCCTGGGTTATACCAGGAGAGAACAGTAGTGTATGTGCCTGGGTTATACCAGGAGAGAACAGTAGTATATGCGCCTGGGTTATACCAGGAGAGAACAGTAGTATATGTGCCTGGGTTACACCAGGAGAGAACAGTAGTATATGCGCCTGGGTTACACCAGGAGAGAGCAGTAGTATATGTGCCTGGGTTACACCAGGAGAGAACAGTAGTATATGTGCCTGGGTTACACCAGGAGAGAACAGTAGCAATGGCGTAAATTCATCCCAGATGCCCGGAGGCAAGTTATAATTTGGTGCCCCCCCCTCCCTCATCACAGCCGCTGTCACTGTAATGTAGCAATTCGCATGCAAACAGGCTGTACACAGACGAAGGCAGCAGCTTCTGGTCTGACATGGATCTCTCTTCTAGTGTATGGTGGCTTCTCAGGTACCGGGAAGGGGTGCCCTGTATTGGGCGGCCATGGACAATGGAGGAGGTGCCCCTACAGAGCTGGAGCCCGGAGGCAGGCGCCTCCATTGTCTCCCATAGTTCTACCCCTGAACAGTAGTATATGTGCCTGGGTTACACCTGGAGAGAACAGTAGAATATATTCCTGGGTTACACCAGGAGAGAGTAGTAGTATATGTGCCTGGGTTACACCATGAGAGATTAGTAGTATATGTGCCTGGGTTACACCACGAGAGAGCAGTAGTACAGTATATGTGCCTGGGTTACACCAGGAGAGAACAGTAGTATATGTGCCTGGGTTACACCAGGAGAGAGCTGTAGTACAGTATATGTGCCTGGGTTACACCAGTAGAGAGCAGTAGTATATGTGCCTGGGTTACACCAGGAGAGAACAGTAGTATATGTGCCTGGGTTACACCAGGAGAGAGCAGTAGTATTTGTGCCTGTGTTACACCAGGAGAGAACACTAGTATATGTGCCTGGGTTACACCAGGAAAGAACAGTAGTATATGTGTCTGGGTTACACCAGGAGAGAACAGTAGTATATGTGCCTGGGTTACACCAGGAGAGAACAGTAGTATATGTGCCTGGGTTACACCAGGAGAGAGCAGTAGTATATGTGCCTGGGTTACACCAGGAGAGAACACTAGTATATGTGCCTGGGTTACACCAGGAAAGAACAGTAGTATATGTGCCTGGGTTACACCAGCAGAGAACAGCAGTATATGTGCTTGGGTTACACCAGGGGAGAACAGTAGTGTATGTGCCTGGGTTACACCAGGGGAGAACAGTAGTATATGTGCCTGGGTTACACCGGGAGAGAACAGTATTATATGTGCCTGGGTTACACCGGGAGAGAACAGTAGTATATGTGCCTGGGTTACACCAGGAGAGAACAGTAGTATATGTGCCTGGGTTACACCTGGAGAGAACATTAGTATATGTGCCTGGGTTACTCCAGGAGAGATCAGTAGTACAGTATATGTGCCTGGGTTACACCAGGAGAGAGCAGTAGTATATGTGCCTGCGTTACACCAGGAGAGATCTTTAGTACAGTATATGTGCCTGGGTTAAACCAGGAGAGAACAGTAGTATATGTGCCTGGGTTACACCAGGAGAGAACAGTAGTACAGTATATGTTCCAGGGTTACACCAGGAGAGATCAGTAGTATATGTGCCTGGGTTACACCAGGAGAGAGCAGTAGTATATGTGCCTGGGTTACACCAGGAGAGAACACTAGTATATGTGCCTGGGTTACACCAGGAAAGAACAGTAGTATATGTGCCTGGGTTACACCAGCAGAGAACAGCAGTATATGTGCTTGGGTTACACCAGGGGAGAACAGTAGTGTAGGTGCCTGGGTTACACCAGGGGAGAACAGTAGTATATATGCCTGGGTTACACCGGGAGAGAACAGTATTATATGTGCCTGGGTTACACCGGGAGAGAACAGTAGTATATGTGCCTGGGTTACACCAGGAGAAAACAGTAGTATATGTGCCTGGGTTACACCTGGAGAGAACATTAGTATATGTGCCTGGGTTACTCCAGGAGAGATCAGTAGTACAGTATATGTGCCTGGGTTACACCAGGAGAGAGCAGTAGTATATGTGCCTGCGTTACACCAGGAGAGATCAGTAGTACAGTATATGTGCCTGGGTTAAACCAGGAGAGAACAGTAGTATATGTGCCTGGGTTACACCAGGAGAGAACAGTAGTACAGTATATGTTCCAGGGTTACACCTGGAGAGAACATTAGTATATGTGCCTGGGTTACTCCAGGAGAAATCAGTAGTACAGTATATGTGCCTGGGTTACACCAGGAGAGAGCAGTAGTATATGTGCCTGCGTTACACCAGGAGAGATCAGTAGTACAGTATATGTGCCTGGGTTAAACCAGGAGAGAACAGTATTATATGTGCCTGGGTTACACCGGGAGAGAACAGTAGTATATGTGCCTGGGTTACACCAGGAGAGAACAGTAGTATATGTGCCTGGGTTACACCTGGAGAGAACATTAGTATATGTGCCTGGGTTACTCCAGGAGAGATCAGTAGTACAGTATATGTGCCTGGGTTACACCAGGAGAGATCAGTAGTATACGTGCCTGCGTTACACAGGAGAGATCAGTAGTACAGTATATGTGCCTGGGTTAAACCAGGAGAGAACAGTATTATATGTGCCTGGGTTACACCGGGAGAGAACAGTAGTATATGTGCCTGGGTTACACCAGGAGAGATCAGTAGTATATGTGCCTGGGTTACACCAGGAGAGAGCAGTAGTACAGTATATGTGCCTGGATTAAACCAGGAGAGAACAGTAGTATATGTGCCTGGGTTACACCAGGAGAGATCAGTAGTACAGTATATGTGCCTGGGTTACACCAGGAGAGAACAGTAGTGTATGTGCCTGGGTTACACCAGGAGAGAGCAGTAGTATATGTGCCTGGGTTACACCAGGAGAGAACAGTAGTATATGTGCCTGGGTTACACCAGGAGAGAACAGTAGTATATGTGCCTGGGTTACACCAAGATAGAACAGTAGAATATATTCCTGGGTTACACCAGGAGAGAGTAGTAGTACAGTATATGTGCCTGGGTTTCACCAGGAGAGATTAGTAGTATATGTGCCTGGGTTACACCTCGAGAGAGCAGTAGTATAGTATATGTGCCTGGGTTACACCAGGAGAGAACAATAGTATATGTGCCTGGGTTACACCAGGAGAGAGCAGTAGTATATGTGCCTGGGTTACACCAGGGGAGAGCAGTAGTATATGTGCCTGGGTTACACCAGGAGAGAGCAGTAGTATATGTGCCTGGGTTACACCAGGAGAGAACACTAGTATATGTGCCTGGGTTACACCAGGAAAGAACAGTAGTGTATGTGCCTGGGTTATACCAGGAGAGAACAGTAGTATATGCGCCTGGGTTATACCAGGAGAGAACAGTAGTATATGTGCCTGGGTTATACCAGGAGAGAACAGTAGTATATGTGCCTGGGTTACACCAGGAGAGAACAGTAATATATGTGCCTGGGTTACACCAGGAGAGAACAGTAGTATATGTGTCTGGGTTACACCAGTAGAGAACAGTAGTCTATGTGCCTGGGTTACACCAGGAGATAACAGTAGTATATGTGCCTGGGTTACACCAGGACAGAACAGTAATATATGTGCCTGGGTTACACCACGAGAGAACAGTAGTATATGTATCTGGGTTACACCAGGAGAGAACATTACTATATGGCCTGGGTTACACAAGTAGAGAACAGTAGTATATCTGCCTGGGTTACACCAGGAGAGAACAGTAGTGCATGTGCCTGGGTTACACCAGGAGAGAACAGTAGTATATGCGCCTGGGTTACACCAGGAGAGAACAGTAGTATATGCGCCTGTGTTATACCAGGAGAGAACAGTAGTATAGGTGCCTGTGTTACACCAGGAGAGAATAGTAATATATGTGCCTGGGTTATACCAGGAGAGAACAGTAGTATATGTGCCTGGGTTATACCAGGAGAGAACAGTAGTATATGCGCCTGGGTTATACCAGGAGAGAACAGTAGTATATGTGCCTGGGTTATACCAGGAGAGAACAGTAGTATATGCGCCTGGGTTACACCAGGAGAGAGCAGTAGTATATGTGCCTGGGTTACACCAGGAGAGAACAGTAGTATATGTGCCTGGGTTACACGAGGAGAGAACAGTAGCAATGGCGTAAATTCATCCCAGATGCCCGGAGGCAAGTTATAATTTGGTGCCCCCCCACCTCCCTCATCACAGCCGCTGTCACTGTAATGTAGCAATTCGCATGCAAACAGGCTGTACACAGACGAAGGCAGCAGCTGATGGTCTGACATGGATCTGTCTTCTAGTGTATGGTGGCTTCTCAGGTGCCGGGAAGGGGTGCCTTGTATTGGGCGGCCATGGACAATGGAGGAAGTGCCCCTACAGAGCTGGAGCCCGGAGGCAGGCGCCTCCATTGTCTCCCATAGTTCTACCCCTGAACAGTAGTATATGTGCCTGGGTTACACCTGGAGAGAACAGTAGAATATATTCCTGGGTTACACCAGGAGAGAGTAGTAGTACAGTATATGTGCCTGGGTTACACCAGGAGAAATTAGTAGTATATGTGCCTGGGTTACACCAGGAGAGAGCAGTAGTACAGTATATGTGCCTGGGTTACACCAGGAGAGAACAGTAGTATATGTGCCTGGGTTACACCAGGAGAGAGCTGTAGTACAGTATATGTGCCTGGGTTATACCAGGAGAGAACAGTAGTATATGTGCCTGGGTTACACCAGGAGAGAACAGTAGTATATGTGCCTGGGTTACACCAGGAGAGAACAGTAGTATATGTGCCTGGGTTACACCAGGAGAGAACAGTAGTATATGTGCCTGGGTTACACCAGGAGAGAACAGTAGTATATGTGCCTGGGTTACACCAGCAGAGAGCAGTAGTATGTGTGCCTGGGTTATACCAGGAGAGAACACTAGTATATGTGCCTGGGTTACATCGGGAGAGAACAGTAGTATATGTGCCTGGGTTACACCGGGAGAGAACAGTAGTATATGTGCCTGGGTTATACCGGGAGAGAACAGAGGTATATGTGCCTGAGTTACACCGGGAGAGAACAGTAGTATATGTGCCTGGGTTACATCGGGAGAGAACAGTAGTATATGTGCCTGGGTTACACCGGGAGAGAACAGTAATATATGTGCCTGGGTTACATCGGGAGAGAGCAGTAGTGTATGTGCCTGGGTTACACCGGGAGAGAACAGTAGTATACTGTATGTGCCTGGGTTATACCGGGAGAGAACAGTAGTGTATGTGGCTGGGTTACACCAGGAGAGAACAGTAGTATATGTGCCTGGGTTACACCAGGAAAGAACAGTAGTATATGTGCCTGGGTTACACCAGGAGAGAACAGTAGTATATGTGCCTGGGTTACACCAGGAAAGAACAGTAGTATATGTGCCTGGGTTACACCGGGAGAGAACAGTACCCACAAAAAATTGCAGATGAGTTCCTGTACCGTGGTACCAGGGCCGGCTCCAGCGGTTGGAGCACCCTGTGTCGGCCCTTAATTATGCATCCTTGGATGGCGCGCGGCTGTGCCGCGTGCTATGAAATTTGGGAGTGTGGCCTAATTGCCATAGGCCACACCACCTATGTGACGTTATTTGGAGGTGTGCCCGCATGCGCACACCATCCATTCACACTCCGGGGGTCCGGCACCGCCGCACAGTCGCGGCGGTGGGGGTTCCTAGCCTCTCGATTTGACCACCCGTGGGCCACTTCGGCCCGCTGGTGGAACAGATTGGAATGCTTGGGAGGGATGCACCCTCTATGGGTGGCGCCCCTGTGCGACCGCACTGGTCAAACACCCCTAGAGCCGGCCCTTCGTGGTACCTGAGCCGTGGTACAACTTATACATGAATTCACATCTGACAGAGTGCGACCGCCGCTGACAGCTCGTCCCACAGATACCCGGAGCAGGATTCCCTTCATCTATTATAAAAGGGGCATAAAAAAAATCTGAATTTATTCAGTGAGGAAATGTTGCTCATTTACATGATAAGAGACCTACAAGGCGACTGTTCTGTAAACAGCAGGGAGATGTGATGTAGCTCCCAGGGAGGAAAGAGTTAATCCTGGGCTATTCATTTCCCTACACATACAGCTAAAGAGAGAATATAATAAAATAATGTGTCTTCTCAGGCCTCTACTGTGCTAAAAGGGGTTTTGAAAAATCAGTTTCCATAGAAACCAGATCAAACATCCAATCTGGGGTGACAGGCGGCGCTGCCAACTGTGTGAGATAGATGGCGCTGTAGCCTCTGCAAAGAAACTGGATGGCAGAGAGATGGGCAAGTTGTCTATTCTCAGGTATTGGATGCCTTTTAAATTCACATAGATGTAAGGGGGTTGTGGGGACAGGACATAAATATATACTGTATATATATTATTTCTGTGTCTGCTTAAGATACCTACTAATGCCTCTTTACGGTCTGTCCTGCTACTGCTTTGCAATGCCCTGCATAGTGATATGCTCATTTTCATTTAATGAAAACCATATATCAGAGCAAAGCCAGAGTAGAGCAGGGAGTAGTTTAGTGGATGGAGAAGACAGCGGCCTCTGGGGAAGTAGTGGAAGGAGGCAGATTATCACAACCTGTGGTGGTATCGGATAATCCCAGCCCAGCGTAGAGGGTAGATGGGGAAATTATTACAGTATGTGAACATTATCCACAGAGGCTTCCACTATCCTGATCCCCAGAGCTCCGGCTCTGCACAGCTGCCTGGTGGAATGTTTGCTTGTTTTTTGGTGCAGTTTATTACAGCAGGACTTGCTGCAGTTCGGCTAATTATTGGCCTGTTCTATCCTCCTTGTTCCCTACATATATTTATTTTTTTATAATCTGCAGATATCTTACATGCAGGACTGTAACTAACAGCTGGCCAGGATGGCACTGCCAGAAGCCCTGGTTGTGAGGATGCGTTGCTCCCTGGCAGAGCCGGCCCTAGCCAATTTGGTTCCCTAGGCAAAATTTTGACTGGTGGCCCCTACCCCTGCCCCCAAACACATTATATATATATATATATATATGCCCACTGTAATGGTGCCCCTTGCGCAGTGCACACCAGTAGTAATAATGCCCCTGGTAACAATGCCCCCTGGTAGAAATGCCCCTAAAAGTAATGCTCCCTGAAGAAGTGCACAAAAAAATGCCCCCTGCAGTCCCCCCCAGTAGTAAGGCCCCTGTATTGCTCCCAGTAGTAATGCTCCCTGCAGTGCCCCAGTAGTAATGCCCCTTGAAATGCCCCCAGTAGTAAGGGACCCTTTAGTGCCCCCAATTGTAGTGCTCCCAATAGTAAGGCCCCTGTAGTAAGGGCCCCTGTAGTGCCCCCAGTAGTAATGTTCCCTGCAGTGCCCCAGTAGTAATCCCCCTTGAAGTGCCCCCAGTTGTAGTGCTCCCAATAGTGCCCCCAGTAGTAAGGCCCCTGTAGTGCCCCCATATGATACCCCCATTAGTAAGGCCCCTGTAATGCCTGCTTTAGTGCCCCCATATGATGCCCCCAGTAGTAAGCCCCCCGTGCGCACACATCCACACCAAAAAAAAAAATACTTACCTTAAACCCCACTCCAGTGCCTGCTGCCGTCTGTCCCCGTCGCCCGCTCTTCAGAACTATGGGAGTGACGCGCACTGTGGGACCCGGAAGCCGGAGCTCAGGAGTGAGCTTCGTCCTTCGGCTGCCGCTGGTAACACACTCTCAGCGGGTGTCCGGCAAATGGAGGGTGCAGGGGGTGCGAATGCTGGGCCACCGGGCCCCATAGCAACCGCACCCCCCTGCAGCCTCCGTAGTTACACCACTGGGCAGCAGCAGGCAGGGGGGTGTGCCGTGTGGGGGCAGCATCCGAGCTGTCAGATGCCCCTGGGCATTTCAGTTGCCCCTAGGCAATGGCTTATAATGCCTATGCCTAGGGCCGGCTCTGCTGCCTGGCTCAGACACATACACCCTGGGGTCCCGCGGCCGACTAATACCAGCGAAGGCTCCCCGCCTTTTGCAGTAAAAGTGTTAGTTAGCTGAGTCTTTAACTTTGCCATAGTCACAGACACCCCTAGATGCAATACTGCTTACATATCCATGACATATATATATATATATATAGATAGATGTATATATAGATAGATATATATATATACAGTATATATATAATTTTTATTTTCTACTTCATATTCTACTTCTATACACAATTAATCTCCTTTCCTGTCCTTCATTAGTTAATGCTTGCAGCAACACAATTAATGCAACCTATAAAATGTAAGCTCTTGTGAGCAGGGCCCTCCCTCCCTCTTGTTTCACCTCTCCCCGTAGCCTCACTAACTAAGCCAACAGGTATAAGCTAGTAACTATGGCTACGTTATGTATAGATGTGATTTTGCTTTGTATCTTAGCTCTGTATTGTGCTGCGGAACTTTGTGGCACCAAATCCTAATAATAGTTATAATAATTACCTCCTAAATATTCTGCAAACGTTTGGCTAGCTGCTTCTCCAAAGTATATGACGCACGATACGAATATGTGCACCTTATTGTACAAGTGATTGTAAAGTCTGAAACAAGGAAACGAATCAGCAAATTTGTTTATTCTTCAAATTTATTTGTAATTGATTTCACAGTGTCAGGGTTATTACCACTGGTATTAGCGTAGGACTCTTGAGGTAGGTTTGGAAATAAATTTGGTGTACATTGCTCAAACATGTCTATATTTGTTCCTATTCAGTGTTGTCGCATCCTGAGATGGGACAGTGTCTGTGCGCACCTGGGACCTCATTCAGACCCACTTGCAAGCGCTATGCGTTCGCAAGCAGGTTGATGGTGAGGCCCTGCGCACATGCAGCGGCCGCAGTGGGCGTGCGCAAGCCCCGGAGTGAGTGACAAATTCTCTCGCTCCGGGGCTCACTACAAAAGGGGCGGCTGTCGATGTTGATCGACAGCTCACTTCGTTTTGTAGGCGGGGAGGGGGGGTAGCCGGACAAACGGAGGCGTTCCCGAAGCAATGCCTGCCGTTTGTAGGTGACCCTACTGACATCAGCAGTGATATCAGTAGGTAGCTTCCTGCTTTGTTAGAGCAGGAAGCTACCTGGGGCTTGCGTGAGACGAGACCCGACCCCAAGGGTCTCGTCGCAAGCCCCGATGGTCGCGATGGTCTCAACCATCGCGATCATCACCTGGTCACTCGCTAAAGCTGTGGGTGGCCAGCTTTTAAAGAAGAAGGGGCCGCCCTCGTTCAGAGCGAGTGAATGAGGTCCCTGGTGTGTTCAGTAGGTCATCAGTGCAAATTTCCATCAGCCCTATATTATGCGTAACATATATATACCGCCAACTTTGCATGAACCCCAGCAAAGTGGCGACTGTTTAAAAGAAATGGGACAATATTATCTGCTGGCATCATTTTATACGTAAAAGCCTTTGGATTCCATTCAGCCGCAATGACGTCTTTATGCCAATGCCTCGACCAATGGTCTTCCTACCGAGATGCCCACTGACTGCAGCACTAATCCATCACTGTATGTATTAAGATGCACCATTGGCGCACCATCAAAGATTGCACCAGCCCTATAGAGGCGCAGATTCTCCATCTGATCATGGCCTCCTGTGGTAGGGCACTGGCATCTTTATGCCAATGCCTCGACCAATGGCCTTCCTATCGAGATGCACACTGACTGCAGCACCAATCCATCGCTGTGCGTATTAAGATGCACCATTGGTGCACCATCAAAGATTGCACCAGCCCTATAGAGGTGCAGATTCTCCGTCTGAACATGGCTTCCTGTGGTAGTGCAGGGGTGTCTTTAGATTCAGTTGCTGACTGCAACACATCCGCGTCTAGCTCGCCACCTCCTGTTACCACCCAGATGCACCCAGCGAAATTGCATCTCTCTGTGTCCAGATTCATTCTGCGTCTCCTAGCAGTTACCATCAGGATGCATGCGCCTTGCGAGTCGGACACTTGGGCAGTACGTCCAACATCGGACAGACTGCGAGAATATCAGCTTTGCATGCAGTCAGCGTGCAAATCTGAACCTGGCCCTTTAATTGACTTGTCATTTTCTTTAAAGCAGTGTAACTCCTCTTCTGAACGTTCTTATGCATCATCCTTTATTTCAGTTTTTTATAATATATTACAACATGGAAATACTATGCTGCCCATTAGTGCACTGTTAGACCATCGTCTAACATACAGCATAGCGTAACTCAGGGGCCTATTCATCAAAACTAAATGGCCCGGTAACCATGCGGAAACGCTAGTTTCCATATATTTAGGTTACCGGGTTATTCATCATAGGGGTCCGATAGGACCCCCTGAAATTCAGCAAACTCCGATAACTGAAAGTTTTTGGAGTTTGCTTCCGAGAACAAGCACCATCTTCAGTTGGCGCTTGTTCTCTGATCCCTGCTCCTTCCCATGGGAAGGAGTTTCGTGGATGCGAGGAGGGATCCAAGCGGATCCCTCCACCGCCTAATCACTATCTCCCCGCTGGTCACGCATGCATAGCCGGGCCGACGGGGAGGAGGCAAGTAACGCAGCTACATCTGTAGCTGCGATACTAACCGAGGGGACCGCTGCTTTTAGGAGTAGCTGTCCCCGCACGTTTCCCCCGCTGCGTGATGGATACTTAACCAATGAATAGGCCCCTTAGACACTGTCATACAAACCTCCTATGCTACAGGTACAGTGAGTCACTGGGCGATAACAAACTTATACAAACTTTTCTCCTGTAAATAAACTTTACAAGTAATGTGAGTAAGTTGCAGCCACTTTACCCTCTAGATGCAATGGGCAGTAATGATGGCTGATCGACTCATCGTTAGGGCTCATCGTTAGTCCCTGGACTGGTTCTCCTACTTTCTACCAACTCAAATGCTTTAGAGTTGATAAGTTACTATTGGCTAGAAGAGTGCCCTTCCCCATGGTGTAATAATGGGACAAGGCTGTGTGACATGGTAGTGAGATCTTCCAACATACACAAGATCAGCGAGAGCTGCGCGTCCTGTGTTCTTTTTATAGGGATTATGCCATAATAGGATGAGCTACAGGAGCAATAATGGGATCTTGCTGCTGATGAGGTTGAAATCTTCATTAACTGCTAAATCCCATTATTACCCAGTGAAATCTGTGCATATTCTGAGTACAGTCTGGCGACACAAAAATTAGATAATTTAATCAGACATCCTTTCTTTCTCCCTGTACCCTCCCCCCCCTCCCCAAAGCCCCCCTGCAGGAGAAGCCGTTCAAGAACTGAGAGTATGCTGGTAATCGGTTCATATATAGAGAGATCTCCAGCACAGAGAGAACAGACTTCACTTCTACTAACTGTGTAAAGAGATTATAACCCTCCCCATATATTTACCATGTTAACTAAGCAGCAAGTTTTCCAACAATATACATTTATTATGCTTTATAGTGGGCGAAGACCCCCCTGATGCCAGCAGTGATAGTCTTTCCTTAGGGGTCTATTTACTAAGCAGCATTAGAAGACAGAGTGAAAAGTGATAAGAAAGTGATAAGGTGCCAGCCAATCAGCTCCCAACTGTCATCTCACAGGCTGTGTTTGAAAAATGACAGTTGGGAGCTGATTGGCTGATACCTTATCACTTTCTTATCACTTTTCACTCTGTCTCCTAACACTGCTTAGTAAATAGACCCCTTATTCATGTAAATCTGCCATTATATATCGTTCGCAATGTGCTCTGGTGGCGCACATGTCCTTCCTGAAGGCATGCTGGGACATGCATCACTAGGAAAATGGTGGCAGCCAGGGTTACCAGGGCATCGCTAAGCAAATAGGCTGCGCCAGGGTAGTGCTGTACTTTCTGGTGCTGTGGCCTCGCCCCCTCAGCGTGATGTCACGTCATCATGTGTATGGGGGGTTACAAGGTACTACAATCACCCTGCTCCAACTGAGAATGGAACCCTACTCCAACATACAATTCAAGATAATCCTGTCTGAAATGAATAAAATAGTATTTTTGTGAGTAACAGTTACTTAAGCACAAGGAGCGGGATTAATGCTGCGCAGTGGATTTATATCGTTTTTTTCTATCGATAAAATGAAAAACAATTATCAAACGTAATTAATAGACACCATGGAGATTTCTTTTGTTTAATTACAAGCCCACAGGACCCGGCCGTTACCACAGACCACAGGTTCTCCAACTCTGTCCTCAGGATCCCAAACAGTGCATCTTTTCCAGGTCTCCTCACAGAAGAACTTCAAGTGAAATAATCATCTCCACCTGTGGATCTTTTAAAATGTGTCAGTGAGTAATGACTACACCTGTGCACCTGCTGGGTGACCTGGAAAACGTGACCTGTGTGGGGTCCTGAGGACCGAGTTTGAGACCACTGCCATAGACCTCTATGGTAAAGGCAATTTAGTCCAATTTTCCTAGCTGCAACGAGCTTAGCCCCGATAGCTGCCACCATCTTCCGATTGAGTTAGCCATTGTGGCCTACAGACTACATTTTTTCCCAAAAGTGGTGTTGCTATCCCAGCCTTTATGGTGTGCTTGTGCGACCCAAGTCTGTACCCAGCAGCAAGCTATTCCCTTTTCACTAGGATGGGCTCTTATCAGAGTCACTGTCTCAGCCAGAAGATTTTGATAAGTTGCCTCCAAAACGCATCAGTTTTTACTATGAAAATTAGCAGCGATAACCATGAATATATGACACTACCAGGCAGAGCCGTATCTAGAGTTTTTGGTGCCCTGTGCCAGAAAGAGCATTGGCGCCCCCCTATTTTTTAAATAGGGAGATAACACACCCGAAAAAGGGCCATGGCCTTGTGGGGAAGGGCCAGGGAAGAGATAGGTGAGGCAAGGAGATGCTGGGGATAAAAGAAGAGGAAGCTACAAGTGAGAATGACGATAAACAGGAAATTGACAGGCCCGACCAGCGCCCCCTGCCCTGCGGTGCCCTGTGCCATGGCACTGGTTGCACTACCCTAGTTACGGCCCTGCTACCAGGCCCCAGGTAGATATCTATCTTCTCCAACCATTTAAATATCTGAATAAGGTCTATTGCATACTGGCCTACTTTTGAAAATATAACAGAGGTTAGGAATAGAGCCGACGGCACATAAACTTCTAGTCAGGGATAGAGGGGTTAATAAAGTTAAAAATGTTTGTTGACAGTAGTAGGCAGATGTGATAGGACGTTAGGTTAGGGGCGGGGTGAGTGAGAGGGTGTAGTGAATCTACTGTGGAAAATCTGCCTCTTTGAATTGATCTGCGACCAGGAAAGTACAGTTCCTTTATTAACAGATCTGTCTGTTGGGATAATCGTTTTTATTCATCCCTACTTTCTCTTTCCCTACTTTATATCTTTCCCTACTCTATTCTCTATACTTTCCCTTTATATACACTCTCTCTTTTCTTATCTAACTTTTCTTTCTCTTTCTTTACCTGTCCTATCTTGCTTCCCTGCACTATGAGCCGCCCCCAGCGCGCGCGCTCGGTACCCGCCCGTCTGTCAGATGGTGTCGGGCCCGGCGCGCTTTATCCCCCTCAGGTCCTACCCTCCCGGCGTTCGGGAGGGTCAGGTACAGCGGCCCCCTTCTCTGGCGACGCTGCGGTCCCGCGCACGCGGACGCGGCGGTCCCGTGAAACGCCGCGGTTGCTGCCTCCGCCTGCCCCTGGTTCCCCGCTGGTCGCCAGTACTAGTGCGACGGGGGACCAGGGCAGGCGGGGATCGGCGGCCGGGCATAATACAGCGCCCGCGCATGTAGCGGGTGCGCGCTCCGGCCGTTCACGCGGCCAGCAGCGGGCAGTTACACCGCCCGGCCCTTCTCCCCCAATGGCCGCTCGGAGTGAGCCGGCTGAAGTCCGGGGGGAAGGGCGGCGGAAGCGGCCACATAAGCGTGCAGGCCGGATGCCTGTCATGGCGCCGGCTTGCACGCAGGCCAATATTCCTACAGGCGGGGGGCGGAGACGAAGGGGGCGGAGCCAACGCCTGCATAGTGACAGGCAGGTTAATCCGCCCCCTCTTCTGCTGCCCTCTGTTCATGATGATGCAGACATGGGGTCCCCCATGTCTGCAGTTGCCAGCTCCCCCAGGCCTACGGGGGTGGCAGCTGCTCAGGCGCCTGCTATGCCTGCAGGGCCTGCGACACCAGGGAATGCTCCGTTGCTGGATGCTGGTGCCATAGCCGGACTGCTGGTGTCTGTGGTGGGTGCACTGACACCGCTTTTGACCCAGCAGCCTGGAAACGCTGACACTGGAGGCCCTTCTGCGTCAGCGGTGTCCGCCGTGCAGACGCAGCTTGGCCCTCTGGTGCAGCAATTAGGCAGGATTTGCGGTCTTCCCCTCGCTCCCATGCCCGCAGCTCCTTCCGTTTCTTTCTCTCCCTCTGCCATCTCCCTTCCACAGCCCAATCAGGCTACGGACACAGACAATGCGCACGATGCCGCCTCAGTCTCTTCTTTTACAGACGACAGTCTGGAGGAGTTAACAGTGGTCGCAGCCCCGACCAGAAGCGCGACGGCGGAAGTCGGAGCTAACGCAGGCGCTGGAGTTACCAATGCCCTTGCCAGTGCTTCTGGTGAGTGTGACAGTACATCTGACTGCGGGTCTACTTCCATTTCCTCCTCCTCTTCAAGCGATAGTTCGCGGAAGGCTAGGCGTAAAAGGGCAAGGAGGTCTCGCAGACGTCGCTCACGTCGTCACAGGCATTCTAGCGAACGGTCCTCTGGCAGTAATACCAGTGTAGATCGCGGAGCGGGTTCGGAGGATGTTGTACACTGCGCTAATACAGCTGTCACTCGAGGTAAGCGTACCAGGGTTAAGCAGCGGATCAAAAAAGGGCGCTACGTAGATATGTTCACCCTTACAGCTACGGCGAAGAAAGCTGCTGCGACCGCAAAGGCAAAAGGGGGTATTGGTCTGGAGGCCTTTAAGTCTTACACGAATTGGTTATCTGGGTTCTGCGTGTTCTCAACTTGCTATCTCAAAACCAGGCCTTCCGAGTACCTTAATGTGATAAGATATTTACACCTGATACATGGCCTATTCAAGGCCTCACGCAGTACGGCGTGGCGCCAATACGACGAAGAGTTTCGTCGAAAGCAAGATCGGGTTAAGGTCATGGAATTGGGTTGTAAAGATGTTGAAGTGTGGATGGAGGTGACTCGGCCAGTTCAACCCTCGTCCCCCTCGGCACCAAGGACAGTCAATGGATGGCAAAACAAGCGGAAGTGTTACGCATACAACAATGGGAATTGTACCCTTGGTAACAGGTGTCGCTTTCGACACCAGTGCCTCCGCTGCGGCGCGGCACACCCCAGTAAGGACTGCTCCCGCGGTCCAGGGGGAGCTCAGGCCTCCTCTGCAGCACCCTCTGCCAAACGGTCGGGGGCTGGGACTTCGAAGTAAAGCGTCGACTCCCATTCGTCTGGATGCCATGGCAAAATGGTTAGACTGGTATCCTGTGCGGGACAACGCCGCCTTTTTGCGTAAGTGTTTTTGCAGAGGGATTTTCGCTTCCAATAATACGGCCTGTCGGTTCCGGGTCCCCTAGGAATTTACGCTCGGCCTGCGATTTACCTCACGTGCTAAAGGATAAGGTTATGAAGGAGGTCGGGCTGGGTCGCATGATTGGACCTTTCCCGCAGCCTCCGATACCCGATCTGGTCCTTTCCCCGGTGGGTGTTGTCCCCAAGAAGGCCCCCGGGAGTTACCGTTTAATTCAGCACCTGTCACATCCGTCAGGCACGTCGGTTAACGACGCCATAGATGTTGAGGTCTGCCGCGTACAGTACCAGTCATTCGAATCTGCGTTAGCATTGGTTCGCGCAGCAGGTCCGGGTTCTTTCATGGCGAAAGTGGACATTGAGTCCGCCTTCAGATTGTTGCCCCTGCATCCTGAATCATTTCGCTTCATGGGGTTTCGGTTGACGGATGGCTATTACCTGGACAAATGTCTTCCGATGGGCTGTTCTATTTCCTGCGCGTTCTTCGAGCGTTTCAGTCCCTTTCTCCATTGGTGTGTCGCGGTGGGGTCTGGGGAGACGAGCATAGCCCATTACTTGGATGACTTCTTGTGCGTAGGTCCAGCTGGTTCGCGTCGCTGCAATCGTCTCCTTTTTTCATTGCAAGCACTCTTCTCGGAATTTGGAGTACCTATCGCGCACAATAAAACTGAGGGCCAGTCACTAAGCTGGTTTTCTTGGGTATTGAAATTGATACCTTGGAGGGTCTTTGCCGGCTGCCGCCGGACAAGATTCGTCATTTGCAGGATACTATACTCCTAGCGGTGGCAGGAGGAAAGGTAACTCTTCGTCAAGGTCAATCCCTGCTCGGGCTGTTTAACTTCGCGTGTCGAGTTATCCCGATGGGGAAGATTTTCTGTCGGAAGCTACAGAGGGCTTTGGTAGGGCTGCGTCACCCGCACCATTTTCTGCGACTGTCGTCTGAACTAAAGCTGGACCTGGCGGTTTGGGACGCATTTTTGGGCGATTTTAATGGAGTGCGCGTCTGGCCTGCGGATCCTCAGCCTAATGCTTGCCTGCAGCTCTTCACGGATGCTGCTGGATCATCAGGTTTCGGATCCTTTTTGGGAGGAGATTGGTGTTTTTCAGTTTGGCCGGCTGAATGGGTACAGGCAGGATTGACCAAGAACTTGCTCCTACTGGAGCTGTTTCCCATAGTGGTGGCATTAGAGCTATGGTGTCAGCGGTTGCGCGACCGTTCCATAGTTTTTTGGTGCGATAACCTGGGGGTAGTACATGCGATCAATAACCAAAGATCGTCGTCGCTGCCAGTGTTGCGGCTGCTTGCTTGGCTGGTTCTGCGCGCTTTGCAGTTTAACATATTGTTCACAGCTCGTCATGTGCCGGGTACTGATAATTCCATTGCTGATGCGCTCTCCAGACAGGATTGGCGAAGGTTCCGTGAATTGGACCCGTACGCGGCATTAAAAGGTGAGCTTTGTCCATTTCATTGTTGGCAGATCATCAAACCAGAATGGAAGATCTCGCACGCCGGTCCGTGGCCCCACGGACGTTGACGGCCTACCAGACATCTTGGCAACAGTGGGAGAAGTTTTTGCAAGGACGGAGTTCGTCAGGTAACTCTCGTGATACTAATATGGTTGCTTTTGTTTGTTTCTTGTTCGATTCCGGCAGGTCGCGGGCTTATGTTGCCCAGAGGCTTGCTGGGATTTTCGTTCTTTTTGCGCCTAGCGGGGCGGAGGGACATAACTAAGGGTTTTTTAATACAAAGGGCCCTTAGGGGTTGGTCTCGCGTCAGGCCTGCCGCGGATGACCAGCGTCGTCCTATTGGTCCTGATTTGTTAGCGCGTCTAGGTGAAAGTTTGACGGGCATTTGTTCTTCGCAATTCGAGGTTCTGTTATTCCGCCTCACTTTTGCGATGGCCTTTCATGGCTTTTCGCATCAGCGAGCTGGTAGCGTCTTCACGCCGCGCTCAGCCCCCTCTGCTTCGTTGTCACATTTTGCTGCGTGATACGCGGTGGTGCCGTGTTCGGCGTTCCAAGACCGATCAGTTGGGTAGAGGTCGCTGGGTTTTCCTGAAGTCCTGTCCTGATGACGGGATTTGTCCGGTTCACTTGGCCTCCCAATATACTCTTTGCAGGCCAATGCGGCCGGGGGCTTGGCTTATGCACGAGGACGGAAGTCCTTTGACTAAATTCCAATTTAGATCGGTCTTCCATCGCTGCATACGGCACCTCGGGCTTTCCCCTTCGGATTACGGCACCCATTCTTTTAGAATGGGTGCCGCCACTTTTGCGGCCTCCTCGGGTCTTTCTTCACAGGAGATCCAGGCTCTCGGAAGATGGAAGTCCAATGCCTACAGAAATTATGTTCGTCTGGAATCATAAATTGTTATACTTTATTCGTTTGGACTTGAGTGCCTTGGCCAACTCGCTGCCTTTCCGGTGGGGGTCCCGAGAGATTTTGCCCTGTTTTTTGCCCTGCTCTGGACATTGATCGTTTAGCTTAATATAATATTAATGTGAACGAATGAAATATAGAAAAGATCCAGCAGGTTTTTTGTAGGTTTTCACCTCGGGTCAAGTCTTCCTCCCCCCCTCCCATCCTCCCACTCCTCCTTTGTGATTTACATGCTGCATATATGCTTATCTATTTTATTTCTGTATATTTGCAGGTGTCCAGTACGCTACGCCCATTTGGCTCATTGGTCACTCTTTTTTTTTTTTTTTTGGGAAGCTTTGTTGCGCAACTTGCACAGGTCAGTGGCTGAATTTGGTTCCCCTTTAGTGTTAATTATACATCTCGGGGGCAATGATTTGGGCCAGCAAACTTCCTTAGAGTTGCGCCATGCGATTGTTCGTGACTTGAGAAAGGTGGTTCGGTTATTGCCTAACTGCCTTTTGGTGTGGTCCCCTATCATCGCCAGGCTTTCATGGCGATATTGCTATAATAGTGTGGCTTGGGACAGGCAAATGGGTGGCTAGGCACGTGCTGGAAGTGGGAGGGTTGGTGGTGCACCATCCTTTAATTCGGATTCAGGATGCCCACCTTTTCCGCAGGGATGGAGTTCATCTTACTGAGGAGGGTAATTTTTTGTTTCTAGAAGATATTTTTGCAGTTTTTAAGGGTTTGGTTTGTTAGCATGGTGGCGGGCTGCTTCTCTCCTGAGAGCCGCTGTGGCGGGAAAGACCGGCAATATTGAAGTGTCCATCTTGCAGCAGTAATAGCGGTGCGCACCCCTTCAATGCACTGATAGGCTGATTTCACCCTATTGGGGTCAGCGGCACCTCTCGACCGAGCAGGATGTATGGTGCATTGGCATGGGTGTTGGGGCCGCATCACTTGCTCTGAAAGGGATAGTTGGCCCTTGCAAGTTTTAAGATCACCCTACCCTTGTCTGGGATAGTTGGCCCTCACAAGTTGTGATCTACTTCCGGCCTAAGACAAGTGGACGCTGGTTAGTTGCCGTTCTTTCTCCTGCCACCATGTCTACCTTGTAACCAAATAAAGCTGACCAATTAATTTAAAGGCATAACTTGGTCTCCTGTGTTTATTTTAGTTAAGTTTAGTTTAAGTTTATGGGTCACATCTATCATCTGACGATAGAAAGTTTAATATAACGGAGGTTAGGAATAGAGCCGACGGCACATAAACTTCTAGTCAGGGATAGAGGGGTTAATAAAGTTAAAAATGTTTGTTGACAGTAGTAGGCAGATGTGATAGGACGTTAGGTTAGGGGCGGGGTGAGTGAGAGGGTGTAGTGAATCTACTGTGGAAAATCTGCCTCTTTGAATTGATCTCCCACCCTCCCTACCCTCTTGTGTCTTGTGTCGGCTTTATTTCATTAGCAGGGAAAGACCGGCAATATTGAAGTGTCCATCTTGCAGCAGTAATAGCGGTGCGCACCCCTTCAATGCACTGATAGGCTGATTTCACCCTATTGGGGTCAGCGGCACCTCTCGACCGAGCAGGATGTATGGTGCATTGGCATGGGTGTTGGGGCCGCATCACTTGCTCTGAAAGGGATAGTTGGCCCTTGCAAGTTTTAAGATCACCCTACCCTTGTCTGGGATAGTTGGCCCTCACAAGTTGTGATCTACTTCCGGCCTAAGACAAGTGGACGCTGGTTAGTTGCCGTTCTTTCTCCTGCCACCATGTCTACCTTGTAACCAAATAAAGCTGACCAATTAATTTAAAGGCATAACTTGGTCTCCTGTGTTTATTTTAGTTAAGTTTAGTTTAAGTTTATGGGTCACATCTATCATCTGACGATAGAAAGTTTAAAGGTTTTTCAGGGAGATTGTGATAGCAACACCTATGAGCGTGGCGGTAAAGTGGGCGTGTCCTGCTACATCTGAGAGGCGTGTCATAATATTGATTTACATCCAAATGTAAATGAGCCCCAAAGCAGATATTAAGATCTACTTGGTGATGGAAACACACTGATACTTTTAAGCAAATGCTATTGCTGGTGTACATGGGTGCGGTTATTTTTGTTAGTTGTTCAAACTGACAAAAACTTTTATTTCATGTTTTTATGCTACAGCAGAACTGGAATCTCAAACTGAGCTCCCACTGCCACAAATTTGCACTGGGCCCCTGAACATACCTAGTAGATTGGGGCCCCAGAGAGGTAAGTAACTCTTTTTCAATTAGACAGGGCTCCGTTAAGGTATCTAAGGTTTAGGATTGGGTCTGACGACGGATTTGGTTAAATGAAGACTTTAGCATTTTTATTTGAATGACAATATTTTTGCTCACCCACAATGAGGCCCACATCGGTGATTATGTAGCGACAGTGAAGGGTTAAAGCATCATTAGTGAGATTGTGCCAATGGATATCTCTTTAACCCCAACACAAGTAGATCGGGGCCAGCACTCAGTGCATGTTGAGCAGATGGCCAGCCGGGCTACAGCAGGGACCTGTCATTTTGGCTGATGCACTACTAATTGCAGACACCCCCCTAACTTGAAGCTTACAAGACAGGCTGATTGCTGCCTACATCTTGTAACAGCGCAGGTTACACGCCACGTGGCTTGTACCATTTGCATATTACTGGTGAAAACAAATAGCCATGTTGGGCTGTCACTCGGAGCCCTGATAAAGACATATGTTTGTGCAATCTGGCCTCTCTTCTTACTGGCAGCGCAATGGTGCTTGGAACACTCATCCCTTTTCCGATCGTCCCTTCATGAATTTTACCCCCGCCTTCATCTATGGCATCACGGCTATGGGCCCGATTAAGAGATGGATGCAAGGTCGGTGTTTACGTAGTTCAGTGATTATCGGTAATGTGCACATGTGTCTGAGTCGCACGGCGCATGCATCAAGTTTCATTGACGCTATCGCAGAGAGGATTTATTCACAAAGTGATTGACAGGCAGGTACCGTTTGTGGGCGGCAACCAGTGGGTGGCGGCTGAAACGCAGGAGTGTCGCAAACGTTTTCGGGACGTGTCTCAGCCTACAACTACATGCAGTAAAAATGGCTTCGGCATCACAGTTTCTGCGACCATCCTGTGCGTCCGTAAGGGTTACTCAGAAGCCCGATTAATGACTGATCTGCATCTTTTTATGCAGCTTTGGATTTCTGAAGCCGCGGATAGGCGTCTCTGTACAAGACCAGGTGGCTGTGATATTTGCATATTTTCACTCAGCGGCTGCATATAAATTCGCAGCCTAGGCGTCATTTGCGCCCAATTATGAATCAAGCCCCTGTACCCATCGACATAAATTTATACAATACAGGGGCTCATTTCTATTGAGCATGAAACACACTTTAGCCTCAACAGTCTTCTTTTGCGCAATTGTGTCAGGAGCAGGAGAAAGCATGGGAATAAAAAAACAGCCGCCAGGCCAAACAATGGAATCGCCTCCTGAGACAGCAGAGGGTTGCTGAGATGTTCCACCGATGTTTCGTCTTTTGTACGCAAGCGGCGAATGTGAGACGCCGAAGGTGGTCGTCTCCGTGAACAAGACATCAGCTAAGTCATTGGCATATTTACGCAAGCCCACTGTGTCCGAAATTGCAGGTCCGCCTCTGAGGTAGGCCCATTGTACAAGTATCGCTTGTACAATTCCTAGTACTAGAGTGCATTTAAACTGCAAACTGTACGGTCTGTCACTGTAGATAATCTCACCTGAATGCAGTGGAATAGGGCAGACGTGGATGAAGATTTGTTTTTAGTTGCAGTAAATGACTTTCCCTTTTCTAGGAAGCGAACGTTACAGCTGACTGGAACAGGTCACAACACAAATGAGCTTACAATGAATTTAAATGGGATGCTGAAAACAGCTGAGTCTTGTTCTCATCCAACCATCGGCACAGTTAAATAAATAAAGACAAAAGTGCAATCATGCAGTCACTTTACTATTAGCCACAGAGCAAACTACATTCAAGTTGAAGGTCAACTCTAGTCAAGGTATGGCATAGCATCCCCCACCTCCAACTAGAAGAACCCTGCGAGCTTGGCGCCTGGAAGCCCCGGCGTTCATGAGATATTCGCACGCACCACATAATCTGTGGCAGATTTTCCAGTCACAAGGGGCAGCTGGATTCTGACCCTCAGCAGCTCACTGCGCTCTTGCGTCGAGAAAACTGATTGGATGGGTGCAGTCGCCCAATCAGTGCTCTTCAAGAAACAGGCACTGGTGTTCTGCTTTTTTTTTTTTTTTAAATACTACCTTAACTTACTTTTAAGTAGGGATGTGCAGGCTCGGTTCTACTCGGTTCCGTTCGTTTTTTTTTACCGAATCTTATTGGGTTTCAGCTGTCACGAGTTTTGGATAGCCAATAAGATTCGGTAAAAAACACCGAACGGAACCGAGTAGAACCGAGCCTGCACATCCCTACTTTTAAGTAACGTTTGAATAAGTTCTCTATGTATACGGTAACTAGCACCAAACAACTATCACAGTGAAGAATTACAGCGCCAGTAATCAGGACACGTATGAATTACCCATGATGCATGGCGTCACAAGAACTAGCTGCAGTTCACCCATTCGGTGGGACACATTCTGAGTCGGACGGAAGTGACAAGGCCCACGGATCTCAGCATAGCGCCCTTGCACCAGAGAAAGATATCACTAACTGTGCATGCGCCAGATCCAATATACTCCAACAGGCGGAGCTCGCTGATGCATAGGGATTGATCCGTCCATGGCTAGTGCACATGATCTGTAAATTGGGCTTTTCTGGACGGTAACTGGGCGGCGACCATGTGAATTCACGGAACTGTTCTGTGTTGTATGCCGATTTCCATTCCCCATCGATGCGTGCGGACAGAGATGGTACGCTTGTTTCAGATGCATCTTTTGCACCTAGGGAGACTTCACCAAGATGGCCACCTACCTTACTACTGCGCAGTGCCATCTTGTCATTATGTTGGAGCGCCACAGTGTAAGACGGTCGTCTCCCACTTAGCTCGGAGACCTGGTGTTACCGCTGATCCTCGACATCTAGAGATGCTGGTGCCGCTCGCTTCCTGCACCGCTACCCACATACAGTCACCGGCTCCGCTAATGCTCTGCTCCATGAATAAGTCAGTCTATGCATAACTGAGTACTGCTGTACATTTCACATTGCTGCAGAATAAGCCGCCCCACTGGTTAATACTGGGCTGTTCATTTACTCAGGGCATCTGCTGGTGTCTACCTACACTCTGCCATACCACCGCCAGTTGTACACACACATCCCAACAGGACTAACTAATACTCATCTTATTCAGCCATTGCTCACAGCTCTACTTGTGTTAGTTATTAGATGAAGGCAGGGCCAGATTAACAATGGGGCGGATGGAGCTACAGCTCCAGGCCTCCACATAAAAATAGGCCCATTGTCATGACAACATGATGATGACTGGCCATCTGCTCTCCACATGGTCAGCCATAAATCATAAGTAGTGAAATGGTATATCTATTTACCTCACAAAATGAAGCATTTTTTTCCTTTACATATTTAGGGAGACATTGGGGCTGAGAGTATAGGGGTGTACACGCCCACATGGCACTGGCCACACCCACACGGCACTGGTCACACCTCCTCTGCTTCTCATATTAGGCCCTTGGTCATTTTCAGCTCCAGGCCCATGTAGCCCTCAATCCGGCCCTGGATGAAGGTGATAGATTATTCCAAAGTAGTGACATTTATCGAAGGCTACAAACTATCGATGGTCTCCTTTGCTGGGTTTTTCTACTATTGATGTTGACCATCGAAGGTGAAGCCTTCACCTAAACTTGACGTTTCCTGATGTTCATTGCTGATCTGCTTACCCCAGGAGACCTCCTTATCAACTGCGCCTCTTGTGGCCCAAATCCCCTCTCCCTCTATCCTTGCCAAATGTCTCCCCCCCATTTGGGCCGTCTCACCAACACTGACCACTGGGAGAGATGTCACTGAGAGATAACAGCAGAACCTGAGCAAGAGATAGGTGGACGCAGTGTTGAGCGACAGGCACTGAGTTTTTGGGGGTGGTGACAGGGGAGTGGTCGGAGGAACACAGGCGCGCCTGTCCGTTTGAACGCCGTTGCATGGGCGTGCATAAATTAAGCAGTGCGAGTGCATACGCAGCTTGTGTACTCACTGTGTGTAACGAGGTTAGCAATTTCTAAGTAAGGTCAGGGCTGCTGTAATTCTGCGTGAAGGGCCGATGGTACTCGATGTTACCGATGTTTATGGGGGATTGCAAAGTATTACGGATGTGAGACAGCGGTAGTGGGCGTCTCTATGCTGGCATTGCGATAGCATATTCGCAGCAGACATGCATGCAATTACGGAGCTGCAATAGCGATCTGAAATGAATCAGGCCCACAGTCCTCTCTTAGCTGCAGCGTTTGGGGGGGGCAGAGCGGGAGCGGACACCAGGCCCGCGGTAGAAAACGTGGGCGAGTGCTGAGCCCAGGGTCTGCGTCATCGGACGCTGACCTCCTGGACCTGGCAGACCAGTCTGAGTAAGCTTCGGCTTACGCAGGCTGCCCGAGGCCTGAGACTTGAGACGCAGTACTGGAAATACAGATGTATGCAGAGAAGTCTATTTCCTACAGACGCCTCCTGGTGTATTTGCATTTTAGCCGTACGTTATTACACAGCTTCTTCCCTGCGGCTGTACAATACCGTCCACATCAGAATCAGCCCCATAATAGGAAGGGGGTAGGATTCCACAGCTCAGACTTCGATCTTTTCACACATGATACTTGCAGACTATAATCTCCATCTCACAAGTAGATAGGTCAAATTGTGCGCCGCATCTAATCGGGCCTGGCCAAAACGTCAATCGCGATCTACCGGTAGCTCCCAGTGATGTAGTGCGCAGGGGCGTGATGCCCCGCGCAATGCATCTCTGGGAACCTATGAGAATAATGCGCGTCTGCTGGATCCAGTCAGCGCAGCGGATCGGGAGGGACAGCAGGAGGAGCAGTCCCCAGTGTGAACTTCAGTCAGGTAATTTCTGAATAGGGGTGTGAGGGCTACTAGTGGAGGCACTGCCTAAGAGACCTTACTACAAGGGGTACTGCATAATGGGCACAACTACAGGGGACTTTACATAAGGGGCACTACTACAGGGGGCATTGCTTAATGGGCAGTACTACAGGGGGCACTACATAAAGGACAGTACTACTGGGAGCATTGCATAAGGGGCACTACTACTTGGGGCACTGCATAAGGGGCACTACTACAGGGGGCATTGAATAAAGAACACTTCTACAGGGGGCATTGCATAAGGGGCACTACTACAGGGGCATTCCATAAGGGGCACCACTTCGGGGGGCATTGCATAATGGGCACTACTACAGGGGGCATTGCATAATGGGCACTACTACTAGGGGCATTGCATAAGGGCACTACTACCGGGGGCATTGCATAACGGGCACTACTACTGGGGGCATTGCATAAGGGGCACTTCTACAGGGGGCATTGCATAATGGGCACTACTACTGGGGTATTGCATAAGGGGCACTACTACAGGGGGCACTACATAAAGGGCAGTACTACAGGAGGCACTACATAAAGGGCAGTACTAAAGGAGGCACTACATAAAGGGCAGTACTACAGGAGGCACTACATAAAGGGCAGTACTACAGGTAATTAATTTGGCTTAGGAGTGCCTTGAAAAAATTAAGGAGACCCTAAGGGTGCCTTGACTTGAAAAAGTTTGGGAACCACTGAGATAGGTTATATAATAAATGTAATAAATTGTTACTTTGTACAATAAGATAACAGTTAAACAAATAATAGTCATTTGGCTATCTACGCTTTTGGAAATCCTGGATGTGTTGTTGTTTGTTTTTCATTACAAATACTGATCTTAGAAGCCGACATTGATGCAGTTTTGCAGCATTTGGGGTGAGCGTAAAGAGCCATACCAGAGCCAGACACTTTATTTGAATACTGTATGTGTATTCTGTGCTAAATGAGGCATGCTTGTGTGAGTGAGAGAGCAATGAATCCAAGTGTAAGAAATGTGTTTGTTTTGACCATAAAAATCTATATTCTATTAAACGGTTCAGCGTTTCCTGTTTACAGGAGGCCGGTGCATAATATACGCTGATGTTCTGAATATTGACTTTGATTGACAGTAATTGTGCGTGTGTGTGTATTTGAGTGTGTGTGTGTGTATTTGAGTGTGTGTGTGTGTGTGAGGTGGCTGTAAAACCGCACATCGCTGAGTAAAATGCCATATGTGACTGGAGGTATAAAAGTAGGCGATAGAATTTAAGGTCACTAAAAATATAATTTGACCCCTTAGGATGACAGCAAATGTACAGCGGCAAGTAGGATTACATGGTGCGCTCACCAGAAAATGCAAAGCGATCGGGACGAGTTTACATGGAGTCGTCACCAATTATGCAATGACTTTGAAAGAAGCGATAACTAACACTATGGAAATAATAGCATACCCCTCAATGTTACACAGCCCAAAACTGAGACATATAAACCATGCATCCACCCACCCCCTTCCAATATAGGCTGCAGATCCACCCAAAGTCCCAAACCACACCAATATGTCAGGTTAGGCACCACTATTGCTAAGTCCCCTTCCTGATCCGTACTATTATAGGAAAATAGGGACTGTTGGGAATGTAGCGAAGTCCTACAAGATTAATTGTAGGTTCCTTTATAATGCTGTAGGATGGGAACAGGATGTCTGTGGTCAGAATCCTCGACGCCATCATGCCGACAGGGTTAGGATACTATGTTTAGGAACGGTGGGAAACTGTCACTATATAAAATCTTGTTTAAGACCTAACTTGCTGCAAAATCATTATGGGCAGATATGGAGAGGAGGAGATCTATATATAAAGTGCTGATTGGGATGTGTTCTAGGTCACCAAGTATAAAAGAGAAAACAGAATCTGAATGTAGATGGATAAGGCAGCGACACATAATGGGGTTTTAATTATCAAAGATTTTAACTAAGCAACTACACATTGCACCATGCCGACATAATGTCCATGCCTACATTCTAGAATGCTGACATAACGTACCTCATCTACTTCATAGAAACCATAATATAACATTACCTGTGTTTAAGAAGTTTATTTTTAAAGACGGTTACAAAAGCCACTCACTTCAGAAAGGCTAAACGTAATCGGCTTAGAGAAGTGGTAAACGGATGGGCAAATCGATTTGACCACTTCGGAAATTAGAGTATTGGTCCTGATATACAAGATATTCAACAAATAACTCTCCCTGGAGAATCTGTCCAATTATAGTACATGGAGTGCTAGGAAGCCAATCAGCAATTCCACAATCGATCTAGAGCCTTTTCAAAAAGAGCCTACAGCCCTGCCAGTGGCACACGCAGGGGGGGTTTCTGAGTACCCAGAAATCCCCCCACTGACAAGTTTTTTTACTCAGACGGAGAAAGCTGTATGTCTCCTTCTCTACAGTGGATGGCCGAGGATTGCCACGATTCTACAAAATTACATCATGTTAGCCTCACCATAGACCAATGAAATGCAGCATTACAGCTGCATGAGGGCGGGACCTTATGATGCAAAATGCCCGCCCCAGTCGGCAACCTGCTGGCTTTTGCTGCTACATCAGTAAACGTGTGTGATGTACATATATGTCCTGCATTTGTATCTGCCCACGGTCACATATTCTTCCTATATTGTACTCTGGGATAATGTTTGTGACTATTACTAGCCCAGACCACCGTACACTGCATTTACTACGAAGCTGTGTTATCAGTACTGCAGCAACGCTGTCTCTTCTTCTGTTGTTGCTGTTTGTTTTGGGTTTTTTTACGTATTTTTCACTCGATCATCTCAATAACTATATATCCTATATACAGCAGTGCGCAGTGGTTGCGGCAATTGTCCTCCATTTGTAGGTAAGTAATTATTTTCCATTTTACATATTGACATTATCTTTAAAGCTTATATTTGATAAACTATGTGAGAATTAGTTATAACGTCTATTCTGACATTTATTGTATATGTGTGTTATATATCTCTTAGCGGCAGAGTCTTCCTTTAGTACAATATTTATACTGTCATTGGCAGCCGTACTTGTTGTGTTGTACATTGCACAAACATAAGCGTGAGCGGCAGCTCTGGTAACTCCATGTTACCTTTCTAGACGTTTCCTTTTATTTATTTATTACCGCAATAAGTGCCAGAATAGAAATGTTAATAAAAATAAGATAAAATAAATGGTCCATTTCACATAAATAAATATATAACCAATGGAGATTGTGTGGGGTGTGTGTGTGTGTGGGGGGTATGTGTGTGTGGGGGGTGTGTGTGTGTGGGGGTGTGTGTGTGGGGTGTGTGTGGGGTGTGTGTGTGTATGGGGTGTGTGTGTGTGTGTGGGGTGTGTGTGTGTGTGGGGTGTGTGTGTGGGGGGTGTGTGTGTGTGTGTGTGGGGTGTGTGTGTGTGTGGGGTGTGTGTGTGTGTGGGGGGTGTGTGTGTGGGGGGGTGGGGGTGTGGGGTGTGTGTGTGTGTGTGGGGTGTGTGTGTGGGGGGGTGTGTGTTTGTGTGGGGTGTGTGTGGGTGTGTATGTGGGGTGTGTGTGTGGGGTATGAGTGTGTGGGGGGGCGGTGTTTATGTCATGATGATGTAGTTTGTCCTCATCTGCCTAGAGGGTGGTTTCCAAATGCTTGATTTTAGAGCGAGTGTGGCTAGCCTATGAAGAGGGCACACTCAACCTATATAATCTGATATAATAACAAGCTACAGTATAGTCTGCCACATACAAGCAGGCCCGGGAACTGGCAAGGGGGTGTGGCTTAATGTAAGGAGACGTTGCACAGCACTCCACAGGGGGGCGCCATTGTCCCCTTCAACCAGGGGCAGATCCATGGGAGGGGGTGCGATCAGTGAGGCCGCTCTCCCCCCCTCCTATCAGGTGCAGGCAGAGGAGATTGCTGCTGTACTCAATGGCAGCAGCCATCCTGTACTCTCTTGCTGTGTGCTGACAGGACTAAGAGGGGAAAGGGAGGGGCCAGTGGACCCAGGCACCACCCAGGCCCCTCCAGCAAGCTTGGGCTCGGGTAATCAGTACCCACTCCTCCCCCCTCCCGACGCCCCTGCATACTAATTGCAGTGTATGTAATGCCATATACAGGGTCCAGTAATTACGGTAAGCCATTATATGCGACATTAGGGTCAGTCATACAAAGTGCAGTGTGTGTAATACATCAGACAATATACAGCGATCACAATATGCTGTTACGTGCTCCAGTAGGGCCAGCCCGTCTGAGCTAAAAAAAAATATCCACAATCCAAGTCCCTTGCTCTGCAAGTCCAGGAATCTGGGGAGTGGCAGAAGAACCTAGCACCAGCCCTGGACATGTACAAGTATAGTGTATGTACTACAGTATTAATAATTAACACTATAGATTGTCTCATAGTAAAGGCTATAGAGGAGAGAGTCTAAAAAAACTAACTTTCTGTATCACATATATTTTTCTCATATGACATAAGCGGTCAGGGAAAGGTTATACATCCTATAATAAATATACAGTACATAGTATAACCAGTTACACATTCTCCCACCTCATGGTGAGACGCCTGTCTCTTCTTGCTAGCAGCTGGTCTCTGGCCTCTGACAGTGCGCCTACATCCACAGCAGACTTGGTAGGAGAAGCTGCTGCCACAGCAGCTCCGTACGGGCCCAGACTGTATTGTGTGTGTTGGTGGGGGATCCAAGCAGCTAATACCTGTCCATCTGCTTCATGTGCTGCTAGTAATCGTCATCAGCGAGCACTTACACCATCCCTATAAAGCTGCGAATGATACGATACGTCTGGCGTATGTACGCCCACACCCAACTCTGCATAACCCGCAGCTGCATCGACCAGACCTCACTAACTTTTGCCTATATGAGAGCTCCCCCATTACACCCCATCAGTAAGTGGAGACACAACCAAAATGCCCATGAGCCCTGCATTGCTCATATATGCTAGCGCACAGTTCCACACCTCCAGGGAGCATGCGTTGTGCGGAAGCATGTAAGATACAGCCGTACGTTCACATTATGGAGGCCAGTCCTGGGACATTTCTTCAAACCCAGGATTGAAAAATGCTCAATCCCAGGATTCCCGGGATTGAACTGGTGGCGGCAGTGGCAGGCAGCAGCAGGACTCCATCCTCCTCCTGTCCCTCATTCCTTATCTCCCCCCCCCTCGTCCCTCAGTCCTTATCTCTCTCTCTCCTCCTCGTCCCTCAGTCCTTATCTCTCTCTCCCCCTCGTCCCTCAGTCCTTATCTCTCTCTTCCCCCTCGTCCCTCAGTCCTTATCTCCCTCTCTCCTCCTCATCCCTCAGTCCTTATCTCTTTCTCTCCCCCTCTGTCCCTCAGTCCTTATCTCTCCCTCTCCTCCTCGTCCCTCAGTCCTTATCTCTCTCTCTCCTCCTCGTCCCTCAGTCCTTATCTCTCCCTCTCCCCCTCGTCCCTCAGTCCTTATCTCTCTCTCCCCCTCTGTCCCTCAGTCCTTATCTCTCTCTCTCCTCCTCGTCCCTCAGTCCTTATCTCTCTCTCTCCTCCTCGTCCCTCAGTCCTTATCTCTCTCTTCCCCCTCATCCCTCAGTCCTTATCTCTCCCTCTCCTCCTCATCCCTCAGTCCTTATCTCTCTCTCTCCCCCTCGTCCCTCTGTCCTTATCTCTCTCTCCCCCTCTGTCCCTCAGTCCTTATCGCTCTCTTCCCCTCATCCCTCAGTCCTTATCTCTCTCTCCTCCTCATCCCTCAGTCCTTATCTCCCTCCTCCTCATCCCTCAGTCCTTATCTCTCTCTCTCCCCTCGTCCCTCAGTCCTTATCTCTCTCTCTCCCCCTCTGTCCCTCAGTCCTTATCTCTCTCTCTCCCCCTCTGTCCCTCAGAACTTATCTCTCTCTCTCCCCCTCGTCCCTCAGTCCTTATCTCTCCCTCTCCCCCTCATCTCTCAGTCCTTATCTCTCTCCCCCTCGTCTCTCAGTCCTTATCTCTCCCTCTCCTCCTCGTCCCTCAGACCATATCTCTCTCTCTCCTCCTCGTCCCTCAGTCCTTATCTCTCCCTCTCCCCCTCATCCCTCAGTCCTTATCTCTCCCTGTCTCCTCCTCATCCCTCAGTCCTTATCTCTCCCTCTCCCCCCTCATTCCTTATCTCTCCCTCTCTCCTCCTCATCCCTCCTTATCTCTCCCTCGCCTCCTCGTCCCTCAGTCCTTATCTCTCCCTCTCCCCCTCGTCCCTCAGTCCTTATCACTCCCTCTCCCCTTCTGTCCCTCAGTCGTTATCTCTCCCTCTTGTCCCTCAGTCCTTATCTCTCCCTCTCCTCCTCGTCCCTCAGTCCTTATCTCTCTCTCTCCTCCTCGTCCCTCAGTCCTTATCTCTCCCTCTCCCCCTCGTCCCTCAGTCCTTAGCTCTCTCTCTCCCCCTCTGTCCCTCAGTCCTTATCTCTCTCTCTCCTCCTCGTCCCTCAGTCCTTATCTCTCTCTCTCCTCCTCGTCCCTCAGTCCTTATCTCTCTCTCTCCTCCTCGTCCCTCAGTCCTTATCTCTCCCTCTCCCCCTCATCCCTCAGTCCTTATCTCTCTCTCTCCCCCTCTGTCCCTCAGTCCTTATCTCTCTCCTCCTTGTCCCTCAGTCCTTATCTCTCCCTCTCTCCTCCTCATCCCTCAGTCCTTATCTCTCTCTCTCCTCCTCGTCCCTCAGTCCTTATCTCTCTCTCTCCCCCTCGTCCCTCAGGCCTTATCTCTCTCTCTCCTCCTCATCCCTCAGTCCTTATCTCTCTCTTCCTCCTCATCCCTCAGTCCTTATCTCTCCCTCTCCTCCTCGTCCCTCAGTCCTTATCTCTCTCTTCCTCCTCGTCCCTCAGTCCTTATCTCTCTCTCTCCTCCTTGTACCTCAGTCCTTATCTCTCTCTCTCCTCCTCATCCCTCAGTCCTTATCTCTCCCTCTCTCCCTCGTCCCTCAGTCCTTATCTCTCTCTCCTCCTTGTCCCTCAGTCCTTATCTCTCCCTCTCCTCCTCGTCCCTCAGTCCTTATCTCTCCCTCTCCCCCTCGTCCCTCAGTCCTTATCGCTCTCTTCCCCCTCATCCCTCAGTCCTTATCTCTCCCTCTCCTCCTCATCCCTCAGTCCTTATCTCTCTCTCTCCCCCTCGTCCCTCTGTCCTTATCTCTCTCTCCCCCTCTGTCCCTCAGTCCTTATCGCTCTCTTCCCCCTCATCCCTCAGTCCTTATCTCTCTCTCCTCCTCATCCCTCAGTCCTTATCTCTCTCCTCCTCATCCCTCAGTCCTTATCTCTCTCTCTCCCCTCGTCCCTCAGTCCTTATCTCTCTCTCTCCCCCTCTGTCCCTCAGTCCTTATCTCTCTCTCTCCCCCTCTGTCCCTCAGTCCTTATCTCTCTCTCTCCCCCTCGTCCCTCAGTCCTTATCTCTCCCTCTCCCCCTCATCTCTCAGTCCTTATCTCTCTCACCCTCATCCCTCAGTCCTTATCTCTCCCTCTCCCCCTCATCTCTCAGTCCTTATCTCTCTCCCCCTCATCTCTCAGTCCTTATCTCTCCCTCTCCTCCTCGTCCCTCAGACCTTATCTCTCTCTCTCCTCCTCGTCCCTCAGTCCTTATCTCTCTCTCTCCCACTCATCCCTCAGTCCTTATCTCTCCCTGTCTCCTCCTCATCCATCAGTCCTTATCTCTCCCTCTCCTCCTCGTCCCTCAGTCCTTATCTCTCCCTCTCCCCCTCGTCCCTCAGTCCTTATCACTCCCTCTCCCCTTCTGTCCCTCAGTCCTTATCTCTCCCTCTTGTCCCTCAGTCCTTATCTCTCCCTCTCCTCCTCGTCCCTCAGTCCTTATCTCTCTCTCTCCTCCTCGTCCCTCAGTCCTTATCTCCCCCTCTCCCCCTCGTCCCTCAGTCCTTATCTCTCTCTCTCCCCCTCTGTCCCTCAGTCCTTATCTCTCTCTCTCCTCGTCCCTCAGTCCTTATCTGTCTCTCTCCTCCTCGTCCCTCAGTCCTTATCTCTCGCTCTCCTCCTCGTCCCTCAGTCCTTATCTCTCCCTCTCCCCCTCATCCCTCAGTCCTTATCTCTCTCTCTCCCCCTCTGTCCCTCAGTCCTTATCTCTCTCCTCCTTGTCCCTCAGTCCTTATCTCTCCCTCTCTCCTCCTCGTCCCTCAGTCCTTATCTCTCTCTCTCCCCCTCTGTCCCTCAGTCCTTATCTCTCTCTCTCCTCGTCCCTCAGTCCTTATCTCTCTCTCTCCTCCTCGTCCCTCAGTCCTTATCTCTCGCTCTCCTCCTCGTCCCTCAGTCCTTATCTCTCCCTCTCCCCCTCGTCCCTCAGTCCTTATCTCTCTCTCTCCCCCTCTGTCCCTCAGTCCTTATCTCTCTCCTCCTTGTCCCTCAGTCCTTATCTCTCCCTCTCTCCTCCTCGTCCCTCAGTCCTTATCTCTCTCTCTCCCCCTCTGTCCCTCAGTCCTTATCTCTCTCTCTCCTCGTCCCTCAGTCCTTATCTCTCTCTCTCCTCCTCGTCCCTCAGTCCTTATCTCTCGCTCTCCTCCTCGTCCCTCAGTCCTTATCTCTCCCTCTCCCCCTCATCCCTCAGTCCTTATCTCTCTCTCTCCCCCTCTGTCCCTCAGTCCTTATCTCTCTCCTCCTTGTCCCTCAGTCCTTATCTCTCCCTCTCTCCTCCTCATCCCTCAGTCCTTATCTCTCTCTCTCCTCCTCGTCCCTCAGTCCTTATCTCTCTCTCCCCCTCGTCCCTCAGGCCTTATCTCTCCCTCTCCTCCTCGTCCCTCAGTCCTTATCTCTCTCTTCCTCCTCATCCCTCAGTCCTTATCTCTCCCTCTCCTTCTCGTCCCTCAGTCCTTATCTCTCTCTTCCTCCTCGTCCCTCAGTCCTTATCTCTCTCTCTCCTCCTTGTACCTCAGTCCTTATCTCTCTCTCTCCTCCTCATCCCTCAGTCCTTATCTCTCCCTCTCTCCCTCGTCCCTCAGTCCTTATCTCTCTCTCTCCTCCTTGTCCCTCAGTCCTTATCTCTCCCTCTCCTCCTCGTCCCTCAGTCCTTATCTCTCTCTCTCTCCTCCTCATCCCTCAGTCCTTATCTCTCTCTCCTCCTTGTCCCTCAGTCCTTATCTCTCCCTCTCCTCCTCGTCCCTCAGTCCTTATCTCTCCCTCTCCCCCTCGTCCCTCAGTCCTTATCGCTCTCTTCCCCCTCATCCCTCAGTCCTTATCTCTCCCTCTCCTCCTCATCCCTCAGTCCTTATCTCTCTCTCTCCCCCTCGTCCCTCTGTACTTATCTCTCTCTCCCCCTCTGTCCCTCAGTCCTTATCGCTCTCTTCCCCCTCATCCCTCAGTCCTTATCTCTCTCTCCTCCTCATCCCTCAGTCCTTATCTCTCTCCTCCTCATCCCTCAGTCCTTATCTCTCTCTCCCCTTGTCCCTCAGTCCTTATCTCTCTCTCTCCCCCTCTGTCCCTCAGTCCTTATCTCTCTCTCTCCCCCTCTGTCCCTCAGTCCTTATCTCTCTCTCTCCCCCTCGTCCCTCAGTCCTTATCTCTCCCTCTCCCCCTCATCTTTCAGTCCTTATCTCTCTCCCCCTCGTCCCTCAGTCCTTATCTCTCCCTCTCCCCCTCATCTCTCCGTCCTTATCTCTCTCCCCCTCGTCTCTCAGTCCTTATCTCTCCCTCTCCTCCTCGTCCCTCAGACCTTATCTCTCTCTCTCCTCCTCGTCCCTCAGTCCTTATCTCTCCCTCTCCCACTCATCCCTCAGTCCTTATCTCTCCCTGTCTCCTCCTCATCCATCAGTCCTTATCTCTCCCTCTCCCCCCTCATTCCTTATCTCTCCCTCTCTCCTCCTCATCCCTCAGTCCTTATCTCTCCCTCTCCTCCTCGTCCCTCAGTCCTTATCTCTCCCTCTCCCCCTCGTCCCTCAGTCCTTATCACTCCCTCTCCCCTTCTGTCCCTCAGTCCTTATCTCTCCCTCTTGTCCCTCAGTCCTTATCTCTCCCTCTCCTCCTCGTCCCTCAGTCCTTATCTCTCTCTCTCCTCCTCGTCCCTCAGTCCTTATCTCTCCCTCTCCCCCTCGTCCCTCAGTCCTTATCTCTCTCTCTCCCCCTCTGTCCCTCAGTCCTTATCTCTCTCTCTCCTCGTCCCTCAGTCCTTATCTCTCTCTCTCCTCCTCGTCCCTCAGTCCTTATCTCTCGCTCTCCTCCTCGTCCCTCAGTCCTTATCTCTCCCTCTCCCCCTCATCCCTCAGTCCTTATCTCTCTCTCTCCCCCTCTGTCTCTCAGTCCTTATCTCTCTCCTCCTTGTCCCTCAGTCCTTATCTCTCCCTCTCTCCTCCTCGTCCCTCAGTCCTTATCTCTCTCTCTCCCCCTCTGTCCCTCAGTCCTTATCTCTCTCTCTCCTCGTCCCTCAGTCCTTATCTCTCTCTCTCTCCTCCTCGTCCCTCAGTCCTTATCTCTCGCTCTCCTCCTCGTCCCTCAGTCCTTATCTCTCCCTCTCCCCCTCATCCCTCAGTCCTTATCTCTCTCTCTCCCCCTCTGTCCCTCAGTCCTTATCTCTCTCCTCCTTGTCCCTCAGTCCTTATCTCTCCCTCTCTCCTCCTCATCCCTCAGTCCTTATCTCTCTCTCTCCTCCTCGTCCCTCAGTCCTTATCTCTCTCTCCCCCTCGTCCCTCAGGCCTTATCTCTCCCTCTCCTCCTCGTCCCTCAGTCCTTATCTCTCTCTTCCTCCTCGTCCCTCAGTCCTTATCTCCCCCCCCTCGTCCCTCAGTCCTTATCTCTCTCTCTCCCCCTCATCCCTCAGTCCTTATATCTCTCTCTCCCCCTTGTCCCTCATTCCTTATCTCTCTCTCTCCTCCTCATCCCTCAGTCCTTATCTCTCTCTCTTCCCCCTCGTCCCTCAGTCCTTATCTCCCCCCCCTCGTCCCTCAGTCCTTATCTCTCCCTCGTCCCTCAGTCCTTATCTCTCCCTCGTCCCTCATCCCTCAGTCCTTATCTCTCCCTCGTCCCTCAGTCCTTATCCCCCCCTCTCTCCCTCAGTCCTTATCTCTCTCTCCCCCTCATCCCTCAGTCCTTATCTCTCTCTCCTCCTCGTCCCTCAGTCCTTATCTCTCTCTCTCCTCCTCGACCCTCAGTACTTATCTCTCTCTCTCCCCCTCTGTCCCTCAGTCCTTATCTCTCTCTCTCCTCCTCGTCCCTCAGTCCTTATCTCTCCCTCTCTCCTCCTCATCCCTCAGTCCTTATCTCTCTCTCTCCTCCTTGTCCCTCGGTCCTTATCTCTCTCTCTCCCCCTCGTGTCCCTCAGTCCTTATCTCTCCCTCTCCTCCTCGTCCCTCAGTCCTTATCTCTCCCTTGTCCCTCAGTCCTTATCTCTCTCTCTCCTCCTCGTCCCTCAGTCCTTTTCTCTCCCTCTCCTCCTCGTCCCTCAGTCCTTATCTCTCTCTCCTCCTCGTCCCTCAGTCCTTATCTCTCTCTCTCCTCCTCGACCCTCAGTACTTATCTCTCTCTCTCCCCCTCTGTCCCTCAGTCCTTATCTCTCTCTCTCCTCCTCGTCCCTCAGTCCTTATCTCTCCCTCTCTCCTCCTCATCCCTCAGTCCTTATCTCTCTCTCTCCTCCTCGTCCCTCAGTCCTTATCTCTCTCTCTCCCCCTCGTGTCCCTCAGTCCTTATCTCTCCCTCTCCTCCTCGTCCCTCAGTCCTTATCTCTCCCTTGTCCCTCAGTCCTTATCTCTCTCTCTCCTCCTCATCCCTCAGTCCTTTTCTCTCCCTCTCCTCCTCGTCCCTCAGTCCTTATCTCTCTCTCTCCTCCTCGTCCCTCAGTCCTTATCTCTCTCTCTCCTCCTCGTCCCTCAGTCCTTATCTCTCCCTCTCCTCCTCGTCCCTCAATCCTTATCTCTCCCTCTCCCCCTCGTCCCTCAGTCCTTATCTCTCTCTTCCCCCTCATCCCTCAGTCCTTATCTCTCCCTCTCCTCCTCGTCCCTCAGTCCTTATCTCTCTCTCTCCCCCTCTGTCCCTCAGTCCTTATCTCTCTCTTCCCCCTCGTCCCTCAGTCCTTATCTCTCTCTCCTCCTCATCCCTCAGTCCTTATCTCTCTCGTCCTCATCCCTCAGTCCTTATCTCTCTCTCTCCCCTCGTCCCTCAGTCCTTATCTCTCTCTCTCCCCCTCTGTCCCTCAGTCCTTATCTCTCTCTCTCCCCCTCTGTCCCTCAGTCCTTATCTCTCTCTCTCCACCTCGTCCCTCAGTCCTTATCTCTCCCTCTCCCCCTCGTCTCTCAATCCTTATCTCTCTCCCCCTCACCTCTCAGTCCTTATCTCTCCCTCTCCTCCTCGTCCCTCAGTCCTTATCTCTCCCTCGTCCCTCAGTCCTTATTCCCCCCTCTCTCCCTCAGTCCTTATCTCTCTCTCCCCCTCATCCCTCAGTCCTTATCTCTCTCTCTCCTCCTCGTCCCTCAGTCCTTATCTCTCTCTCTCCTCCTCGTCCCTCAGTCCTTATCTCTCTCTCTCCTCCTCGTCCCTCAGTCCTTATCTCTCTCTCTCCCCCTCGTCCCTCAGTCCTTATCTCTCTCTTCCCCCTCGTCCCTCAGTCCTTATCTCTCTCTCCTCCTCTTCCCTTAGTCCTTATCTCTCTCTCTTCCCCCTCGTGTCCCTCAGTCCTTATCTCCCCCCCTCGTCCCTCAGTCCTTATCTCTCCCTCTCTCCCTCGTCCCTCAGTCCTTATCTCTCCCTTGTCCCTCATCCCTCAGTCCTTATCCCCCCCCTCTGTCCCTTAGTCCTTATCTCTCTCTCTTCCCCCTGTCTCTCAGTCCTTATCTCTCTCCCCCTCATCCCTCAGTCCTTATCTCTCTCCCCCTCATCCCTCAGTCCTTATCTCTCTCTCCCTCGTCCATCAGTCCTTATCCCCCCCCTCTGTCTCTCAGTCCTTATCTCTCTCTCTCTCATCCCCCAGTCCTTATCTCTCTCTCTCTCCTCCTCGTCTGTCGGTCCTTATCTCCCCCACCATCGGTCTCCCCGCCAGCAGCAGACAGTCCTCCTCTGCTTAGGCTGAAGGTTGCGTGCTAGCAGACGGGTGGTTGTGCGCGGCTGGTGTCAGGCTGCGCAGCGTGCGCTCTGATGTCACATCATGCACAGCGGAGGGCAGCTGGGCAGTGCCTGAGCCGTCTGCTGCAAGCGCATGCACTGACTAATCCCGAAATTCAGGGATTGGAAGCTCCAATCCCGGGATTCAAATCCCAATGATTTTTGGCCAAAATCCTGGGATTAGCCACGCAGACCCTTTGATAAACGGTCTCCTGAGTAACCCTATCGCCGTGCAGAATAACTACGTGTAGAGACTCTGAAGCCATTTTTACTGCGTTCAGGTCATCATGCCCCGAAAACAGTTGTGACAAGCCTGCGCCACTCCTGGTTGCCCTCCCCCGGACGCTCTCTGACTGTCAATCATACTGCGGGTAAATAGTTGCTGCGAGCGACTACGGTAATGTACCCTGACGCATGCACAGTGCCACTCAGACGCTTGCGCAGTTTACCAATGGCTGCTCAACTGAATCAGAACCATATCCAGAAGTAAGAGAAGCTTGGACGTAGAAAATAATGTCAGGCCTTCATAGTTGTGTGTCTTGTAGCTCTGTCCGCGAAGTGAGAGGAGACTTCACGTTCTAATTGTTCATCTGTAAATGGCAACAAGGAATCAGCATTAGAACAATTGGTGATAAAAAAAAATCTGAAAAAACAAACAAGAACATAAGTTAGTAATACTGTAGCTTCGTATGGGGAAGATCTGAGCACAGTGAAGTCACCTTTAGGTACAGTAGGGAACCTAAGTACTTTATGTCTAAGGGGTCTAGTTACTAAGCAGTGTTTGGAGACAGAGTGAAAAGTAATAAGGTGCCAGCCAATCAGCTCCCAACTGTCATCTCACAGGCTGTGTTTGAAAAATGACAGTTGGGAGCTGATTGGCTGGCACCTTATCACTTTTCACTCTGTCTCCAAACACTGCTTAGTAACTAGACCCTTATGTTATTAATGTCTCTAAGATCATGGTCAGGGCCGGCTGCAGGGGTCGGAGCGCCCTTATATCACGCACGGCGAAGCTGAAAATGGGGGTGGGGACTAATTACCATAGGCCACAACCCCTATGTGACGTTATTTGGAGGCGTGCCGGCATGGCACACCTCCAAATAACGTCATCCTGGGGGCAGCCTCACTAGCTGGGCTTCCCCCAGCCCCTCTCCCGTCACTGAATGGATGACACGCGCATGCGCGCAGCATCCATTCAGACTCCGGGGTCAGGCACTGCTGCACAGCTGCGGCGGTGGGGGTCTTCAACCTCATGAGGGCCACTTCGGCCCACAGGTGGAACAGCTGAAATCGGGATGTTGGGGAGGGGTGCGCCTTCTATGGGTGGAGCCCCTGTGCGACCGCACTGGACGAACACCCCTAGAGCCAGCCCTGATCATGGTTATTGTAAAAGGACTGGCTGTACTTGTCCTATTCCATGTACACATTGGCAGAATATTTCCTAAGACCGTGCAAGTAATTAAAGGACCTGACTGATCTAATGTTGCAGTTAGAATGTCTGCAATTAAGATCTAGTCAATACTGTTACTGGTCATATAGAGAGGAAGCAGTTGGGAAGGGACAAGCTGACTTGTTCCTGAGCCTTGTAACAAGGACGTTGGGATTTCCAATAACCTATTTTACCACGATAACAAATACGTCTTTTTTATCTTGTCCTCTCCTTCTTTTCCCTTCGTCCGTACAGACAAGTTCGGCAAACTGTTACTGTAACCGACTTTGTGTTTAAAATGATTTTATCCTCCTTTGACAATATAAATTATATTTATAACTACATTAAAATTAATTTTCCCTGTCATTCCTATTTCCTTCATTTTGCTATCTTGAAAAGTTAAAATAACATTAAACTTTAATACATTAAAAAGTAAGTACCCAGGTCTAGCAGGAAACAATTTAACCTTAAATGCTTTTTTTTTTTTTTCTTATAACTATTATATAAACTTCTCAATGTTTTTTATTACATTTTTAAAATTTTTGAATATTCAAATTTGCATATATTTTCCTGGATGTAGTTATGAGACCGGCAGAGTCTAGCGGGGTTTTGGCTAGGTTTGGGGTTGGGGATTATGTCTGGGCACCCTTCAGGGGGAGGGTTAGGGTTAGGCACCCCCAGGGAGAGATTAGGGTTAGGCACCCCCCCTGGAGGGTTAGGTTTTAGGAGCGGTAATAGGGGGTTAGGGTTAGGCACCCCCGGGGGGAGGTTAGGGTTAGGCACTGGGGGGGGGGGGGGAATTAGGGCTAGGCACCACTAAGGGAAGGATAGGGTTAGGGGGGGGGACAGGGGAGGGTTAGGGTACTTACCTGTCCCAGTCTGGATCTTCATCCGTCGGTATTTCAATCCCTTTCCATATTTTCAATGTAATGCTCCATGGAATCTTTTGAATTGTTCTAACTTAAAGATTCCACCCAGAGTAAATTGTTATTCCCCTTCTGTAAACCAGGCAGTGCAAATCCTAAAAGTACTCGCACGTTTCCTTTCCATAGTGTACACATATATATACTGCACAGGTACTAGATGGTGGGGTCTTTACTGTAGAGATCACACACCAAAGGAAATTCTATTGCGTCCGTTTGGAGACGGATTGAGGGGGCTCAACCCCTGTGCAAGTTGTGAACTGCTGATTACGTACTTTGTAAGGCGCTGCGGACCCCTAAAGAATAATAATAAAATTATGATGGTGGTGACGAAGGCCGGCGACCACATCCGATTGGTTGAATGCATCTATATCCCTTCCTGTTATTATATTCTTCTAATGATGCTGCTGAAATCTACTTGCAGAGAATTACAGTGCAATGCTCCATTGGGTCACTGTAAAGAAAAAAAAAATTCTCAGTTAGCTTGGAAAGGTAAAGTTTAATGATACGCCAGTATGTTCATTGTGCCAGTATTTTCATTGCGCCAGTATGTTCATTGTACATTAAAAAAGTAAAAAAAAAAAATATTTGATTTGATTTTTATTTTGCTATTTTTTCCTATGCCTATGACTTGCCCTGTCTGGAGTCTGGACACGTACTGTAATTTGTATGCATTGCGTCCTGATTTTTCAGCATTGTTTAGTATCACTGTGAAGCCACGCCTCCTGTTATATTCCTGGCGCTTCCATTCCTTTTGTCAGCTGGAGAGACGCAATTTGCCAGGTATGCCAATCTGGACGCATCTCACGTTTGAGGGCAAATCTATGAGGGTAGAAAAACTTATTATTTTTTACCCACCGCATCTTACGTTTGTGATTATACGCAACGTTTGTCCAACTGCATTTGTTCGAAAGTTCTTGTACCTCAAACCAAATTGTAACTGAGAATTTATTTCCATCCTCTGCTGGTTTTGGAAGCGTATGGACTTCCATAGCATCTGTCATATCTAGGGATGATGGTGGAGGAAAGGGTTTGGATGAGGCTGCTCAACTGTCTGCCTTGCAGCAGTGGGTTATTTTGAAACTATGTCATGTACTGTAGGGTGATGATGTCATTCACCTCTGGTGTAGTGATGACTTCTTTAATATATCATGGTTGGACCGTTGCCATGATGATGCTGTACATAAGTGGTTCCCAAACTGGGTGCTGTGACACCCTGGGGTGCCGCGATTCACTTGCAGGAGTGCCATGGGTTGGTGGCCCAACGCCAAATCAAATTATTTATGGTCAGTGTGATAGGCAAAACCAGTGCTGGTGGCTGGCAATCATAACATCTCTGGCCAAATAGACGCACAACCCTGTCCACCACCATATAACTGACCCTAAGGAAGACAGGTAAGCACAATCTACCTGATTTATTAATCTTTGCTGAATTTCTCAATAAAAAACGTTTGGCCTAAGGGTGCCGTGAAAAAAATGCTGAGTACTCTCTATCCCAGATCACCCTCCTGGTTACGCCACTTAGACTGTAAGCCCTCACGGACAGGACCCTTTTCCATTGTCCTCTCTTCCTAGCACTATCCCTGCAATCTGTGCATCTTTCTTCTCCTCTTGTATTCCAAAACTGTCTCTGAACCTGTCTGGCTGATCTTGTTGGGTTCATTGTGTGCTGATTATCTTCCTACTCCCAGCCCCACTTATCAACGATCAATGCTTGGCCGTAGTGAGTTGCTCCTCCAGGCTCCACCCTTTGGTTATACCATTATGCTAATCGTTATTCTATATTATCCCATTTATTGATGTATAACTAGATTGTTTAATCTCTGTGGACACCTAGTGGAGCTGTATACATAAAAAATGATAATAATAAAAAAATATATTAATGATAATAATAAGCCTTATTCAGGCCCTGCATGCAATTCAATTTGCCTAATCTAAACATTTTAAACATAATCTAAACATTTAAATATTTTAAATATATTTCTCCTGCAACCAAATTCTTGAGACATACGGTATTTGCCAAATGTTTGCACATAACACGAATTGAAAACTGTGGTGTAAATCCGGTACATCGTTGTATGTAAGTGCATGTTTCCTTCACCATGGGGTGAGTTACAGACATGTTTTATTATCTCTCTTACAGATTAGCCGATTAATAAGCCCATCGGGGAGAAAGACACCCCACGCACCAAGCCTAAATTCCTACAGATAAAATAAAGTCCGCTGAGAACTAATGGACATATGTGTAAGTAATCAGGAAACTACACACTCTTGAGGCAAAACTTCATTTATAAGGCAATTCCAAGAAATAATACTTCATTTTCACATATTATTTTCTAAGGCCCAGGATTGCAGTATTCTCTCTATGGATTTTGTCCATTTGTATTTAGTATAAATCACAGTTCTATTCAGTTTTTAGGATTGCCAAGTCCCCATATAAATAGAGGCTGAATTCCTGTTCCGGCCAGTGAATGTGTAACTGTGCCTAAAGAGCTCCTATGAATCTCCATGCAAATAGTCCGTCTTGAGGTGATGTTAATTCGCAGGCTCACTGCATCCAGCTGAAGAACGACAGTCCATCCACTCGTTGTAAGAAAGTATAGCACAAAAGTCCTTAGTGGCCTTGTATCAAATCCAAGATGTTAAGCTGAAAAAGGTGCAGATCTTAACGTTGAAATGCAAAGTGTAACAGCATCTTAAAAGATAGACAACTATTTGACGCGTTTCGCTGCTCAGTGAAGGAATGAGTAACAGTTAATAGGGCACATTTTCTAACATTGCACTGAATCGCAACAAGCAGTCAGTAAATTCAGCAGCATAGGGTTAATGGGGAAGTGTGGTGTGAATGCTATTACCCCCCCTCCCCCATAGATGCACTGACCAACGTGAAGTTTTGCTATTTACAGAGTCTGGACGGGGCCTATTTTGTCCCAGTTTTGTGTGATGGGAAGTATGCTGAGGTTACCATTGAGGCAAGCGAGTGTAAAACCAAGGTGTTCTTAAGTGTGCCTTGCATATGGCCTCCATTCAAAGCAAATGTTGTTTTGCTGTTGTCACTATAAACTTCAAACCTACCTGCAGGGGCGTAGGAAGCGGGCAGGCAGAGGGGGCAGTTGCCCCCCCCATGATTTCTGTTTGGGGGGGCAAAGACTGCATTTTAACTTCTACACAAAAGCGAATGGGGATAAATGAAATGAAGTTTGAACTCGCCAACTGTTGTCGTTTCTGTTAACAAGAAATTAAGTTATCTTCATGTTTGTCCGGCGGACATTTTCTTCTTGCAAAAACATTTTTTTTTTTCTTAGAAGCCCCGCTCATGTTACTATGACAAGTTGCAGTAAGCATAAACAGACACACGAGACTTGTAAATTGTACGACAATGGAACAGTGAGAGCGAATGATTGCGGCCTGCGGACGGTTTAAAAAGTTATCCGCAGTCTCATTGTCGCCAGATCATAGCACATACCAGATATTATAGCACATGCCATAACCAGTGAGGAGGTGACAATAGATTTAAAAAGACTCCCAATCTAATGGGATTAGGCTGTCCACGAAATCTGAATAAAAACTAAGCTGATGACTAGGAAACATTTTATTTTTTAAGATGAACAATTGAGTTTATCTAACTTTCTAACAACAATTGTACTAATTGGTAGTTATTATTAATAATATTTATTTAATGTATAAATACATTTTTATAGTAAAATAAACAATGAAACTGGGGTTGGCCAACATAGGTTTGGGAGTCTTTGTATATCTACAGTCACTGTTACAACTGTTGTGTAATGATATACCAAACGCAAGAAAAAGGGGCTCCAGGCCCTATAGTAGTCCTTGGCCTTCTGCCCTCACCATCCAAGTTTTTGTTCTTACACCCCTGCCTGTCTGTAATGTTAGTAAATGGTCCCACTGACTGGTATATACATCCATTATGGGGCACTTTCTGATTGAGTCATGTGACATGCAAGTGGGTGGAGCCTCTTTGTTTAGTGCAAATAGGTATCAGTAGGGAGTAAATCAGTATCAGTAGGGAGAAAAATGTATTTCTACCATTAGAATAAACATCTCCATTAATATTTATTGGAGTTGCTCTGTAAATGAATCACAGTTCTGTCACAAGTGTGTAGATGTATGCCTGATTATCCACACATATGTCTAGTAATTCCCAGGGGAAGGTTTTCTGATTTTATTAGTAATAATTCAGGCTTGGTGTCTTTTCCTCCCCAATGGGCATATTAATCTGCGTCTAATTGCTGATCATTAGTGAGCTAATATCTCAGATTCATATAAATATCTTTATGTGGAATTAATTGCTTTTCACAACTACCGTCTACAAAAAACAACATTTTCCTGGTAAATTAAGTTGGAAATAAGAAACCTGAGACCTCCCAGCTGTTGGGGAAATAATAGTGAAACTTATCCTTGCCCTCGGCAAACACGTGAAAACATCTAAAAAACATACACGCACCACACACACACATACATACATATACAGTCAGGTCCATAAATATTGGGACATTGACAGAATTTTCAGATTTTGGCCTCTATTCACCACCACAATGGCTTTGAAATGAAACAAACAAGATGTGCTTTACCTGCAGACTTTCAGATTTAATTTGAGGGTAATTACATCCAAATCGGGTGAACGGTGTAGGAATTACAACAGTTTCAAAATGTGCCTCCCACTTTTTAAGGCCAAAAGTAATGGGACTATCAACTCAAAAGCTGTTTCATGGACAGGTGTCAGCTATTCCCTCGTTATTTCATTATCAATTAAGCAGGTAAAAGGTCTGGAGTTGATTCTAGGTGTGACATTTGCATTTGGAATCAGTTGCTGTCAACTCTCAATATGAGATCCAAAGAACTGTCACTACCAGTGAAGCAAGCCATCATTAGGCTGAAAAATCAAAACAAACCCATCAGAGAGATAGGAAAAACATTGGGTGTGGCCAAATCAACTGTTTGGAACATTCTTAAAAAGAAAGAACGCACCGGAGAGCTCAGCAACACCAAAAGATCCGGAAGACCACGGAAAACAACTGTGGTGGATGACAAAATAATTATTTCCCTGGTGAAGAAAAACCCCTTCACAACAGTTGGCCAAATCAAGAACACTCTCCAGGAGGTAGATGTATATGTGTCAAAGTCAACAATCAAGAGAAGACTTCACAAGAGTGAATATAGAGGGTTCACCACAAGATGCAAACCATTGGTGAGCCACAAAAACAGGAAGACCAGATTAGAGTTTGCCAAACATCTAAAAAAGCCATTACAGTTCTGGAACAACATCCTATTGACAGATGGGACAAAGATCAACTTGTACCAGAGTGATGGGAAGAGAAGAGAAGGAGAGGAACTGCTCATGATCCAAAACATATCACCTCATCAGTGAAGCATGGTGGTGGTAGTGTCATGGCGTGGGCATGTATGGCTGCCAATGGAACTGGTTCCCTTGTATTTATTGATGATGTGACTGCTGACAAAAGCAGCAGAATGAATTCTGAAGTATTTCGGGCAATATTATATGCTCATATTCAGTCAAATGCTTCAAAACTCATTGGACAGCGCTTCACAGTGTAGATGGACAATGACCCGAAGTATACTGCAAAAGCAACCAAAGAGTTTTTTAAGGCTAAAAAGTGGAATGTTATGCAATGGCCAAGTCAATCCCCTGACCCGAATCCGATTGAGCATGCATTTCACTTGATGAAGACAAAACTGAAGGGAAAATGCCCCAAGAACAAGCAGGAACTGAAGACATTTGCAGTAGAGGCCTGGCAGAGCATCACCAGGGATGAAACCCAGTGTCTGGTGATGTCTATGCATTCCAGACTTCAGGCTGTAATTGTCTGCAAAGGATTTGCAACAAAGTATTAAAAAGTGAAAATTAGATTTAGGATTGTTTAGTTTGTCCCATTACTTTTGGCCCCTTAAAAAGTGGGAGGCACATATAGAAACCGTTGTAATTCCTACACCGTTCACCCGATTTGGATGTAATTACCCTCAAATTAAATCTGAAAGTCTGCAGTTAAACAACATCTTGTTTGTTTCATTTCAAAGCCATTGTGGTGGTGAATAGAGGCCAAAATCTGAAAATTCTGTCAATGTCCCAATATTTATGGACCTGTCTGTATATATATATATAAATATATATATATATATATGTAAAAATTAAATCTGTGTGAGCACTCAATGTGCTAATATAAATTACATATATATATATATATACATAGACCTACAGTACTGTATTATAACATAAATAATACTAAAATGTTTATAAAAAAAACAATATTTAAAGTGCTGTGCATATAAAATGTGTAATGCTGCGAAAATCTGAATAAATCGGCTGAGATATTTATTATGTGAGTGATGTGTGCTTATATAAGAGTGTTTAATGATAAATGAATATCATAAAGTGCATAGTGCAAACGGTAATTAATAAAACATATCCTCCAATATTAGAATAAGTGTGCAGCAACAGTGTCACATAAAAATAAAGTGCAAATTCTTAGTAAATATTAGATCATGAATAATTTAGTATTTAAAAGAGACAATTTATTTTCAACAGATATAACATATAAGGTAGAGCTTAGCAGTCAGTAATCAAGTACTGAACATACGATATGACAAATGAATACATAAAATTTGCAAAAATGTATTGGGATAAAAAATGAAAGGCTTATCTGGTAAAATATTTAGTCAGTTCATGAAAGGTAAGAGGAGCCCCCAACGCGTTTCGTCTGGGTATTAGACTTCTTCAAGGGATATATATACACACATAAGTAAGTACACACACATATGCATACATATTCACACAAATGTACTCACATACTAATATACATACATACACACACTCACTTGTATATTAATGGGGGTCAGACATTAGAGATCAGTAATGCTTTATATATTTGGAGACCAACAATAAAATCCATAAATCTGTAGTGGAAGCATCTCTGCTTATCTAATTTTATGTCACTTTTAGGAAGGTAATAAAAAGATAAACGGTTAAAAATGAAAAACAGATTTGTCCTAGATGGGACAACTTTGGATTCCAGTTGAACACATTACCCTTGGCCTAGATTTTCACTGGGAGCTGTCACTAATAACTAATGGCTGCGAGGGTCATAGTCAGCCCATCCTTTATGTAACCTACCAGGGGGTAAATTTACTAAAGTTCGCTTAGAGATTAATTTTTATGAATGAGTGAAATGTCCTGAGTTCGAATTGAACTTGAACAGCAAAATCCCTTAGCAAATCTCAAATTTACTAAGAATGGATTTTGCTTTTGATTTTCAACTCGAATTCGATCTTGTTTCAGTTTAAGAAGGGATTTGCTGTTCGATTTTACATGTTCATGTCCAAATCGAACAGCAAATCCCACTCCAAAACGAACTTCAAAGCCCCAAACCCTACCCATTTTTCCCCTGTAATTCCAGAACCAGGACCAGATCAGAGCCTGGTGCTGGTTGTGCTAAGTACAGGGGAACCCTACGCAATTTTTTCCCTGTACTTACACAACCAGGACTGGCTATGAAAAGTCCGGGGCTGGTTGTGTATTTAGACGGGGGACCCCACGTCAATTTTTTTAAAAAACATTAACTCTTTCCAAGCTTGTTACAGTAAGATACATTAATGCATCCCACTGATGTATGCATGTATCTGTGTGAAATTGAACTGCTCAGGCTGAAAACGAATGCATGAAGTTCTATTCATTTGGGGATTTGCAGTTGGAGTTTGAGTTAGTTTTTCATTCGATTTACAAATCGAATGTTAGTAAAATGAAGGGATCCTATTGTCCTCTATATGAAAACATCGATTTTTTTTCAGAAAATTGATTTAATTTCAAACTCCTTTTTCTGTTTGATTTGGCCTTTAGTAAATCCTTTCATAAAAAATCGAACGAAAATCGAATGCAAAATTAAACAGAAATCAAAATCGAACCATAGTAAATATACCCCCAGGTGATATTCAGCTACAGGTGGCCACTGAGGGTCCCAAATTACACTAATACTGACAGAAGGGGGACCCAAACCCATAGGTTACCTGGGACCCCAATGCGTCATACTACAACTTTTCCCAAAGCACTCCTGTTGTCACCTGCGTCATCACTAACATCCTGCATGTTTACAGCCATTTTGCACATGCTGCTTTTACACACTGTGTACATTTCCCCAACGGCTTGTACTTCACCACCTGGACTCCATGTAAGGGGTGGAAGGGGGCTGCTGAGGGTCAGGGGTAGCTGCTGGGTGGCGGAGCCCAGAGACTTTGCCTCCAGGTTCCTTGTTGGAAGTTCTGCCACTGGCCGGCAGTGAATTTTGCCTGTGTGAGAACCCCCAGCACAGCCCAGTTACGTTCCGGCAGCTGCAAGTGGAGATGCAGCAAAAATACCTGCGCTCAGTATCGGAGCAAATGGCCATACGCTCTACTCCGCTTCGGACCCTATCTGTCATAGGCAAACGCAGGGGGGGTTTCCGTCTGCCTGGAAACCCCCCTACCCAGCCCACACCATGACCACAATAGAAATAGTAATATAATAGAATGTTACTAGTGCTGCATGTTCTTCTCAGTATCACAAATGAAATAATTAGCACCACCTGTGGAACTTTTAACATGCATCAGCCAGTAATAAATAACCTGTGCACCAACTAGGAGATCTGGAAAACATTCACTGTTACGAATGTGCTGCTATAGAGCCCAATATGTACATATATGTCCAGGGCAGTGCTAGGTTCTTCTGCTGCTCCTCCAGACTCCCGGACTTGCTCTAATACTCTGGAATGGTGCCCACATCTAAAATAAAACCATTCAGCTCAGGCAAGATGGCGCTACTGCCGCATATAAAGGCCCATTTATCAAAGTTAATTTGAGGTAAATTCCCCCAAAATACCTGTTTTCGGTGGTTTACCTCAAATATTAAGTATCCCCCGGATGTATGAAAGAGGGATCGCAACAGGTATCTCCGATACCTGCTGCGATCCCTCCATTGCCGCCCGCAGCCGCCTCCCCCATAGGTTTCTATGGGGGATGCGATGCTGCCAAATGTATCAATATCGGGAATGCGAAGCATTCCCGATATTGGCCCCAGCAGCTAACGCTATCTGAAGATAGAGTTAGCCACTGTAGTCTATGGGGACTTACCGCATTTCAGCCGGCGGAGGGATCTCCCAGATCCCTCCGCCGGCAATGGGGGAGATCCCTCCGCCGGCTATGGGACTGCGCATGCACAGCAGTCCCGCATGCACTCCGGCCAGATCGCAGGGACGGGCTCCTTTCAGGGTCCGTCTCCCTGCATGTGCCGGATAGTACATTCAGCCGGTATGATCGCATTTTGCAATGCGATCATGGGTGGTACTGGATGCCCTGATCGCATTGCAAAATGTGATCATTAATAAATGGGCCCCTTAATGGCTTATTGTGATTGCTGGTCCTGTACATGCTGGACTTATGATACACAATATACTTTGTATGATGCATATTAAAGCTGGATAAGTGCTAATTATACCTTCCTCATGGACTGGCCACACTCACTCCAAAATCAGGCATTTGGAAACCCGCTTCTAGAAATCCTGCATTTGCCACTGCCTGTGGGGTACTTTTTGTATACTGCATGTTTCTGGGAGTAGAATTGTGGTACAATCAAAGTGCAGAGGGCACTACTTGCATAATCAGTATAGTACTGGGATTAATGAGCAGGCCTGGCATACACGGACCACCGGCTCACACTCGTGTGACCAAAACAAACGTTCACTCAGCCTAAAGAGGTCACACTGCACATGGATTCGACATTCACTGTGCAGACTGCGATTGTCCATCTGATGTCACCTCTCCCAAATAGTAGTAAGGGGCGAGTGCAGCACGTGAGGCACCTGTGATCAAATATTTTTATTTTTAACATCTGCACTTGGGGGGGGGGGGCTGACCGAAGCTGTGTAGCCCCATTCAAACAAATATTTTGGAGCCCAGACCAGCCCTCTAGTACCCTCAGGCCCTGCATTCCTTCTGGGCAGCCATTTTGATTTCCAGTCATGTGATAGACTACAAAAAGTTGGTGTAAGATTTTTTTTTTTTCTTATAGGCAACTGCGGTGGCTATCAACAGCTGATGCTAATGTACGAAACCTGTTAGAATGGCCTTTCTTAAATGAAGAGTTCCTTTCTGTTCCACTGAAACAGGATAATGACAGCACTTGGCACCAAGACGAAACATATGCTGGCTCCATTACGCTGCCCTATTAGCGAGACAAAACTTCTGGAATGTCAGAGGAAGTTTGGCAGAGTGTGGAATCAACTATTCCGCTCATTTCCCTCCAGCAGCCGAGAGGTTAAGGGTTACTGCTCTGATGGCGCTGGGATGATCCGTATGAGAACTGTTCCAGGCAATTAGTGTAACAAGGCACGTTTGGCAGGTTCCTCTGGCAGTGACAGGGAAAGGGGAATATTTGTTACTTGTTGTAATAACCGGCTGAGTTTCACGTGGGCCCGCTCTGGAGGGGAGCCCCCCGGAACATGCCTGTAGCCAGAGGAGAGAGATTTCAGCTGGTAAGTGGTGCCCAGGAGACAGGTATCAGGGATGTCACATCATCTCACCGCTGGCGATGTGGCTGCTATGAAATTCATTCTCAGCTCTTGCTAGTGGCGGTTTAATGGGGCTCCCAGGGTGAAGGCATATTGTATTATTAAATGCACATAGGAGAATATAATAAGGACACATGGGGCTAAAGCTGAGACCCAGATGTGTCACATCCAGCTCCAGGTGCCCATTCACCATCCCACTTCCTGCGAGAGACACTGCTGCTAACTTAGGCGAAGGGATTGCTGAGTGTGGCAACCGGCATGTGCTGAGGGCTTTCCTCCACAAATGAATTGCATAAATGCATGGCTGAAAGGCACAGGAGGAATCAGAACATACACAGATAAATTCAGCCAAAGTGGGACGTCGGCTGTAAGGAAATGAGCTGATGGGCCGAGAAGGTCCGGGTTTGCGGTTATTCATTTGTCTGTGAACATCATATTAATAATAAAGTGACAACATCTCTATTCCTTGGTCGCCCATTGTAATCATTTATTAAAGTTATTATTGTAGTTCTGTCCCTTTTAAATAATAATATCTAAGCATATTTTTTTGCAAGAGAACATGATGTATGTGCATATTGCTATCTTATGTGCATCAGTCTCTCCTTCACTGCTACATCTGCAGAAACGTTTGTATATGGCTGGTGTACACTGTAGAATAACCGGATTAGAGCTTCGATCCTCCGGTGTTCCGCTACGTATTTCCCTGATCTCTAATCCTCCCTCTAGTGCCTAACCCAAGCCTTCCCCCCTGCAGTCTAACTCCTCCACAGCCTAACCATAACCCTCCCATTGCCACCTAATCCTAACCTTCCCACCTGCAGCCTAACCCTAACTTTCCAACCTGCAGCCTAACTCTAACCTCTCATCGCAGTCTAACCCATACTTGCCAACTCTCCCTGATTGTCAGGGAGACTCCCTGAAATAGTAGCAATCTCCCTGTCTCCCTGAAGAGTCTAGCAATCTCCCTCATTTCATCCTTACCCCCATTATGAAGCTGTTATATTAAAAAACAGAGATATATACATTCAAATGGGATCATTAGTGTCATTTCCTGGCATTGGTTATTATCAGGCACAATGATCCCTATGAATTTCTGAAAAGTATTAGTGTGTTTTCATCAACAAACAGATCTTACTGACTGCTCTTGGGCTGGTTTACATTTGGATGTAAGTCAGGTTTAGGACACGCCTCTCAGATTTATCAGTACACGCCCATCACTTGTATGACACGCCTCTCAGATTTATCAGTACACGCCCACTGTAACACGCGCTCATAGGTGCTGCTTTCACAATCTCCCTGAAATGCTTTTTCAAAAGTAGGCAAGTATGTGCCTAACCCTAACCCTCCCACCCACAGCCAATCCCTAACTCGCCCTTGAAGTCTAACCCTAACCTCCCCCTGTAGTCTAACTCTAACCTCTCCCCACAGCCTAATTCTAACATTCCCACCTGCAGCCTAACACTAACTGTCCCACCAACAGCCTAACCCTCCCACCAACAGCCTGCCCCTAACCCTCCTACCTGCAGCCTAACCTTAACCCTCCTATCAACAGCCTAACCATAACCCCCCCACCTGCAGCCTAACCTTCCAAACCAACAGCCTTACCCACCCATCCGCAGCCTAACCATAACCCTCCCACCCACAGCCAATCCCTAACTCACCCTTGCAGTCTAACCCTAACCTCCCCCTGTAGTCTAACTGTAACCTTCCCCCCACAGCCTAATTCTAACATTCCCACCTGCAGCCTAACACTAACTGTCCCACCAACAGCCTAACCCTGCCACCAACAGCCTGCCCCTAACCCTCCTACCTGCAGCCTAACCTTAACCCTCCTATCAACAGCCTAACCATAACCCTCCTACCTGCAGCCTAACCTTAACCCTCCTATCAACAGCCTAACCATAACCCTCCTACCTGCAGCCTAACCTTAACCCTCCTATCAACAGCCTAACCATAATCCTCCCACCTGCAGCCTAACCTTCCAAACCAACAGCCTAAGCCTCCCATCCGCAGCCTAACCATAACCCTCCCATCCGCAGCCTAACCATAACCCTCCCTTCCGCCACCTAACCCTCCCATCCGCAGCCTAACCATAACCCTCCCGCCTGCCACCTAACCCTCCCATGCACATCTTAACCCTAACCTCCCATCGCAGCCTAAACCTAACCATGCCATCTGCAGCCTAACCCTAATGTCGACATTGTGGCAATGTCGTCATCTCATTCTGTGGTCTAAGCACAAAAGTACAGGGCTGTAGTGAGGCTTTGTTTTGGTATTTGCTTCATTTTGTGTATTAATGTGACTGTAAAAGCAAATTTCAAATTGCAACACATTAATTGGTCCATATTTTATCTATGCTGCACTGTTTTAAGTGGTTTGTACCTTATTTCAATTACATTTTATATTCTTATTCTTGTGGTGAATTTTTATTAAGACAAACAGTATTTAAAAAAATCTTTTTAAATGACTAATTGGGATTGTCTGTTAAGCCCTATACACATATTACAGAGCAATGTCTGGTACAAGGGGTGCAGCCGTACTGTAGTGTGTAGTGGGGGACAGGTTTGCGCTTATGTTTGTTCAAAGCATTCTATTGAGATCAGGGGCGTTTCTAGAGAGGAGGGGGCCCGTGTGCAGTCTCTGACACGGGCCCCCTCCTCTCTGTCCGCCGACTGGCAGCGCACTGAGCTGTGCGCGGCCAGCGCCGGAGTTATAGAGTAGAGTGTGCCCAGAGTCTATAGAGTATGCGCAGGTCACGGGGAAAATGGCCGCGGTGGCCATTTTCCCTGTACTGCGCATGCGCAAACTACGGGAAAATGGCTGGGGCGGCCATTTTCCAGTCAATTGTACAGAGCCGGACCCCCGCGCCGACGTGGGACTCCGGAGAGGTAAGTAATACCCTGCACACATTATAGATACGCCCCTGATTGAGATGCTCATTTTAGGTCAACATCTGCAGAATGACGACATGTTGGAGGTTAAGGTTAGGCTGCGGGAGGGGAGGTTAGTGTTTAGGCTGCGGGAGGAGAGGTTATTGTTTAGGCTGTGGGAGGGGAGCTTAGGGTTAGGCAGCGGGAGGGGAGGTTAGGGTTAGGCTGCAGAAGGAGAGGTTTGTATTAGGCTGTGGGAGGGGAGGTTAGGGTTAGACTGTGGGAGGGGAGGTTAGGGTTAGGCTGCGGAAGGAGAGGTTTGTGTTAGGCTGTGGGAGGGGAGGTTAGGGTTAGACTGTGGGAGGGGTGGTTAGAGTTAGGCTGCGGAAGGAGAGGTTTGTGTTAGGCTGTGGGAGGGGAGGTTAGGGTTAGACTGTGGGAGGGGAGCTTTGTGTTAGGCTGTGGGAGGGGAGGGTTAGGGTTAGGCTGCTGGAGGGGAGGTTAGGGTTAGGCTGCCTGAGAAGAGGGGAGGTTAGGGTTAGACTGCGGGAGGGGAGGTTAGGGTTAGGCTGTGGGAGGGGAGGTTAGGATTAGACTGCGGGAGGGGAGGTTAGGGTTAGACTGTGGGAGGGGAGGTTAGGGTTAGACTGCTGGAGGGAGGTTAGGGTTGGACTGCAGGAGGGGAGGGTTAGGCTGTGGGAGGGGATGGTTAGGGTTAGGCTGCGGGAGGGGAGGTTAGGGTTAGGCTGCGGGAGAAGAGGGGAGGTTAGGGTTAGACTGCGGGAGGAGAGGTTAGGATTAGACTGCGGGAGGGGAGGTAAGGGTTAGACTGTGGGAGGGGAGGTTTGTGTTAGGCTTCGGGAGGGGAGGTTAAGGTTAGGCTGCGGGAGGGGAGGTTAGGGTTAGGCTGCGGGAGAAGAGGGGAGGTTAGGGATAGACTGCGGGAGGGGAGGTTAGGGTTAGGCTGTAGGAGGGGAGGTTAGAATTAGACTGCTGGAGGGGAGGTTAGGGTTAGACTGTGGGAGGGGAGGCTAGGGTTAGACTGTGGGAGGGGAGGTTAGAGTTAGACTGCTGGAGGGGAGGTTAGGGTTGGACTGCGGGAGGGGAGGTTAGGGTTAGACTGTGGGAGGGGAGGTTAGGCCTAGACTGCGGGAGGGGAGGTTAGGGTTAGACTGCGGGAGGGGAGGTTAGAGTTAGACTGCGGGAGGGGAGGTTAGGGTTAGGCTGCGGGAGAAGAGGGGAGGTTAGGAGTAGACTGCGGGAGGAGAGGTTAGGATTAGACTGCGGGAGGGGAGGTTAGGGTTAGACTGTGGGAGGGGATTTTAGGGTTAGACTGTGGGAGGGGAGGTTAGGGTTAGACTGTGGGAGGGGAGGTTAGGGTTAGGCTGCGGGAGAAGAGGGGAGACTGCGGGAGGAGAGGTTAGGATTAGACTGTGGGAGGGGAGGTTAGGGTTAGACTGTGGGAGGGGAGGTTAGGGTTAGACTGTGGGAGGGGAGGTTAGGGTTAGACTGTGGGAGGGGAGGTTTGTGTTAGGCTGTGGGAGGGGAGGTTAGGGTTAGGCTGCGGGAGGGGAGGTTAGGGTTAGGCTGCGGGAGGGGAGGTTAGGGTTAGACTGCGGGAGGGGAGGTTAGGATTAGACTGCGGGAAGGGAGGTTAGGGTTAGACTGTGGGAAGGGAGGTTAGAGTTAGACTGTGGGAGGGGAGGTTAGAGTTAGACTGCGGGAGGGGAGGTTAGGGTTGGACTGTGGGAGGGGAGGGTTAGGCTGTGGGAGGGGATGGTTAGGGTTAGGTTGCGGGAGGGGAGGTTAGGGTTAGGCTGCGGGAGAAGAGGGGAGGTTAGGGTTAGACTGCGGGAGGAGAGGTTAGGATTAGACTGCGGGAGGGGAGGTTAGGGTTAGACTGTGGGAGGGGAGGTTTGTGTTAGGCTGTGGGAGGGGAGGTTAAGGTTAGGCTGCGGGAGGGGAGGTTAGGGTTAGGCTGCGGGAGAAGAGGGGAGGTTAGGGTTAGACTGTGGGAGGGGAGGTTAGGGTTAGGCTGTGGGAGGGGAGGTAAGAATTAGACTGCTGGAGGGGAGGTTAGGGTTAGACTGTGGGCGGGGAGGTTAGGGTTAGACTGTGGGAGGGGAGGTTAGAGTTAGACTGCTGGAGGGGAGGTTAGGGTTAGACTGCGGGAGGGGAGGTTAGGGTTAGGCTGCAGGAGAAGAGGGGAGGTTAGGGTTGGACTGCGGGAGGGGAGGTTAGGATTAGACTGCGGGAGGGGAGGTTAGAGTTAGACTGCGGGAGGGGAGATTAGGGTTAGGCTGCGGGAGAAGAGGGGAGGTTAGGGTTAGACTGCGGGAGGAGAGGTTAGGATTAGACTGCGGGAGGGGAGGTTAGGGTTAGACTGTGGGAGGGGAGGTTAGGGTTAGACAGTGGGAGGGGAGGTTAGGGTTAGACTGTGGGAGGGGAGGTTAGGGTTAGACTGTGGGAGGGGAGGTTAGGGTTAGGCTGCGGGAGAAGAGGGGAGACTGCGGGAGGAGAGGTTAGGATTAGACTGCGGGAGGGGAGGTTAGGGTTAGACTGTGGGAGGGGAGGTTAGGGTTAGACTGTGGGAGGGGAGGTTAGGGTTAGACTGTGGGAGGGGAGGTTTGTGTTAGGCTGTGGGAGGGGAGGTTAGGGTTAGGCTGCGGGAGGGGAGGTTAGGGTTAGGCTGCGGGAGGGGAGGTTAGGGTTAGACTGCGGGAGGGGAGGTTAGGATTAGACTGCGGGAAGGGAGGTTAGGGTTAGACTGTGGGAGGGGAGGTTAGAGTTAGACTGTGGGAGGGGAGGTTAGAGTTAGACTGCTGGAGGGGAGGTTAGGGTTGGACTGTGGGAGGGGAGGTTAGGGTTAGACTGTGGGAGGGGAGGTTAGGGTTAGACTGCGGGAGGGGAGGTTAGGGTTAGACTGTGGGAGGGGAGGTTAGGGTTAGACTGCGGGAGGGGAGGTTAGGGTTAGACTGCGGGAGGGGAGGTTAGGAACTAGGGGGAGGCTTAGGGGTTAGCGATAATCACTGTCACCACTACATGATCAGCAGTCAGCTCACCGCCGGACACTAAAGACACCACTGGAGCTGCCGATCCAGGTAAGTCACCACAAGATTACCTTGAACATTTTATCGACATGCTAATCATGTCGACATTTCATCAGTGTTGACATTTTAAATGTCTATATGCTGGATGTCTACATTCTCATACCAACATTATGAATTCCAAAACGATATACCAACCTCGCACAACTGACCGCAGATCACAGGCCGGTGTGGGGAACTGATACAAAAATTTGGAGAAGTCTCTAAACTTTTCCTCCAATCCCGCTCCACCAAGTTCTGGATGGTTTGTGACTGATCAAGAGGATCTGTGCCTGTGCAAAGTGACTCTGACGCGTTCAAGCTTCTATTTTATTTTATAGTATAAGGTAACCTGGACACCAAATGTAGAACCTGGAATGGCGAACGCGAGCGGCACATTGCGCACCACAAATTCTCTATTTGTCTTTTATTTGGTTGGCTTGATAGAGGAACTTGGGATCAGTACAAACTGATGAGTGACACTGGGTTATTCCATTGATGACACAATGGTAGGGCTGGTAGAATGAATTAGGGCACATAGAGGAGGACAGGTCCTTCAAAACAAAAAAACGCCAAGTCTGGTCACTTCTGTGCCTGGCACGTTTCCTGCTTGCACCAATCAACTTTGTTTGCACCAGGTCCATGGGTCCACCGCAGACTATACGTCGGAAACCCGACGCCGGCATCTCGACTGGGTAAGGATACCGACACCTGTCGGTAAGTATCCTAACCCTAAACACTCTCTTCCCGCTCCCTAAACCAAAGCTCCCCCCAGTGACTAACCCTCCCCCTTAGTACCACACCCGCCCCCCTAGTGCCTATTCATGAACCTCCCCCTAGTGCTAACCCCTACCGCTACGCTTAACCCTACCTCCCTGCTTCCTAAACCTAACCTCCCCCTAGTGCCAAAACCTAACCCTTACCCCTAGTGCCTAACCCTCCCCCTTTCCCCACTACTTACCGTTGGGTTGCTGGCGACAGGAATCTGACTGGTGTTGAGATTCCGGCACTGGCATTTCAACTACATCCCACGTGGAATATGCCTCTTTAGTTTGGGGCAAATCCAGCTTAGGACACAATTGCAAAGCTGCATGCAGGCTATAGATATGATGTATGCACAGTGGCGGAACTCCCGGAGACAATGGAGTCATTTGCCGCTGGGCGTCAGCCCTGAAGGGTGCACCTGGCTCCATTGTCCCCGGGAGCTGCATGGAGAAGGAGCGCCGCTGATCGCCGCTCCACCTCCATTGGCGTAACTACGGAGGGAGCAAGGGGTGCGGTCGCACCCCTGCACCCTCCATTTGCCGGGCGCCCGCTGAGTGTGTTACCAGCGGGCGCCCGGCTCCTATCCTCCTGGCGGTAGCCGGAGGACGGAGCTCCCTCCGTCTTCCGGGTCCCGCAGTGTACTATGGGAGTGACGTAATGACGTCACTCCCATGGTGCCGAGGAGCGGACGCCGGGGACGCAGCTCAGGAGTGAGCTCCGTCTTCCGGGTCCCGCAGTGCACTATGGGAGTGACGTAATGATGTCACTCCCATAGTGCCGAGGAGCAGACACCAGGGATGGACGGCAGCAGCACTGGAGCGGGGATAAAGGTAAGCGTTTTTTTTTTTGTGTGTGTGTGTGCGCGCGGTGGGGGCCATCACTACTGGGGGCAACTACAGGGGCCTACTACTGGGGGCAACTACAGGGGCTCACTACTGGGGGCAACTACAGGGGCCTACTACTGGGGGCAACTACAGGGGCCTTCTACTGGGGGCAACTACAGGGGCCTACTACTGGGGGCAACTACAGGGGCCTACTACTGGGGGCAACTACAGGGGCTCACTACTGGGGGCAACTACAGGGGCCTGCTACTGGGGGCAACTACAGGGGCCTACTACTGGGGGCAACTACAGGGGCCTACTACTGGTGGCAACTACAGGGGCTCGCTACTGGGGGCAACTACAGGGGCCTGCTACTGGGGGCAACTACAGGGCCTCACTACTGGGGGTAACTACAGGGGCCTCACTACTGGGGGCAACTACAGGGGCCTCGCTACTGGGGGCAACTACAAGGGGCCTCACTACTGGGGGCAACTACCGGGGGCTCACTACTGGGGGCAACTACAAGGGGCCTCACTACTGGGGGCAACTACCGGGGGCTCACTACTGGATGTACTGCATAGGGGGACCATTACTGGGGAGCACTACATAAGCGGACCACTACTGAGGGCATTATGTAAAAGGAACTGCATAAGGGGGCGGCGGCAGCTGGGGCTGGCATAGGTGCTGGGGGGTGGTACATTTTAGTTTGGGGGGGGCACCAACATTTATCTTGCCTCCGGGCACCTGGGATGAAGTTACGCCACTGTGTATGCACACAGGCTATAGATATGATGTATGCACACAGGCTATAGATATGATGTATGCACGCAGGCTATAGATATGATGTATGCACGCAGGCAGCTTTGCAATTCTGTCCTTGCTAATATGCAAATACAGCAGGAGGTGCATGACACCCCCTGTATGACAGCCCCTGTAAGACACCCCCTGCTGCATTTGCGCTCCCAGCACTGCGACCAAGCACTTACGTGCAATGCTGAATCATCCCCTCAGACTGTCACATCCCATTATTGGAAACATGAGTCCTCCCTGTACTCTCTCACATCCTTAGACAAATTTTGAAACGGGAACTTTTTTTTCTTTACACCTCTGAATTTGTGCTTTGATGAATGGTGAAGGATTTTTGAGTTTGGTTTGACAGCGAAGGTTAATAGAGATCTTATTCAGTGGTCTGGTGCCCGTCTGCACGATAAACCACATTGACACTTGGCAATCTCTGTGATCAGACAGCTTCAATCATAATGATGCACAGAGCTTTGTATGAAGGTAGCAGTGTAGGGAAATGGCTGTCTTTCTGCATCTGTATAGTGCCTGCCATAATCTGCAAGAGAACATGCACACATTCTGTCTCCGGAAGGCAGTCCCCACGTTGTATAGAGAAACTGATGATTGGTTATTTCTTACTTATATAAATAAGAGGATCCTCGTCACCATCTTTGCTTTGAGACAACACAGCACCCAGTGGTGGATCTAGACTTTTCATTTAGGGGGGGCGGTTTAATGATAATAACCCTGACTCCTCCTCTTTTCTATCCTGGCACCACCCCTTTCTAGTTCTAACTCCCCCCTTTTTTTTTTTTTTAGTTTGATGGTCACATGGATTATTCCAATTGCTATATTTCTTATTTGGGAGCACCTATGTATACAAACTCTTGGTGGAATTCTCATTTAACTCCAACACTACAATAGATAACAGCTTTTGCTTGGAATTCACACATAAATGTGTGGTTGTGTGCCCTCCATGCTTCCCCCTCAGTTAGCTATGCCAGAATGTATAGAACAGTGTTGACTGCAAGGTGCCACCCAGTATTACTGGAGACACACACACATATATATATATTATATATATATATATATATATATATTACATAGGACACATGCACATAAACACATTATAGCACACGCATATATTACATAGGGACATACCTACACACCCACACTTACATAGGGACATACCTACACACCCACACTTACATAGGGACATACATACACACCCACACTTACATAGGTACATACCTACACACTCACACTTACATAGGGACATTCATACACACCCACACTTGCATAGGGACATACCTACACATCCACACTTACATAGGGACATAGATACACATCCACACTTACATAGAGACATACATACACACCCACACTTACATAGGAACTTATATACACACCCACACTTACATAGGGACATACATACACACCCACACTTACATAGGGACATGCCTACACATCCACACTTACATAGGAACATGTATACACACCCACACTTACATAGGGACATACCTACACATCCACACTTACATAGATACACATCCACACTTACATAGAGACATACATACACACCCACACTTACATGCGGACATACATACACACCCACACTTACATAGGTACATACCTACACACCCACACTTACATAGGGACATACCTACACATCCACACTTACATAGGGACATACCTACACATCCACACTTACATAGGGACATACCTACACATCCACACTTACATAGGGACATAGATACACATCCACACTTACATAGAGACATACATACACACCCACACTTACATAGGAACATATATACACACCCACACTTACATAGGGACATACATACACACCAACACTTACATAGGGACATGCCTACACATCCACACTTACATAGGAACATGTATACACACCCACACTTACATAGGGACATACCTACACATCCACACTTACATAGATACACATCCACACTTACATAGAGACATACATACACACCCACACTTACATAGGGACATACATACACACCCACACTTACATAGGTACATACCTACACACCCACACTTACATAGGGACATACCTACACATCCACACTTACATAGGGACATTCACATCCACACTTACATAGAGACATACATACACACCCACACTTACATAGGAACATATATACACACCCACACTTACATAGGGACATACATACACACCCACACTTACATAGGTACATACCTATGCATCCACACTTACATAGATACACATCCACACTTACATAGAGACATACATACACACCCACACTTACATAGGAACATATATACACACCCACACTTACATAGGAACATATATACACACCCACACTTACATAGGGACATACATACACACCCACACTTACATAGGGACATATACACCCCCACGCTTACATAGGGACATACCTACACACCCACACTTACATAGGGAAATACCTACACACCCATACTTACATAGGGACATACATACACACCCACACTTACATACATTTAGTTATAAGACACACTTACTTTTGGATCCTATTCTGACATGCTGCTGTAGGTTGTTGATGGGGGCAGGGCCGAGCAGTTTCCATCATTAGGCTCCGCCCCCCGCGACATAATCCCGTGATTTGCGGGTCTGTGGGAGTGGATGATACCTCTGACAACTTGAATCCCTGCGACGGTGACCTAATCAGGCGGAGTGCATTGTCCCTGAACACAGCAGCAGGAGGGGGAGGAGCAGAGCGGGAGGCGCGTCCATCAGCCAGGAGCAGCACTCAGGGGTCTATTTACTAAACAATGTTAGGAGACAGAGTGAAAAGTGATAAGAAAGTGATAAGATGCCAACCAATCAGCTCCCAACTGTCATTTTTCAAACACAGCCTGGGAGATGACAGTTGGGAGATGATTGGCTGGCACCTTATCACTTTCTTATCACTTTTCAAAGTAAATAGAGCCCTCAGTCCCCGGACATAGGAGCAGGAGGGGAAGGAGCAGAGTGGGAGGCGGGCCTATCAGACGCTGCGCAGTGTTACATACTGACTCCTGTTCCGAGTCCCAGAGCAGAGAGGCAAGCACACTAGGGGGGGACGATCGCCCCAATCGCCCCCCGCCCCCCCCCCCATTGGATCCGCCACTGACAGCACCTATCCCTATATCTGATGCATCTTTTTACACGACAAATTCATTTTTAAAGTTGGGTCTAATCAAAACTGGTTGGGTGCACAACGCTACCTTCAACGCCTGAAAAGCCTTTTCTGCGTCAGGATTCAATGTAACCATAACTGAGTGTTTAGCCTTGGTAGGGTCAGTCACAGGGCCAACAATGATGGCAAAATTGTGTATAAACCATCTATAATACCCTGTGATTCCTCTCATCTGCTTCTTATTTAGAGGCTGTGGCCACTTTTGTATTGCCTCAATTTTATTTAGTTTTGGTTTTATCAAAGCTCTGCCTATGGTGTATCCAAGATAATCACCTCTTCCTTCCCTAAACAACACCCTTTTTTGGGTTGGCTGTCAATCCTGCCTCACGGATGGAGTCCAACACTTCTTGTACCCTGGGTAAGTGAGACCGCCAATCAGGACTATAGATGATCACATCATCTAGATAAGCAGCAGCAGCATACTGTGTATGCGGCCTGTCGAACTCGGATGGTTGGCTGACACCAAAGTTGTAAAATTGATATCTGCACGACGCCATTTTGCGTTGTCTGCACGACGCCAGTATGCGTCGTCTACACGATACCTTCGTGCAGGGCCGTAGCTAGGGTAGTGCGGCCGGTGCCACCGCACAGGCCACTACAGGTCAGGGGGCACAGTTTGGGCCTGTCATATTTCTGTTTATTATCATTCTTGCTTGTAGCTTCCTCTTATTTCATCTCCAGCATCTCCTGGCCTCTCCTATCTCTTCCCTGGCCCTTCCCCATGAGGCCATGGCCCTCTCTCAGGTGCACTATATTATGTCCCTATTTATCCCCAGCATCTCCTGGCCTCCCCTATCTCTTCCCTGGCCCTTCCCCATGAGACCATGGCCCTCTCTCAGGTGCACTATATTATGTCCCTATTTATCCCCAGCATCTCCTGGCCTCCCCTATCTCTTCTCTGGCCCTTCCCCATGAGGCCATGGCCCTCTCTCAGGTGCACTATATTATGTCCCTATTTATCCCCAGCATCTCCTGGCCTCCCCTATCTCTTCCCTGACCCTTCCCCATGAGGCCATGGCCCTCCCTCAGGTGCACTATATTATGTCCCTATTTATCCCCAGCATCTCCTCGCCTCCCCTATCTCTTCCCTGACCCTTCCCCATGAGGTCATGGCCCTCTCTCAGGTGCACTATATTATGTCCCTATTTATCCCCAGCATCTCCTGGCCTCCCCTATCTCTTTCCTGGCTCTTCCCCATGAGGCCATGGCCCTCTCTCAGGTGCACTATATTACAGTATGTCCCTATTTATCCCCAGCATCTCCTGGCCTCTCCTATCTCTTCCCTGGCCCTTCCCCATGTGGCCATGGCCCTCTCTCAGGTGCACTATATTATGTCCCTATTTATCCCCAGCATCTCCTGGCCTCCCCTATCTCTTCCCTGGCCCTTCCCCATGAGACCATGGCCCTCTCTCAGGTGCACTATATTATGTCCCTATTTATCCCCAGCATCTCCTGGCCTCCCCTATCTCTTCTCTGGCCCTTCCCCATGAGGCCATGGCCCTCTCTCAGGTGCACTATATTATGTCCCTATTTATCCCCAGCATCTCCTGGCCTCCCCTATCTCTTCCCTGGCCCTTCCCCATGAGGCCATGGCCCTCTCTCAGGTGCACTATATTATGTCCCTATTTATCCCCAGCATCTCCTGGCCTCCCCTATCTCTTCCCTGGCCCTTCCCCATGAGACCATGGCCCTCTCTCAGGTGCACTATATTATGTCCCTATTTATCCCCAGCATCTCCTGGCCTCCCCTATCTCTTCTCTGGCCCTTCCCCATGAGGCCATGGCCCTCTCTCAGGTGCACTATATTATGTCCCTATTTATCCCCAGCATCTCCTGGCCTCCCCTATCTCTTCCCTGACCCTTCCCCATGAGGCCATGGCCCTCTCTCAGGTGCACTATATTATGTCCCTATTTATCCCCAGCATCTCCTCGCCTCCCCTATCTCTTCCCTGACCCTTCCCCATGAGGTCATGGCCCTCTCTCAGGTGCACTATATTATGTCCCTATTTATCCCCAGCATCTCCTGGCCTCCCCTATCTCTTTCCTGGCTCTTCCCCATGAGGCCATGGCCCTCTCTCAGGTGCACTATATTACAGTATGTCCCTATTTATCCCCAGCATCTCCTGGCCTCTCCTATCTCTTCCCTGGCCCTTCCCCATGTGGCCATGGCCCTCTCTCAGGTGCACTATATTATGTCCCTATTTATCCCCAGCATCTCCTGGCCTCCCCTATCTCTTCCCTGGCCCTTCCCCATGAGGCCATGGCCCTTTTTTGGGTGCATTATGTTCCTTTGAAAAATGAGGGGGGCGCCAATGCTCTTTCCGGCACAGGGCACCAAAAAGTCTAGTTACGGCACTGCCTTCGTGTACGGCGCTATGTTATGATTATTAGCGTTGTGCGTCTGCCACTGCACAATGTTAAAAGTCCTCACAATACCAATACGTACATTTACTAATACATCTAATATGAACAACCCCACAAAGTACATTTTATGTTGTACACCACAAACACGAAGATGCACATCGCATACCAGCGTCTTTACTCAATATTCCCACACGCACACATGTATACTCTTAATAAAAGGTTAACTAGCATTAAGATTAATTTTAGAGATTTTGGCCCTCATTCAGACCCGGACGCAAGTGGCCGTTCGTACATTAGGCGAACGTAAAGAAATATTTACATTCAGGCACACGCTCGTATTTTCGTTCGCATCAAAACATCCTCCCCAAACTCAGGCGACCCCTCCTCTAACTAACGAGCGTGCCAAATAGCGAGCGTACATCCCCGAAGTTGTTTGAAGGGAACGCACGCGCTAGTACTACCCGGAAGTTGGCCTGAGACATTTCGATTAACTGCTCATTTATTCTGCCTACCTCCCTCAATCGTAACATGCCAATCAATATATCAATTAGCTTAATTGGTTTTTTTTTTTTTTTTTTACACAATGCAATAAACTTTATTTATGTCCGTGTTTGTGTTTACCCACAGAATACGTATGGCTTAAACATTCGCTTTTATTTGTCAAAATACATGTTAACCCCTATAAACTAATTGGTATATTTGTTTTTAGCCCCGCATATTTCATGGAGTTCATTTTTTAATGTAAATTTGCTTACGCATGTCACTGCATTAAGCCTATCATAAGTCTCGTCAGATTTCTGGCCCTGTCGAACACATGACTCATACACTAACCAATAGAATTGCTCCTGTTAATATCCTAAATACATTAGCCAATCAGAAAATTTTTGAGCACTTTATCAAAAATGATTTTTTGGCAAAACTCCATTGCCATCATGAGAGCCTCCGCATTCACCAGGCGCAAGCTGCTGGTGCTTACGGAGGTGATGGATCGGCGGATAACCAGCCAGCCTCCACCCATCACCAACCGGGAGAAGCGATCCGCATATGCGGAGGTTCGGGCCCGCCTGCGCTCCTTCGGCTCACGCCGCCATATCGGGCAGCTGGAGCGCAGGTGGTCGGACCTGCAACGGCGGACGCCCCGCTTGCTGGCATGCTTTCGCATGCAGATCGCTGCGAGTAAGTTTAATGGATTGTGGTTTTCATGTTTGTCTTTGTGGCCCTAACTGCATGGCCATGTTTTCCGTGTCTTTCATCTTTATTCATTCTCCTCATATCTGCATGGCCATGTTTTCCGTGTCTTTCATCTTTATTCATTCTCCTCATATCTGCATGGCCATGTTTTCCGTGTCTTTCATCTTTATTCATTCTCCTCATATCTGCATGGCCATGTTTTCCCTGTCTTTCATCTTTATTCATTCTCCTCATATCTGCATGGCCATGTTTTCCCTGTCTTTCATCTTTATTCATTCTCCTCATATCTGCATGGCCATGTTTTCCTTGTCTTTCATCTTTATTCATTCTCCTCATATCTGCATGGCCATGTTTTCCCTGTCTTTCATCTTTATTCATTCTCTTCATATCTGCATGGCCATGTTTTCCCTGTCTTTCATCTTTATTAATTCTCCTCATATCTGCATGGCCATGTTTTCCCTGTCTTTCATCTTTATTCATTCTCCTCATATCTGCATGGCCATGTTTTCCCTGTCTTTCATCTTTATTCATTCTAATTTTTTTTTTTTTTTGGGGGGGTTTGGGGGTGCATTTGAAATTGATTTTGTTTGCGGATTTGTGTTGGATCTAACCACAATTTGTTTACCATCTTTTAGGGGCCCAGCGAAGACTACGCCATCAGCATCCCGCCAGACGGCGAGCACGGCCACTCTCCCCCACCCCAGCCAACACTCCAACTCCACTCCTTCCCCTATTCCCCCCTCCTCCCCAGCCTTCCTACACCCTCAGCCAGATTTTTCTGGACTCCTTCCCCTCCGTCCCAATTCCCCCTCTCCTCCAACCACCCCTCTTCGAATGACCCCCTCCCCGGAGTCGGTCATTACACCGCCCCGATCTTTGGGGAATGGACCCACCTCCGAGGAGGACGATGGAGGGCCTTCTGTAGCTGGCGTTGGGTCTTCCGGTATGTTTTTTTTTGCTGTTTTTTTTCGACACAAACTGTTTGTTTTTTGTTTTTAATTTTATGTTTTTTGTTTGTTTTACACAAAAATAAGTGGTTTTGGTCGTTTGCCGTAACCTGTTACTGCTGTTTTCAACATACACATAGCACACCTGTCTGAATTTGGACATAGGCCTTGTATTTTTGCCCTACACCATTTTAGTGTGATGAATTTTAATGCATTTTTTTTTGTTTTTTAAATTGTTTTTTTATGTGGTTTCACTATTGTTGTATTAATCCCCAATTTTTTCTCACCCACAGAGGAACAGAGGCTTCGGGCAAATTTAACAGGATGTGTGGCCCAGATGCACAGCCAAATCATCGGGGTGCTGGTGGTCCTTGACCGTATGTCGGTCCTCCTTAGGGAGTAGTTTTTTTTTTGTTCAACATTCTGTAAATAAATTGTTTTGTTTGAAGTTACGTTCTGGCTCATTCGTTTTGTCCCAACCACATATTGTTTACCCTGACATAAGTATAGTGTTCCTGCAAGGATTTCACATTTGGGCCAATAAGAGTGTGTGTTGTATTTTTTGGTCAAACAGCCACAAGAAACACCTAACAGTACAAATCTGATTTCCCTTTTTTGGTGTAGTCACAATTAGATATTTCAACATTTTCCAGGTTCCTAGTTGGTGTGCAAGCAGCTTAGGGCAATATTACGAAGCAAAAGGATTGTCCAGGCTTCCTTTTGGTGTTGGTTTGGACCCAGAATAAAGGAATCATTTTTGCACAAATGGCGTCAGTACTGGATTACCCCTTAGTCAAATGTTACATGTGTGAACCTGGTTACACTTGGTGGTAACGTTACAAAAAAGGGACAACATTTCGCTCTAAAAAAATGTAATACCAACATAACAGAAATTGCAAAGTGGGCACTCACAAACAAAACACACAGTGATAATCTCAAATACAACACATACCAAAAAACAAACACCCAAAAAAAACAATCAAGAACTGGTTGACGAAGGACCATGCCAACATGATTCCACATATATGGCGTGGCAAGAAGTGTTCCCGAATATAGCCACAAAATATCCACATACAGGTTTTGTAAGGGTAGCAGGAAGTAGTCATGGTTGGAGTGCCAAAGATTATGTCAAAAAACAGAAGAGGGAGAAACAAATTAGCAAAAAATTAGATGCTCTCAAACAAACCCAACCACATTAGGTATCAACACTGGTTTTTTGCAAATAATTACCTAAAAAATCTGGCCACCACATCATCGCGTATGGCCCCCCCACATACTGACCTCCGACCAACCTCGGGGAGGCCATCCTCAGGTAAGGCATCCTCTGGCTGCATTGGGACACCACTCCTTATGGCGATGTTGTGAAATATCCCACACAGGACCACAATTTTCGAAACCATATCCGGCAAATACATGAGTTCGCCACCAGAGCGGTGGAGGCATCTGAATCGGCCTTTTAAAAGGCCGATACAGTGCTCCACCACTTGCCTGGTGGCAGTAAGTGCGGAATTATACTCACTTTGTGGCCCTGGTGTGGGAGCCAAATAAGGAGTGAGCAGCCAGGACGTGCAAGGGTAGCCACTGTCTCCTGTGAAAACGAAAAGACAACATCAGGCTCACTCTGTATGAAGCTTAACATTGTTATGTACTAAAGGTCTCCACTTACCCAGAAGCCACGCATCACCAGCTTGTAGGTTGGTTAATTTGTGCCATATCCCTGATTGCCAGATGACGAAGGAGTCATGTGCACTTCCTGGTAATTTTGCATTCAGGGACAGGATCTGGAGGGAGGCATCACATACCACCATTACATTGAGGGAGTGATAGTGTTTACGGTTTCTAAATATTGCCTCCAGCCGTGCTGGAGGCTGAAGTGGTATGTGAGTACCATCCACTTCCCCTATGATGTGTGGGAAGCCAGCTATTTGGTAAAAATTGGCCTTGGCCACACTAAGGGCACCCATATCCAAAGGCATTTGAATAAAATGATGGAGGTGCTTGAAAAGTGCCTCCATCACTGCCCTCAGGATCCGGGAAAAGGAGGATTGTGAGATGCCCGCCACTATTCCCACCGTTGTTTGGAACAATCCTGAGGCACAGAAATGTAACACCGCCATTAATTGCGTAAGTGGTGGAATTGCTGTAGGACTGTCAATTTGCCGCTCAAGATCACTCTCTATTAATGAGAGAGTGTCTATGATGATTTTTGGAGGAAGACGGTATCGTCTTAAAACCTCATCATCTGGCATTCCAAAAAGGGTGACACGTGTTTGAAATATCTGGGGCCTTGCACGCCTATGATGCCTACGCCTGGGACGAGATTGAGGTTGGTCGGCTTCCGGGAGCAGGGCCAGAACAATCCGACCCAAATCAACCTGAAATGACAACATTGGAAGGTCAGCCTTTTTACAACACCCAATAAAAATACATGTAACTTTGCTTTCAAATACCATCCAGTGATGCTTACATGCCGGGGTATTGTCATGATATGTTGTAACTGCAAATAATAACATCAAAAATATACATCATTTTATGCTGGCCATGTCATTATCACAAATTTAAGCAACACAAAACATAAAAGGGGACACACACACATTTGGCCCAAGAGCAAAATGACGTTACGCACACTACGCCAAATAGAGGCCAAATGTAATCAACCAATGCTCGAGGCGACAAAAAACATTATTAAGGGATGAATACACATTTCACAATGCGCTAATTAGATCGCAAATACAGGGCACAATACCAAGTAGTAAAAATGCGCTAATTAGATCGCAAATACAGGGCACAATAGCAAGTAGTAAAAATGCGCTAATTAGTTTGCAAATACAGGGCACAATAGCAAGTAGTAAAAATGCGCTAATTAGTTCGCAAATACAGGGCACAATAGCAAGTAGTAAAAATGCGCTAATTAGATCGCAAATACAGGGCACAATAGCAAGTAGTAAAAATGCGCTAATTAGTTCGCAAATACAGGGCACAATAGCAAGTAGTAAAAATGCGCTAATTAGATCGCAAATACAGGGCACAATAGCAAGTAGTAAAAATGCGCTAATTAGTTCGCAAATACAGGGCACAATAGCAAGTAGTAAAAATGCGCTAATTAGATCGCAAATACAGGGCACAATAGCAAGTAGTAAAAATGCGCTAATTAGTTCGCAAATACAGGGCACAATAGCAAGTAGTAAAAATGCGCTAATTAGATCGCAAATACAGGGCACAATAGCAAGTAGTAAAAATGCGCTAATTAGATCGCAAATACAGGGCACAATAGCAAGTAGTAAAAATGCGCTAATTAGATCGCAAATACAGGGCACAATAGCAAGTAGTAAAAATGCGCTAATTAGATCGCAAATACAGGGCACAATAGCAAGTAGTAAAAATGCGCTAATTAGTTCGCAAATACAGGGCACAATAGCAAGTAGTAAAAATGCGCTAATTAGATCGCAAATACAGGGCACAATAGCAAGTAGTAAAAATGCGCTAATTAGTTCGCAAATACAGGGCACAATAGCAAGTAGTAAAAATGCGCTAATTAGATCGCAAATACAGGGCACAATAGCAAGTAGTAAAAATGCGCTAATTAGATCGCAAATACAGGGCACAATAGCAAGTAGTAAAAATGCGCTAATTAGATCGCAAATACAGGGCACAATAGCAAGTAGTAAAAATGCGCTAATTAGATCGCAAATACAGGGCACAATAGCAAGTAGTAAAAATGCGCTAATTAGTTCGCAAATACAGGGCACAATAGCAAGTAGTAAAAATGCGCTAATTAGATCGCAAATACAGGGCACAATAGCAAGTAGTAAAAATGCGCTAATTAGTTCGCAAATACAGGGCACAATAGCAAGTAGTAAAAATGCGCTAATTAGATCGCAAATACAGGGCACAATAGCAAGTAGTAAAAATGCGCTAATTAGATCGCAAATACAGGGCACAATAGCAAGTAGTAAAAATGCGCTAATTAGTTCGCAAATACAGGGCACAATAGCAAGTAGTAAAAATGCGCTAATTAGATCGCAAATACAGGGCACAATAGCAAGTAGTAAAAATGCGCTAATTAGATCGCAAATACAGGGCACAATAGCAAGTAGTAAAAATGCGCTAATTAGATCGCAAATACAGGGCACAATAACGGCGGCCAAAAATATTAACAAAAAACACAGAGTTCGATTTGCCAAAAAACAACGTCACATGTGGAAGGCCAACCAAAGTTGCGTACAGACAAACAAGAACATTCCCTAAACAATTTAACACATGAACTTACCAAGAGCTAATATCTAAGAAACCGGACCAAAATGTCTTTGGGGCAGAGCCAAAAAAAAACCTAAGAGAGATGAAATGACGGAAAAAAAATATTAGAAAAATCAACACCACAATGAGAGACAAATTGCCCCGAAGTTATACTTCCCCAAACTTACCAAAACTGGAAACGATCCAAAAAACCAAAAGTGAAAAAAAAGGAACTGAAAACCAAGAAAAACCGCTAACACAAAAAAACCCCCCAATAAACGCAATCTCCAAAACCAGCCAACAATCAACTCCAACCAACGTAACTTCCAACATTCAATAAACGCCACCTCGAGCCGAAACGCCACAACCCATAAATAGTGTTTAGTGTCCCGCCCAAATTAAGGAAGGATCAGAGGAACGCACAATCAATGATGCGGCCGCAAAATAAGGACGCATGTATAAATACGTCACAAGACAAAAACACAATTCTGGTGTATTTCTAGTTGGAACAACACACATGGATACAGACCAGGAAAACAATGGACAACAGTCCCGCGGTAAGTATTTCATGCATTTTGACTCAATGATTAATTCTAAACATATTATTGTTCAAGTTGGGAATTTGAGATTTCTTCAAATTACCCCAAATAGGTGAGGAGGATGACATGGAAGAGGCTGCTGGGCCCAGTAATCCGGGCAAAGCTGCCAAAAAGAAAAGGCAGCCACAATTCACAAGAAAGGAGATGGAGGTTTTGATTCAGAAGTGTGTGGACATCCTGCCACAGGCAGACTGGAATATGAGTGCAAGCCAGAAGTGGAGAATGTGGGAAGAGGTAGCCGTGGAGGTCAATAGGGTGGGGGATTTTGTCCGTCTAGCCCGGGATGTCAAACGGCGGTAAGTAAACACTTGACCACCCTAAAACCAACAACCCAATCAAATAAAAAGTAATGCTTCCAATTTAACCCACAGATGGCAAGACTTCAAATATCGGCTGAAACCAAAAAAGGCACACAGGGCTAGGCATGCAAGGGGGACAGGTGCAGGTCCCACCCCTGTGTCATTGGAGTTTACAGATTTAGAAGAGCTGGCACAGGGGTGTGTGCAGCCTGTGGAGGTGTTTGGCGTGTCCAACATGGATACGGACATGCCAGACTTTGCGGCTCCTCATGTTGTCCCAGGTAAATGTTGTGATGTCACCAACTGTGAAATGTTATTGTGCCAATATGTCGATTCTAATGTGAGTCTTTTCTCATTTTTCCAACAGAGACACAGGCGGATGAGTCTGCTCCAGAGGGGAGCCTTGGCCGCAGCATTTCTGCTGGCTCTGCAGGGGAGGAACCAGTACATCCAGCTGAGGACCCTGCAGAAGCCAGTCCAGGGCAATCCCCCTCGCAAGCAGTGTCCCTCCTCACAGAACTCAATTTAAAATCGGATTTCTATACAGGAGATTCTGAAGAGGATGGACTCCAGTCTGGTATGGGTGGCTGAGGCCCTGGAGCAAAATGCTGCGGCCAACGTGACCATTGGTCAGGCCCTGGCGGAAAATACCAGGGCCAACATCCGCATCGCCACTGCCCTGGAGCAGCCCGTTCGCCAGCACATGGTGGAGCCGACCTCCCTTCCTGCCGGAACATCAGGATCCTCCACCTCTGGCACAACATCAGCCAATCCTCCAAATGTGCCTAGCCCTGTGCCTAGTCCAGAGGCCACAACATCTGCCTCTGGACAGGCCAGCCCGATGACATCCCGGACCCGGTCTGGCGCCCTCCCTCCCCCAGCCAAACGGGCGAAAAAACGGTGACACCATTGGCTACTTTTCCCACACTCCTTCTGTGCTTGCCTCATATTCCTTTCTGGCCAAAACTTCCCTCTCCTTTCTTGTGAATTGTTTTTAATTTTTACATTTACGTTTATTCAAAAATTATTGTTTGCACAATTAATAAATATTGTGGAACACTGCCCAAAATGTTGTAGTTCAATATGTTTTTTTTTTATGGGTGGATACAAATAAATTTTGCAGAAATGTACGACTTTGTATTCTGACATTCTTTACAAAATGGGTTACTTTTAATCCGGGCCCACAAGCCAACAACGTTCAAAAACACAAATTACACATTGTAAATAAAGTGCTCGTTAAGGAACGTTTAAAACATTACCTAAGGAGTAAAAAACACCTTGCAAACACAAAATGAGGGACCAAACCTAAACATGATGACATTATTGTTACAATAGTCCAAAAACGAACACATTGCGGCCAAAATACACCCCCACAAATGTACGCTAATTGATTGTGTAATCCTGACATTAGCAGCTATGATTTCCACCTGCGTTCGGTTTTGTGCTATCCAAAAAAACTGCTTTCCAAACACATACCAAGCCGGTTTTCAATCCAACACTAATTGAGTTTCTGACAAGCCGTGATTAATCGATGCAACATCGTGGAGTGCCAGGACGGAGGAGAAGGCCATTGCCACTGTGGTCGAGTTATCCAGCCCCTAAGCTGTGCGAGCATTTTGAAGGGAAAGAGGATCATCCAGTGACGTATGAGTTTGTACGAACACATTTGCCGTTCGCATTTGTTAATGTATGTACGCCCCAAAAACGCCTCGCCACGCCTGCGTTTTTCCATCTCCACCCCCATCAATGCCCAAAAACGGCCTGTTCTGTCAATCACATTTGACATGTCACTTCCTGTACGCTATTTGACGAACGAGACAAAAAAAACTCGCAATCAGCCGTACGCACATGCGCAGTGTAACACCGGCGCATGCGCGGTTAGTCAACATCGGAACGCAACGAGCGTACTGCCTCTAACGAACGGCTCTGAATCAGGGCCTTTATTCGCTATCAATTATGTTGTGAAAATTAATGCATTTGATATCTAAGGTTTAGTACATAGTAGACCGGCCATGTTTGGTACTATTCTAAATCACTGTGTATTTGCAGATTTCCGGTTCCATCGGCAAGGAGATCGTAACATGCGTCTGCAAGTTATGGATTATAGAGAGTTATGAATTAGGATGTATACTTCTGTAATGTAGTGTCTTAACCAGTTTAAACTTGTTATTCGGCGGGAAAGATACACAAAGAGCCATTGGAGGGCTGAACTATCACTGGACAAACTGACCTATGACCGTCATCGTACCAGAAGAACCAAGAGCAAGAACCAATGGAATTATGCCAGCTCATTTCTATTGTATTGTCCACTCTCTGTAAGATATATAAATTAGCGCTCTCGGTCCTATAGTCAGTCATCTTCTTTCTTTGACGGAGGTTTCACGTTTGATGCCGGGAATCTGGATCCAGAGTGCTAGCGTATGTATCGGCTGTACCTTTGTATTTGTCTTTGGTGCTAATTGTGTTAGATCAAAGCATGTAACTCTCTTTTTGTTATAATAAGAACTTTTTGTGCTTTGGAACCACAATCAAAGTCTGGAAAGCAATTATTTCTGTTTAGCGATTTAGGGGTATTCACAGGTCTTAGAACTTTATCCATCATCCTCTGAAAGGCGTCAGGTGCCCCATGTAACCCAAATGGCATAATCCTATATTGGAACAGACCCTCTGATGCAGAAAAACCTTATTTTTCTTTTACATTGTCTATCAACAGCACTTGCCAGTACCCTTTGATTAAGTCTAGAGTGGTTTAGTACCGTAATGTTCCCAGTCTTTCAATCACTTCATCTACATGAGTCTAGGGGTAGTCATCAAACTTAGACACACTATTCAATTTACAGGAAACATTGCGGAAGCTGAAGCTCCCGTCGGGTTTCGGAACGAGTAGAATGGCATTTGACCACACTATGTGACTCTTCAATTATATCTAATTCCAACATTTTTCACATTTCTTTAGACACTAGTTCCCCTTGCTTTTGGTATTCCATAGAGCTTTAGGTTAACTTTAACCCCTGGTTCAGGGACTATATCATGTTTAATGACTGTAGTCTTACCAGGTATGTCAGAAAACAAATTTGTGTTTCTTAAGAGAAATCCTTTAGCCTCATGCTGTTGAAAAGTTGAGAGTGTTTTGGCTATTGTTACTTCAGGAAGCAAAAGGTATCGCAGTTACCAGAGGAAAAGGAGTGGCTGACAGAGTTTTATACAGTAAGATGTAAATGGTAGATCTGTTTTGGTTTTCTTTTCCCAGGCTGGTACACCTTATAATTAACCTAACCCACTTTTTCTATGATTTCAAATGGTCCTTACCACTTGTCCAGGAATTTAATTTCTGCCGTGGGAGCAAAAATAAGCAGCCAATCCCAAGTGCTCTCTCACTATAGGTACCACTGTAGCTATTCTTTCCTGCATCTGAGAAACATGCTCAATACAGGCTTGCCTATCCTCCCAGGAGCCTCCAGAATATAGGGTGCCCATCCCGGCCCCCCGGAAAGGCAGGCAAGCCTTTCCCACATTAATGATAGAAACCCCACGACGGTGGGGGGGGGGCGCGATTCAAACTGAATTGCATTAGAAACCCCGCAGCAGGGGGGGTGTTTTGCGCTGAAACGCGTCATCGTGGCTCCACCACCCTGCTTCACAATGCGTTTAAAAGCATTGTGAAGAGGGGGCGTGGCCAAGATGATGCGATCCCGCACTTACGGCCCCGGTCCTGCCCCCAATACTTTATCACCGCCTGGCCACATCCCCTCTCTATGCAGACATCCGGCCCTCTCCAGGAAGGAGGGATCTGAATGTCGGCAAGTATGGCTCAAAAACAGTTGTATAAGGACTGGGTTGCCCCTCCCATGTCTCTTTTGCAATATCCTGCATTCCCTTTGGGTGTCTCCCATACAGCAAATCAAAAGGTGAGAACCCCATGGAAGATTGTGGAACCTCTCTAATGGGCAGCAATAAATAGTGTAACAAATAATCCCAATCTTTACCCTCTTTATGCACCACTTTTTTTTTTAGCATGTTCTCTAAAGTTTTGTTAAACCTCTCGACGAAACCATCAATCCCAAGATGATACATGGAGATGGAGGTCCTTAGCTGAGTAACCTTAAACAGGCAGCACAACTCCTGATTTTTGATATAAATGGGTTACCCTGATCAGTCAGGATTTTATTAGGTATTCTTACTCTGCTAAAGACGTGTACTACTTCTCAAGAAATAGTTTTTGTTGATTGTATTGCTCAATGGTATTGCTTCTGAGTATGTAGTAGCATAATCCATTACTACAATATACTGATGACCCTGAACAGACTTTAATAGTGGTGTAACCAAATCCATAGCTATCCATAGCTATTCTCTCAAAACGGGACCTTAGTAATGAGTAACGGGACCACGATACTGACACTCAGGGCAGGATGCACAGTAGTCAGATACATCCTTATGGACCCCTGGACAGACAAAAAACAAACCACTGCAAAATTCTCTCTGAGGTTTTCTCTACCCCTAGATATCCTGCAGTTATGTGACCATGAGCCAGGTCCAGCACCATTCTTCTATAGGCTTTAGGAACTATCAATTGCTCCACAATATATTCTCCCTTTTTTAGGACACTTGATACAACAAATCCTGACATCCTGCCATGTGACGGTATGGCAACCTACAATCAGGCTCTGCTGTGTAACCGCCAACCACATTTACCTTCTCTCTAGCCTTTACCAGAGTAGGGTCTTGTCACTGTTCAAAGATATATTTTCCCACTTCAAGATCAGGCAAACAGTCAACTGGTTCAACAACATTTTCTGCTTCAGTAGGGGGTACATTATTCTGCGCCCCACTGCTCCACTCATTATTCACTGACTCCTTAATCACGATTGCAAAATAGAACACTTCAGGCTCGGGGAATACTCTCTCTGTCACTGTATCAGTACCATTATCAAACGGGTCTGGGCTATTTACTTCTGTGATAAACTGGGTTTCCCACAGCTTCCAGAAGTGGAAACAATCTCACCTTAATATAGCATCATGCATGAAATGAGGAACACATCTCACAGTGACTACTGTGGGACCACACAGTGTTTCTATGTTCACAGTGTTTTGAAGGGGAGGGGATGGGGGGGGGGGGGGGGTGTTTGTTCATCATCTCGGCTTTTACAAGGGTGATCAGGCTCCCAGAATTTAACAGAGCCTCTACCCATTTGCCTACAACAGTAATTATTCACCTTTGTTTATCTGGCCCAGCCTGTCGGTCGGAAGCGCAGACTAGTTGTGCAAAGAAAGATACTCTGCGATGCACATATGCAGTATCACATTGCATAGGTTCAGAGGTAAGTGGCCAATTAGCAGTAACTTCCTCAGCCACCACATACCTCTCCACCATTCCCACAAGCTGGTCTGCTGTTTTAGGGTCCCCGTGGCTCACTCACTTGCCAAGAACTGCAGGCAGTGGCCGTAGGTATTGGTCTATAACAACCCTTTCCATGATTTGTAGTCATGTTAATGTCTCTGGTTGTAGCCACTACTTGGTGAGATGGATGAGGTCATGCCTTTGAGGGTATGGAGGCTCAACCATTTGGTATCCCCAGAAAGGAACTTGTTGTGCTCGAACAGATATCATGACACCCACACGAGTCAAAATCTCAGTTTTTGGTTTATCATAGTCCTTGGCATCAGTAAGGATTAAGCCAATCTATGTCTTTTGTGGTTCCCCTGACAAAGAAGGGTGTTAAAAGGCCTGCCCGCTGATTTTTCCTCCAACTTTCTCTCTCCGATGTTATTTTGAAAGTTGTTAAATAGGCTTCAACATCATCTCTCCATGGGCAGGATGGACTAATCTTGCAGTGTACATCCTGCCAGTCACCGCAAAATGACTAATCACATACAGTATGTACTAACATATGCGATTAGTATCGCAAAGGACAGCTCTTGCGATAAGAGCTGCCCTTTGCGAAGCAGCCGACGCCGGTTGAGGGGGTCTCCGTCCCCTCCGAGCCCCGGGAGCTTCCTGCTGGTGACCTGTGCAGGAAGTCCCGGGCTCCTCTTCCCTGCACCCCGAAGATTAGGAGGAGAAGGAGGTGGAGGACCCAAGAGGAGCACGGGCCGGCAACCAGGAGACTGTGGTGAGTGGGGGGTGGCGGCGAAGTGTCGGGAGCATGATGCGGTAAGAAACCCATAGGCTTTTATAGGGTAATGCCAGGTTTTTCTGGTGTTACCCTCCGCACCGAAAATAGGGTGGCCGGGGCTTAATACATATGAAAATGCGGTGAAAACCCAGAAAACTAGGTTTTTACCACTTGCTGGAGGGGCCCAGCGGGGGCCCAGGTTCGACAACGCCCCCCTCCTCCCTCTTACCTGTCAGCAGCCCAGCACACGCTGCTGTGTACTGGGCTGCATTAGGAGACTGCTGACTGCTGCTGAGGAGCGATCACATTGATGGCACCCCTCTGGATTTGCTCCAGGCTGAGGGGCACACAGCACCCCCCACCCTTATGTGCGATGCTGCAAAAAGGTTTTTTGTTTCTAAAGACACACCTCCTGCGATTAGGTCTACGCCTCCAGGCCGGCATTCTACAACCCTGCCAGTGAGGGGCTGACTACAGAGACTTGACACACCCTTTATCAACCTCTCACAGGTGGTCTGGCAATCAAGGCTGCTAATCAGCTTCTGTCTACCAGACAGAAACTAAAAACCTGAGACCTATATATCTCCTCTTGACATCCTTTCCAGTATTTTGTGTCACAATGTGTTTATATAGATATTTAGATAATATAATGAAGGAAAATACCCATTTTTTATTATCTGTGGGAGACTCAGTGCATATTAACGCCATCTCCCGCATCCTTTATTGCTCACACAGGATAACTGCAGCCAACCGTCTTTATTGTTTTCTCTATTTGCTCTTTTCCCAGTCTGTAATATTTCTATCCCTTCCACCGTCCTCACGCCCACTTTTGTCATTTCACCTCCCCGCAGATTGTACACTACACCTTACAGCAGTGGTTCCCAAACTTTATTGAATCACGGCGCCGTAGTGTTACAGCATTGTTTTCACGGTACCCCTAAGCCAAAAGTTTGTTGTTGAGAAATCAGAAAATAATGTAGTGAAGTAGTAACGTGAAGTAAATTGTGCTACCTGTCATCCTTAGGGTCAGTAATGTGATGGGGACAGGTGCTTCTGTTTGTCCATATATTTACATTACACTGACCATAAAGAATTTAGGCCCTCATTCAGACCCACTCGCGAGCGGCTGTCCCACTCGGGAGCTGCGTCGTGCGCATGCGCGAGACGCGACGAGCGAAGGACTTTCCTTCGCTCGTAGTGTCTCATCAAAGGGGGCGTGCTGTCGATGTTGACTGAAGCACGCCCCCTTTGGTGGGCGTGGCGGGGCGTGCCTGCCAGACGGAGGCGTTCCCAAGGGAACGCCTACCATCTGAAGCCGGCCCCACTGACATCACTAGTGATGTCAGTGGGAGTGATTTTGGCTCTGATAGAGCCAAAATCACTCCTGGCCTTGCGGTTGAAAAACTCAACCGCAGGCTTTTGCTCGCAGTGGCGATGGTCGCGATGGTCAAGACCATCGCGACCATCTTGTTGCACGCTCGTATATGCTGTGGGTGGTGACCCACAGCTATACGAGCGTCCAGGAGGACGCTCCATATTAATGGAGGTGGGCCCTGATTCAGAGCGAGCGCTCTGGTCAGAGTGTCCGGCTCTGAATCAGGGCCTTAATTTGGTGCTGGACCACCAACCTGAGGCACCCCTGCAAGTATCCCAAGGCACCCCAGGGTGCCGCGACGCACAGTTTGGGAACCCCTGCCTTACAGAAAACCCCATTGCCTGCTACTTATACTAATCACAGCTACTTTCTTTCTCCCTTCTTCTGCCTAGGAATATTTCACCTAATCCTGGACCCTGCACAGGGTGTTACACCTGCTACTCACATCCCGTGTTCCCTGATGTCTTTCCTTATCTCTCCCATTCTCCTCAGCACTTTGCAACAGTCACGGTCTCACTAATAAGAGAAGAAACCAATATCGTTTGTAAGGCGCTATTAGAATCACTCTAGATGTGTTTTAGTGAAAAATAGCTAAATAGTTTAAAAAACATATATATAAAATATTGAAAAAAAAAAATGAATACAAATTAATATATTATTCACACTCTAAAATTGCTGCCGTATACCAGAGTAGTCTCTCTGGGAGAAAATATACATAAACAAAAAATGAAGCAATAACAGCGCATGTGTGATATCTATAAATTATATATAAAAAAGTTGTGTGGATATCTTCATAAATGCACAATTTATTATACACAATAAAACACTAAAAAAAAATAATATATATATATACACACATATATATATGTGATACAAATGCACAATAAAGAATAAAATTGCTGATTAGCATATATGCGATAGAGCATGAATGTTCTTTCTCAGAGGTACATCTCCCACAAATTGGTTTTAAGAATGTGATGATAACATGTAAAGTTCCATATAATTACCGGTTTTACCACTCTTGTAAATATAGATGAGATACGGGATGTGTCCAAGGTGGCTTAATAATATCCTGCAGCCTGTGCAGTCCCTTTTTCCTTAGTCTCCAAAATCACAGTTCATAACAGCGGGTTCCAGATGACTGGGTATACAGCCCGTGTGATCTCTGGCCCTGATTCAGAGCCGGACGCTCTGTCCCGAGCACTCGCTCTGAATCAGGGCCGTCCTATTTAAATGTGGAGCGGCCTTTTGGACGCTCGCATAGCTGTGGGTTACCACCCACAGCTTATGCGAGCGTCCATGATGATGGTCGCGATGGTCAAGACCATCGCGACCATCGTGCTTGCGACGAGACCCTGTGGTAGGGTCTCGCTGCCGCAAGCCCTGGAGTGATTTTGGCTCTATCAGAGCCAAAATCACTCCCACTGACATCACTAGTGATGTCAGTGGGGCCGGACCAAGACGGTAGGTGTTCCCATGGGAACGCCTCCATTTGGCAGCCACGCCCCCGGCACGCCCACCAAAGGGGGCGTGCTCTCAGTCACCATCGACAGCACGCCCCCTTTGGTGCGAGACCCGGAGCGACAGCTTGGCTGTCGCTGTCCGGGTCTCCCACATGCGCACGACGGAGCTCCCTACAACGTGCGCATGCGCATTGGGGTAACATCGACCCGCTTGCGAGCGTCCTGCGCTCGCGAGTCGGTCTGAATGAGACCCTCTGTGTCCCGCTCTCCCAAATGGCACAAACTGTGCAAGTGTGGCTTCAGCGTATATTCCGGTTTGAATAAGATATTCCAAAAGTAAAATTTGATAGATTCCGTGTGGGGAGACCTCTCTGTTCTCAGCCTCACTAATACGGTCTCACTAATAACACTGTGGCTGTACACACAGTCCCTGATTCAGACCCGCTTGCGAGCGCTGAGCGCTTGCGAGCGGGTCGATGTTGGCCAAGTGTGCATGCGCACGAGGGAGCCGGCTCCGTCGTGCGCATGCACGAGACCCGCATAGCAATGGGCAAGCCGTCGCTATGGGTCTCGCTACAAAGGGGGCGTGCTGTCGATGTTGAGTGACAGCACGCCCCCTTTGGTGGGCGTGCCGGTGGCGTGGCTGCCCAGACAGAGGCGTTTCCATGGGAACGCCTACCGTCTGGGGCCGGCCCCACTGACATCACAAATGATGTCAGTGGGAGTGCTTTTGGCTCTGATAGAGCCAAAAGCACTCCAGGGCTTGCAGCAGACGAGACCCTACCACAAGGTCATCTTTTTGGCCGCTCGCTATAGCTGTGGGTGGTCACCCACAGCTATGCGAGCGGCCAGGAGGCCGCTGTAAAAAAAGAGAGGGAGGGCACTGATGCAGAGCGAGCGCTCTGAAAGGGCGTCCGGCTCTGAATCAGGCCCACTGTCCAATGCTTCACTTCCCACCTGCTGTCTCTGCTGAAACCTGTCTCTCTCAGCGTGGCACTGTAGTAGGAGTTGCCACCTCCTACAGTGGTATCCCGTTCTCCCTTGCACCACACACTGTGGGCCATGGTGGTGGTGTTCTCCTATCTTCCTGGTGTCTATATCAGATGCTTCCCGGTGACTCTTCATTTTGGGTATAGGATCCCAGCGGTCCGGAAGCCGCCAAAATAAAGTGTATTCCAATAATTTGAACCACAACTACTGTAATGTTTATTCCAGTTATAAACATGTCTATAAGACAATTTTCTGCCACAGTTAAAAGTTCTTGAAACATTGGAACCCACATCTGATATGGTATTTTCTTAAATGAAAACGAAGCCTTTACAAGACACTTTTATGTTGCAATTAGATAGTATGTTACAATAGTATGAACCACAGTAACTATTAGGGCAGGGGTGGGGAACCTTTTATTGCCAAGGGCCATTTTGATATATATAACATTATTTGCAGGTCCAGTGCAGGCCACGCTCCCTCCATGTGATGTCACAGGGGGGCGGGGCCACAATCGCCAGTGATTACAGCAATGCTGTAAGGGCAGCGGTGTGACCATATGAAGTGTCCTAAGGAAGCTCCAGGCAGCACTGCTGCATAGATTCTGGCTGCAGGGTGCCATTTGAATGTCTCAATAAAATAAAAGCCAACTCAGGTCCCTGCATGTACATTACTACTGCCATGTCAGACCGGCAATGCTCTGGTAATTTGATCTCTGACACCACAACTCGAGGCGCGCTGGATAACTAAATAAGGTGCCTATGGATGCATATGACCCTAAATCCTAAAACAGCAATTCCATAGAAGAAATCAATCTCATAAATTAATTTTCCTTGTGATTTTTCATGTTATTACCATGACAACCACACTCACATGACCCATGATTTAGTGAGCAGTGAGCAGAGAAGCTTTGCAATGCCCCTCTGAGCTCTGCCCTCACTTGACAATGATTTGTATTTTATTTAATGCCTATAAGGTTAGGTTCATGTGATAGTTACTGTTATATTGCTATTGGCTTATTTAGATTGTTTTGCACTGATTGACTTTTTTCGTTTTGTTTTGTTTTTTGTCCACCACAAATAAGGCCAGTTTGAAAAATCATTCGATGCCCTGACATTTTCATAAATGTATTCAAATTTGATCTTCAGACAGATCCATTAGCTTACCCTAATAGCTCTCCCCATATTTCAGCCGCCGTCGAGCCTCGATCATGTCACACTGAAATTGCTCAGCAGTGTCTCTCAGTATTACCTCACAAACCTGTCACAGGCCTCAATCATGTGTAGCAGAAATTATCTCCGTCTCTTCTCTCATTCCCAGCTTGCAAAAGCTCTCCCAGGCCTCAGTCATGTCTTGCTCCAGCGAGCCCGCACTTTTCCATTTACATATAATTTATTTTCTTTTTTTTTTTTTTTTTTTAGATCAAATCCCCTCTTATCTGTCTTAATTGTGTCCCCTTCCCAGCTGATTTGATGAATAAAGAATACATTTCAGGTCTGGCGTTAAAAAAGAAAGAGGGTCTGTGGCTTATACAGCCTGCACGTCAGGACTAGGCCTCGGTGCTCTGGCCTTGCAGATGAAATTGCAGGATTGAGTGCAGACTTAGCCTCCTGCCCGTACAGATCTATACATGGATCTCGAATGCACGCTGTGCCCCAAGAACACACTATCTGAATCCCGCTCTGTCCCGGTGTCAAGGCTAATCCTCCCTTGCCCGCTCTAGAGGGATTGAAGTCGTGCACACAGTAAGAAGTGACTTATTCGCATGGTAATATCTTCTATTGATCTCGCTCGCAGTAGTACAAAAAAAACGTAAAGTCACAGCTCTGTCACCGGGGGATCACTCGCAGTGATTTGCATCTGAAAACACAGGAGTTTGGTTTGCTTTACAGATGGTGGGAAAAATAGGACCTGTATTGTCACAAGGAAAAATAAAACCCAGCAAGACCAGCTTATAGCGTTCATATATATAAATATCCCAAGTTTATCCCCCGCAAGGACGCCGAACCTGTACAGCTGTCATATATCATGAAACCAATTTCTGTGCTCTGTGCAGAATGTTTAACAGAAGGTAACAAGCATATGGCTGACGCCTGACCCGGTATGTAATGAATAGTAGCCAAGGCAACCTCTGTCGCTGCCTACACGGCTGCATTATAACTTAGCCGGCGACTGAGAATGATGGGAGTTGGAGTTCCAGGGGTCGCTGAATGCTGCCCATCCTTTGTTTTATATCATCTTCCTCCTGTAGTCGCATTCATTTATATTTCGCCAGCAAGCCGGGCAATAACAAACCCTGGAATTATGTAGCAAATCCTCATTTGCAAAACTCATTATCTAAACCTATGCCTTTAGATGTAATGAGATTTCTTTCCCTTTTGATTATTCTTGTGATGTCTGCACCGTAATTATTCATGGCGATCGTCGTCTTCCTCACCAGGAAACTATTGGCAGCAAAAATATATGCAAAAAGCATCAGTGGGTCCGTCTGGTAAACTTAAGCTGTTGACTCATATAATTGGGCATCGCCACCGGTTCGCTGCTTTGCCAAGGAAACAATAACACTTTATTAACAAGCAGTTGTCACGTATGTAAAGCTGAATGCAGCCTGCTAATTCTCCAGGTACACGTTACATGCAAGGCATCACGGGCGTCTTTAGAGAGGAGGGGGCCCGTGTGCATCCCCCACATCCCCCATCATGGGCCCCCTCCTCTCACCCCGGCGGCCGGCAACCACAGAATCAGTAGACTCTGGGCACTAGAGTGTGCCCAGAGTCTACTGCGCATGCTCAGATTGCCAGGGAAATGGCGCGGCCGCTACTTTCTTGGCCATTTCCTCGCAGCGCATGCACCAAATGGTGGAAAAACCAGCGTTGAAAGACCGGACGCGGGACCTCGGAGAGGTAAGTTTTAGATAATATGGGTGCAGGGTGTGCTGGCCATCCCTGGCCCCGGGGGCCCGTGTGCACCGCGCACCCTGCACCCATTATATATACGCCTCTGCAAGCAGGGCCGGCAACAGAAATCTCAGGGCCCAGTACACTGATGTCTCTGGGGACCCCACCTTCTCACCACCAGTCCCGACCTCTCTCCTACACCTAACTCCCCTGCATGTGTTATATGTGAAGAATATATGTGAAGAATGATAATGATATAAATAAATAAAGTAAAAATACACTTACCACACTGTCACTGATGACGCAGTCAGGTCTTGATCACAGTGCTGTAGATACCTCGGGGTAGCAGGGATGGTGTCTGTAGCCGGCCATCCTTAGTCATCAGCCCCTCATAACCTTCCTCATCACCATGCTCAGCCCAAAACTCCCTTATTACCTTCCTCTGCATCAGACCCTCATCACTATCCTTATATCACCATCACGTTCCCCAGCCCTCAGCCCCCTTCACCTTCCTCAGCCCTTAGTCCCATCACCTTCCCCAGCATCCTTCCCCAGCCCTCAGCCCCCTTCACCTTCCCCAGCCCTCAGCCCTTAGTCCCATCACGTTCCCCAGCATCCTTCACCTTCCCCAGCATCCTTCACCTTCCCCAGCATCATTCACCTTCCCCAGCCCTCAGCCCCCTTCACCTTCTCCAGCCCTCAGCCCCCTTCACCTTCCTCAGCCCTTAGTCCCATCACCTTCCCCAGCATCCTTCACCTTCCCCAGCCCTCAGCCCCCTTCATCTTCCCCAGCCCTCAGCCCCCTTCACCTTCCCCAGCCCTCAGCCCCCTTCACCTTCCTCAGCCCTTAGTCCCATCACCTTTCCCAGCATCCTTCACCTTTCCCAGCCCTCGGCCCCCTTCACCTTCCCCAGCCCACAGCCCCCTTCACCTTTCCCAGCCCTCAGCCCCTTCACCTTCCCCAGCCCTCAGCCCCCTTCACCTTCCTCAGCCCTTAGTCCCATCACCTTCCCCAGCCCCCTTCACCTTTCCCAGCCCTCAGCCCCCTTCACCTTCCTCAGCCCTTAGTCCCATCACCTTCCCCAGCCCCCTTCACCTTTCCCAGCCCTCAGCCCCCTTCACCTTCCCCAGCCTTCAGCCCCATTCCACTTCCCCAGCCCTCAGCCCCCTTCGCCTTCCTCAGCCCTTAGTCCCATCACCTTCCACAGCATCCTTCACCTTTCCCAGCTCACAGCCCCCTTCACCTTCCCCAGCCCACAGCCCCCTTCACCTTCCTCAGCCCTTAGTCCCATCACCTTCCTCAGCCTCAGCCCCTCATCACCATGCTCAGCCCAAAAGTAAAAATACACTTACCACACTGTCACTGATGACGCAGTCAGGTCTTGATCACAGTGCTGTAGATGCCTCGGGGTAGCAGGGATGGTGTCTGTAGCCGGCCATCCTTAGTCATCAGCCCCTCATAACCTTCCTCATCACCATGCTCAGCCCAAAACTCCCTTATTACCTTCCTCTGCATCAGACCCTCATCACTATCCTTATATCACCATCACGTTCCCCAGCCCTCAGCCCCCTTCACCTTCCTCAGCCCTTAGTCCCATCACCTTCCCCAGCATCCTTCCCCAGCCCTCAGCCCCCTTCACCTTCCCCAGCCCTCAGCCCTTAGTCCCATCACGTTCCCCAGCATCCTTCACCTTCCCCAGCATCATTCACCTTCCCCAGCCCTCAGCCCCCTTCACCTTCTCCAGCCCTCAGCCCCCTTCACCTTCCTCAGCCCTTAGTCCCATCACCTTCCCCAGCATCCTTCACCTTCCCCAGCCCTCAGCCCCCTTCATCTTCCCCAGCCCTCAGCCCCCTTCACCTTCCCCAGCCCTCAGCCCCCTTCACCTTCCTCAGCCCTTAGTCCCATCACCTTTCCCAGCATCCTTCACCTTTCCCAGCCCTCGGCCCCCTTCACCTTCCCCAGCCCACAGCCCCCTTCACCTTTCCCAGCCCTCAGCCCCCTTCACCTTCCCCAGCCCTCAGCCCCCTTCACCTTCCTCAGCCCTTAGTCCCATCACCTTCCCCAGCCCCCTTCACCTTTCCCAGCCCTCAGCCCCCTTCACCTTCCCCAGCCTTCAGCCCCATTCCACTTCCCCAGCCCTCAGCCCCCTTCGCCTTCCTCAGCCCTTAGTCCCATCACCTTCCACAGCATCCTTCACCTTTCCCAGCTCACAGCCCCCTTCACCTTCCCCAGCCTTCAGCCCCATTCCACTTCCCCAGCCCTCAGCCCCCTTCGCCTTCCTCAGCCCTTAGTCCCATCACCATGCTCAGCCCAAAAGTCCCTTATCACCTTCCTCATCACCATCCTCATATCACCATCACCTTTCCCAGCCCTCAGCCCCCTTCACCTTCCTCAGCCCTTAGTCCCATCACCTTTCCCAGCCCTCAGCCCCCTTCACCTTTCCCAGCCCTCAGCCCCCTTCACCTTTCCCAGCCCTCAGCCACCTTCACCTTCCCCAACCCTCAGCCCCCTTAACCTTCCCCAGCCCTCAGCATCCTTCACCTTTCCCAGCTCATAGCCCCTTCACCTTCACCAGTATCCATCACCTTCCCCAGCCCTCAGCATCCTTCACCTTTCCCAGCTCATAGCCCCCTTCACCTTTCCCAGCCCTCAGTCCCAAACCCCATCACCTTCAATAGCTGTTGCCCCCAGCCCCTTCCTCCACACCCAGACCCAAACCCCCTCACCTTCCATAGCCACTGCCCCCAGCCCCTTCCTCCACACCCAGCCCCAAAACCCCTCACCGGCCACAGCCGCTGCCCCCAGCCCATTCCTCCGCACCCAGCACCAGTCCACTCTGAAGGGACGCAGCAGTGTGACATTATAGGTCACGCCGCTGCGCTGCATACTGGAAATGTCATGTCTGGCCTGGGACATGTCTGAGGTACACGCAAGTTGAGCCCAGCGCTGCCCGGGCCAGACTACAAAAGAGCTGGGTGGCGGATACAGGGGCGTAACTAGAACTTTTTGGGCCCCATAGCAACATTTTTAAGGGGCACCCCCTAACTTAGGTCTTACACAATGTCCACAGTAGTAGTTCCCCTAAAACACTAAATTCCCACTGTAATGGTGCCCCTTATGCAATGCCCACTGTAATGGTGCCCCTTATGCAATGCCCACTGTAATGGTGCCCCTTACGTAATGACCCCAGTAGTAATAATGCTCCCTGTAGTAATGCCCCTGGTAACAATGCCCCCTGGTAATAATGCCCCTAAAAGTAATGCCCCCTGTAGTAGTGCCCCCAGTAGTAATGCCCCCTACAGTGCCCCCAGTAGTAAGGGCCCTTGTAGTGCCCCCAGATGTAATGCCCTTGTAGTGCCCCCAGTAGTAATGCTCCCTGCAGTGCCCCAGTAGTAATGCCTCTTGAAGTGCCCCCAGTAGTAAGGGCCCCTGTAGTGCCCCCAGTTGTAGTGCTCCCAATAGTGCCCCCAGTAGTAAAGCCCCTGTAGTGCCCCAATAGTAAGGCCCCTGTAGTGCCCCCATATGATGCCCCCAGTAGTAAGGCCGCTGTAGTGCCCCCATATGATGCCCCCAGTAGTAAGGCCCCTGTAATGCCCCCTGTAGAGCCCCCATATGATGCCCCCAGTAGTAAGGCCCCTGTAATACCCCCTGTAGTGCCCCCATATGAGGCCCCCAGTAGTCAGGCCGCTGTAGAGGCCCCATATGATGCCCCCAGTAGTAAGGCCCCTGTAATGCAACCTGTAGTGCCCCCATATGATACCCCCAGTAGTAAGGCCCTTGTAATGCCCTCCTGTAGTGCCCCCATATGATGCCCCCAGTAGTAAGGTCCCTGTAATGCCCCCTGTACTGCCCCCAGTAGTAAGCTCCCCCCCGCACACACACATACACACACAAAAAAACAATACTTACCTTAAACCCCACTCCAGTGCCCGCTCCTCGGAACTATGGGAGTGACATCATGACAGCACTCCCATAGTGCACTGCGGGACCCGGAAGCCGGAGCTCAGGAGTAAGCTCCGTCCTCCGGCTGCCGCTGGCGCCAGTGGGGAGAGAGGAGAGAAGGAGCCAGGTGCACACTGATAACACAGTCTCAGTGGGTGCCCGGCAAATGGAGGGTGCAGGGGGTTTTATTGCTAGGCTAGCGGGCCCCCATAGCAACCGCACCCCCTGCACCCTCCGTAGTTATGCCACTGGGCAGATATATGGTTATTGGCGGCCGCGGCTGGAGTACTGAGTCTGCTGTCCGCTGCCCCGCTTTGTGCCCGTCTGGGGCGCGGGGCCCCACTGTACCTCGGGATCCGATACAGGTGTACCCGTAGCAGAGCCGTAACTAGACTTTTTGGTGCCCTGTGCCAGAAAGAGCATTTTTCAAAGTGACATAATGCACCCAAAAAAGGGCAATGGCCTCATGGGGAAGGGCCAGGGAAGAGATAGGAGAGGCCACGAGATTCTTGGGGTTGAAATAAGAGGAAGTTCCAAGCAAGAATGATAATAAACAGAACGGCTGCACTACCCTAGCTACGGCCCTGACCCGTAGTCCCCCCCCCCTGTCTCCGTGCCTGCCTGCAAGGCATTGATATTGGTTCCACAAATAATATGGATGCCTCCATCTGCTGTAGGTAACAGTAGTGTATTCAAAATAAGACCTAAGAGTTTACTTACATGATATTCCACTAAAACTAGAATAAATTGTGGTAATTACGGTTTGTATTCTCCCTTCAGAGCACAATGATGGGAAAACTGTCTTTTTTTTTTACCACTACTAGGATTCAGATCAAACATCAAAAAGGTAAAACTGACCACAAATGATTGTTTTCAAACAAGAAAATTCTTAATAATCATGATGGCCAATTGTGTTTGTTAGCGAAGGGAGTGTAGGGGCAAACACTAGGGCGTAGCCAGCACTTTGAGGGCCCCATAGCAAAATTGTGAAGGGTCCCTGTCTCGATGCTTCTTGAGAGACATCTCTCTCCACATTGGTTGTTAATTTTTTGCCTCATAGTGCCACATTCTAGTGCTGCCAGAGCGCAATATGACACTCGGTGCCCCCAGTTCACATTATGCCGCACAGTGTGAAACAGGAGTGCGGGAGATGGATCATATCAGTGTGGAACTTGACTGAGTGGGTGAGACAGAGATGCCACTTATCTGAGTGCTGAGGAGTCCTCATCTTCATGCCAGGCAACAGGACAGACTAGATTGCTTATCAGGTTAATTCAGGGAACTTAGTATTAGGGATGTGCAGGCTCGGATAGGTTCGAGTTTGCACGCCGAGTTCGGATTTTTCCCTCCAAAAAAACGGAACTCAGAAAGGAGAAAAACGTCATCTTGCATGGACAAACATCATCATTACGTTTTGCCTCTTTCTGAGTTCCGTTTTTTTGGAGGGAAAAATCCGAACTCGGCGTGCAAACTCGAACCTATCCGAGCCTGCACATCCCTACTTAGTATATGAGTATATGATCTGGGTCCGGTGCTACACTCATTAGCAGACAACAAGCACAATATACACTTTATGGACAATTGTATTTGGCCACACATGTTAATTTTTGAATTGAGGTGTGTCAATCAGACCCGTTGCCAGAGCTGTATAAAAGCAAGCACCTAGCCATGCAGTCTCCATTTGCAAACATTGTGATACAAAATGGCTCCTGAAGAGCTCAGTGACCTCGAGCGTGGCACTGTGATAGGCAGGGCCGGCAACAGAAATGTTGGGCCCCGGTACACTGATGTCTCTGGGGGCCCCATCTTCTCACCACCACCCCCCGATCCCACCAGTGGCGTAAATTCATCCCAGACAACGGGAGGCAAGTTATAATTTGGTGCCCCCAGTCACAGCCACTGACAATGTAATGTAGTAATTTACATGCAGACAGGCTATAGACAGACGAAGGCAGCAGCTGATGGTCTGACATGGAGCTCTCCATTAGTGTATGGTGGCTTCTCTGCCGGGAAGGGGTGCTATGTATTGGGTGGCCGTGACATAGTTACAGCCCTAAGTGGGGTGAATATGTTGTGGACAATGGAGGAGGTGCCCCTTCAGAGCTGGAGCCTGGCGGCAGGCGCCTCCATTGTCTCCCATAGTTCTGCCCCTGGATCCCACACATCCCTCCCCTGCATGTGTGATATGTGAAGCATGAGAAAGTTAACTGAAATATATGCCAGCCTTTAAGTAAAGTAAAAATACACTATGACTTACCACACTGTTTCTCTGTCACTGATGATGCAGGCTGTAGTTATTACCACACTGTCCCTCTGTCACTGATGATGCAGGCTGTAGTTGTTACCACACGGTTTCTCTGTCACTGATGATGCAGGCTGTAGTTATTACCACACTGTCCCTCTGTCACTGATAATGCAGGCTGTAGTTATTACCACACTGTCCCTCTGTCACTGATGATGCAGGCTGTAGTTATTACCACACGGTTTCTCTGTCACTGATGATACAGGCTGTAGTTCTTGTCTGCCGTCTCTTGCAAGGTCTTCTTTATGACAGTGCTGTGGATGCCTCAGGGGTAGGCGGGATGATGTCTGCAGCCAGCCATCCACAGTACTCATTACCTTCCTCAAATTCCGCCTCTCATCACCATCCCCAGCCCAGAAGCCCCCCATCACCTTACTCCATTCCCAGCCCTCATCACTTTTTTTCCCAGCCCCGTCAACTTTCCTCTACCCCCTTCACCTTCTTCTGTCCCTAGCACCCATCACATTTCTCTGCCCCCAGCCCCTATCACCTTTCTCTGCCCCCATAATCTTCCTCTACCCTTTCACCTTTCTCCATACCCAGCCCATCACATTCCTCTGCCCCCAGCCCATGTCACCTACCCCCAGCACCTTCCTCTGCCCCTTCATCTTCCTCCATCCCCAGTCCCCATCACCTTCCTCTGTCCCCAGCCCGTGTCACCTCCTGCCCCATCACCTTCCTCTGCCCCAGCCCGTGTCATCTTCTACCCCCATTACCTTCCTCTGCCCCTTCATCTTCCTCTATCCCCAGCCCTCATCACCCCCTCTGTCCCCAGCCCCATCACCTTAATCTGCCCCCAGCCCATCTCACCTTCCTCTGCCCCCAGCCCCTACCAGTTTCCTACTTCTTCCGCACCTATTCCTCAGGCGGTGCCATCCATGGATCTGTCCACTTCCACATATCTCCGCAGCGGCGCTGCCTGTCTGACGTGCAGCGACGTGACCTATGACGTCACGCTGCCACGTTGCTCATCTAAAGGCCTGGGCCGCAACTGAGCCACCCGGAAGAGCCCAGTGCTGCCCTGTGATAGGAAGCGTGGTGCTGTGATAGGTAGCGTGGTGCTGTGATAGGAAGAGTGGTGCTGTGATAGGAAGCGTGGTACTGTGATAGGAAGCATGGTGCTGTGATAGGAAGCGTCGTATTGTGATAGGAAGCATGGTAATGTGATAGGAAGCGTAGTATTGTGATAGGATGTGTGGTAATGTGATAGGAAGCGTGGTACTGTGATAGGAAGCGTGGTACTGTGATAGGATGTGTGGTAATGTGATAGGATGTGTGGTAATGTGATAGGCAGCATGGTGCTGTGATAGGATGTGTGGTACTGTGATAGGAAGCGTGGTACTGTGATAGGAAGTGTGGTACTGTGATAGGATGTGTGGTACTGTGATAGGATGCGTGGTACTGTGATAGGATGTGTGGTACTGTGATAGGATGTGTGGTAATGTGATAGGATGTGTGGTACTGTGATAGGAAGCATGGTACTGTGATAGGAAGCGTGGTACTGTGATAGGAAGCATGGTACTGTGATAGGATATGTGGTACTGTGATAGGAAGCATGGTACTGTGATAGGATGTGTGGTACTGTGATAGGATGTGTGGTACTGTGATAGGAAGCATGGTACTGTGATAGGAAGCGTGGTACTGTGATAGGAAGCGTGGTACTGTGATAGGAAGCGTGGTACTGTGATAGGATGTGTGGTACTGTGATAGGATGTGTGGTAATGTGTTAGGAAGCGTGGTACTGTGATAGGAAGCGTGGTACTGTGATAGGAAGCGTGGTACTGTGATATGATGTGTGGTACTGTGATAGGAAGCGTGGTGCTGTGATAGGATGTGTGGTGCTGTGATAGGAAGTGTGGTACTGTGATAGGAAGCGTGGTAATGTGATAGGAAGCGTGGTACTGTGATAGGAAGCGTGGTACTGTGATAGGATGTGTGGTACTGTGTTAGGAAGCGTGGTACTGTGATAGGATGTGTGGTACTGTGATAGGAAGCGTGGTACTGTGATAGGAAGCGTGGTACTGTGATAGGATGTGTGGTACTGTGATAGGATGTGTGGTAATGTGATAGGATGTGTGGTAATGTGTTAGGAAGCGTGGTACTGTGATAGGATGTGTGGTGCTGTGATAGGAAGCATGGTACTGTGATAGGATGTGTGGTAATGTGATAGGAAGCGTGGTACTGTGATAGGATCTGTGGTACTGTGATAGGATGTGTGGTAATGTGATAGGATGTGTGGTAATGTGTTAGGAAGCGTGGTACTGTGATAGGATGTGTGGTGCTGTGATAGGAAGCATGGTACTGTGATAGGATGTGTGGTAATGTGATAGGAAGCATGGTACTGTGATAGGAAGCGTGGTACTGTGATAGGAAGCGTGGTACTGTGATAGAATGCCACCTTTGCAATAAGACGTTTTGTGAAATTTTATCCCTGCTGGATATTCCACTGTCAACTGTAAGTGATATTATTTAATAGTGGAAGCGTTTAGGAAACAAAAGACCACGTTAAATTACAGAGCAGGGTCAACGGCTGCTAAGGCGCATGGTGCATAAAAGTCGCCAACACTCTGCTGATTCCATAGCTGAAGAGTTCCAAACTTCCACTGGCATTAATGTAAGTACAAACACTGTGCAGCGGGAGCTTACCAGGAATGGGTTTCCATGGCCGAGCAGCTGCAGGCAAACCTCACTTCACCAGGTCCAATGGCGAGCGTCAGATGGAGTGGTGTAAAGCACACTGACACTGGACTGTGAAGCAGTGGAAACGGGTTCTGTGGAATGATGAATCACGCTTCTCTGTTTGGCAGTCAGATGGGCGAGTCTGGGGTTGGCGGATGCCGGGAGAACGTTACCTGCCTTACGGCATTGTGCCAACTGTTACGTTTGGTGGAGGAGGGATAATGGTATGGGGCTGATTTTCAGGGTTTGGGCTAGGCCCCTTATCTCCAGTGAAGGGCAATCTTAATGCTTCAGCGTACCAAGACATTTTGGACAATGCTCTGCTTCCAATTTTGTGGCAACAGTTTTGGGAAGGCCTTTTTCTATTCCAACATGACTGTGCCCCAGTGCACGCAGCAAGCCAATCAGCTCCCAACTGTCATTTTTCAAACACAGCCTGTGAGATGACATTTGGGAGCTGATTGGCTGGCACCTTATCACTTTCTTATCACTTTTCACTCTGTCTCCTAACACTGCTTAGTAACGAGACCCCATGGTTTGATGAGTTTGGTGTGGAAGAACTTGACTGGCCCGCACAGAGCCCTGACCTCAACCCCATCGAGCACCTTTGGGATGAACTGGACCGGAGATTGTGAGCCAGGCCTTCTCGCCCAACATCAGCGCCTGACCTCATAAATGCTCTACAGACTGAATGGGCATAAATTCCCACAGTGCGATCGCTCCCCCCACCCACAGGCAGAGGAGGGGGAACTGCTGCTGCTCAGCCACTGCAAATTACTTGATCCCACTATAGCTCGTCACACAGCAAGACCGGGCCCGGCTCCTCCCCACTGCCAGCGCCCCTGCTTGTAACCCCCGTGTATAGCCCACACATGCCAGGCAGCTTTATTCCTACACTGCACTTTAGATTTACGTTAGGACATGCCCCTCCCAAATCTAACTCCTTCTGCACATGTTACTTCTCCCCCACCCGCGGTTCACCATGGCTTTGCCACGGTGCACAGTTACATGGTTCTTTCTGCTTTGTACCAACTCAGGATCAGCCCATTACGTACTTCTTAGCGTATATGTAAACTAAAAAGTGATACTGCCTAAATAATATTTCATTTATGGGCACATTTATCACATGTTGCATTTTACACGTGGTGTGGAAATTATATTTCCGACTAAATAAATAAATTTGCAAATTGAAAATTTAAATTTTCACACGAATTTAGCAAAATACTATTACCAGAACACTGTGCTACCGGGTTTCCGTACTGCGTATATGGACTATGGGCCTGATTCAGAGGCGCACGCTATTTGCGTGCGCTCGCTCTGCATCAGGGCATTTTTTTTTTTTAGTTTCGGCCTCCAGGCCGCTCGCAAAGCTGTGGGTGACCACCCACAGCTAGTGCGAGCGGCCTGGCGATGGATGCGATTATCGTGACCATCGAGCTTAAGGCGAGACCCTGCGGGAGGGTCTCGGCTCCCGCAAGCCCGAGTGGACTTCCTGCTCTAATAGAACAGGAAGTCCACTACTGACATCACGAGTGATGTCAGTAGGGCCGCCCACAAACACCAGGCATTCCTTCAGGAACTTCTCCGTTTGTCCAGCCACCCCCCCTCCCCGCCTACAAAACGGGGTGAGCTGTCAATCAACATCGACAGCCGCCCCGTCTTGTAGTGAGCCCCGGAGCGACGGAGCTGCCGTGGCTCGCGCATGCGTACGCCGGAGGTGGCACATGCGCAGGGGCCAAACATTGACCCGCTTGCGAGCGCTATGCACTCACGAGCGGGTCTGAATCAAGCCTATGTGTGGCCTTCGACCTGTGTGCATACTTAGGAGGGTAGACGGACACGGAGGATTCCTTTCTAAAAAAATTGGCGATGGAGTAGCCCATAGGCGTCGCATTCCGGACCTTGGTAAATCTGACAGCTCGGTCGCCCCCTTCATGGAACAATAAGAAAACCAGCCCTATCGCCATATATAGATAAACAGGCCCGTAATATTCTGAAGATATGAGAAGCATTTGTGTATTTGACTATAAAATTATATCTTTTTTTTTTTTTTAAGCAACATTTCTGGACAAATAAAACTTTATTTGGTACTTAATTGAGGTCCAAACATGATCAGTAGATAAGATATGACTCTGTGTGATCACCATGCTGCTGAGAGCAGACTCCTCTGTGCAACAGGTTATCGCCTCCATGTCTTCAGCATATGGCAGCCGCACAGATTCCACCAATGTTTGTATAGCAAATAAGTATGATTTACTGCGCGCCCGTGTCACAGCAGCTGCGATAGGATGAGGGGGGGAAGTCACTGCCATAATGGCAGAATAATGAGCTGCTAAACCATAATGACGTTCTTATCGAATTCAAATGTCCCGTTCCCCATGAAAACTACACAAATCCATCATGATTAATACGACTAGTGCGAGAGCAGCCTAATTAATTGATAATGAGAACATAGTTATTTGTAGGAAAGGGGCTTACTATAGAGCTTAACCCCATCAGTGCCAACTACTGTGAACGCTGCTGCCATTTTGATCCAACCAATAAACTTTCATACCACCACACTAGCCTGCAAGGTATATATAAAAAATATCTTCATAATAATATATACAGACTTTGAGACTTAAGCCGCGTACACACTGGGCCTGATTCAGACCCGCTCGCTAGGATGCGATCGCTTGTAGCTGTCCGATATTTTCAATCTGCGTACGTATCGCAATGCGCTTTCGCAAACCACTGCGACAGATCGGGAAGCGCTCGCTCGCCCAGCATAGACAGCCCAGTTGAATGAGTGACAGAAGAAGCCGCTTGTTGGTGGTAACATCGGCTCGCCACTAGAAACGGTGGAGGTACGAACGCAGGTGTTTCAACGCCGTTTCAGAGGTGTGCATAATTAACAGGCAGCGTCATTGTACACGTCACCTAGTTGTATTTCACACTGAAGTGATTGCAGTGCAAGGTATAGTCAACCTCAAGAGCCGCGAGCACAACCGATGGTACCAATGTTTTCATGCACTACCAGGAGATGACGCGCAAGTGGGCATCTGATGAATGGCTGGTGGGCGTCTGCATACACAAAGTGATCGCACGCCAAGACATAGTGGGCGTGCTAATGCCTTGTCGTACGATCGCCTGCCTTGCCGGGCGTGCGTTAGATTTGCATACGCTGGGAGCGAGCGAATGCATCTAGCGAGCGGGTCTGAATGAGCTCCACTAGGCGATAAGTTGGACGATATGAACGATAATGATATCGTTATCGTTCATCGTGTCCAATATCGTCCAGTGTGTATGAGGTAAACGACCAACGATGCGCGCTCCCGCGGATCGTTGACGATATCTTTCATCGTCTGAACATGTGATATTGTCAGCTTGTGCATGTTCAGGGATGAGGGAGGGTGCTGGCACTAAACGATATCGTTAACAACATTGAGCCCAGCAGTTCAGGGGAACCACTAGACGATATCACTCATGGAGCATAGCGTCTAGTGTGTGTACGCGGCTTTAGCCGCGCCAAGCATCTTATCTGCAATACATATGTTGGGTTACCCTGAATACTGATGCTGACATTTCAACTAGCTTCTGTCGGGCCCTGATTCACTACGGCATGCAATATTGCGTACGCACGCAGTTCAATTGCGATAGCATGCTAATCCATTGCGATCGCAATGCAAACTCAGCACTACATAAGGGCGCCCACTTTACATTGCACACATCCGTAATACTTAGCAGAATAGTGAAACCATCGGTAACATCGTTAACGATACTGGATCAGAACCTCTATACACACCTTCCTATACCTTCTAATATCCTGCCTATACCTTCTGAGGATGACGCTAATTTGCGTACGCAGTCATACCATAAATAAAGACTTAGACGTGGAATCTGTGGTTCCAAAGCACAAGTGTTATTCAGGTAAAAGTTCAGACAGTTACACGCAATTGATCTAGACACAATTTAGGTGCAAAAGGAAATTATACAGACCCAAGTACAGTATACATACGCAGGCGCTTTCGGACCCGGAGATAGGCATCAGCAAGAGACCCCTAGTCATACAGCGTTCAGCATGAAGACTGAGAAACAGCGTTCGTGCACACATATTTATACCCCCCAGAATAAACAGAACAATAGGGAAGTTTGTTGCTGATGTCATTGGTTCCCAGGGGAGAAGCATCTGTTACAGCACATTTAACAGGCTGGTTCAAATAGACTCTCCCTGCCTCTAACAGCTGGGGATCTTCCTCTTCATGCCCCCTGCAACATTCTAACAGTTGTTCATGAAATATACATTTTGTTGCTTGTAGGCTCTGCGATCCATAACTTGAGTTTGCATGATGCGACCTCCCCACCGATAACACCGGAATACTGTAAAAAGAGTACGCATCAGTACAAGCCCAAACACGACTTGTTTAGCATGTATAATACCTTAGTTATCAAATACCTTTATTTCTCAGCCTTAAAACTAACTGAACCAACTTAAATCATACACTTTGAAGCTTATTGAACCTTATGTGTGAATATGTAATGTGTGGGTATTCAGGGTTTGATATAAGGATGCTAGTTAACTTGGGGCAGATGCGTGCGCATAAAACTAATAAAACAGCGGTTTCATACACAGTCCTATGCATTCGCTAATATGCGACTAGTTAACAGTGCAATTGTGCGTATTAATGTGTGTATGAGAAATGGTGAAAAATGCAATCGCATGGTGCTAATAGTATCATCGCCACATGTACTAAAATGTGAGTTTATCTAAAATGGCGCTTAGGCGGCCATTCGCAAAATGGCGTCCTGCGATCTCATTTTCAAGATGGCGTCTTGTGGCCAGTCGCAAGATGGCGTTGTCGCGATTAAATTTTAAACTGAACTTGTCTCAGCCAATTATTCAGCTTCGACATCATGTACCATCGCAGCCTCACGCACACTTGCAGAAGTTCTGACCTTACTCAGAAATTGCTATTAATAACGCACGCTATGAGTCATCAGGCTGCGTATGGCATTGCAGTGGATAATTTATGCACACCCCTGCAACGGCATGCGAACGCACTGGCACGCCTGCTTTTCACCGACCACTCCCCCCCGTCACCACTTGCAAACGGTGCTTCCTGTCAATCAAACTGCGAGGGGTCTGCGTAGCCTCTATGATCGCAGTCCTGATCGCAATAGCTAGTTCACGCATATGCACTGCGATGCATGCGCAGAACACAACAATTGGCCGATTGCATGCGTAATCGCAGTTGCGCACAGTAAGGAATCAAGCCCTCAGTCGCTAATTAGGGTAAAAGGTAAAGGACAGGTCCAAAATGAGTGACCCGCGCCATTCCTTTCCCCATATATCCTTATGCTAATTCTGTGATGTTATACCAATTCCTTTGCGACAAAAGTACAAATCTAGTTTGTCTATTACACTGTGAGCGACTTTGTATGCGGCTGCAATGCCAATAAGACACTAAATTCTGGAAAAAGTTCAAGCCTCATATCCTATTAGCTGTGTTACCCTGATTTGTGAGTTAACCTAGCCGCAAGGTTTGCGGTATCCATACACAGGTAGTTGCAATAATCGTCTGGGTTGTTCCCCCTAATCTCCATCAGCAGGGGCATATGGGAGCGACTCTCCCTCTTCGTCATCCACTCCAGCAGGACCTCATCCTCCTCCTCCTGCTCAGCTCCTACTCCTTTCAGCCTCAGACAGCCATAGGCTAGCATAAGCTTATGGCGATAGGAATCCATCAAAAAGTAGAGAAATAAAACACTTTGTTAAAGGCAAGCCTTAAAACAAAGCAAAACACACTAGCAAAGGACAGCCAGGCCTGACAACAGGGGGGGACTAAGGGCATTAGCGGTAACATTAGCAAACACCTCTGAACCAGTGGTGGCATTAGCGTACACCTCTGAACCAACGGTGGCATTAGAGTGCATCTATGAACCAGTGGTGGAATTAGCGTACACCTCTGAACCAGCACTGGCATTAGCGTACATCTTTAAACCAGCGGTGGAATTAGTGTACATCTATGAACCAGCAGTGGAATTAGCGTACATCTATAAACCAGTGATGGAATTAGCGTACACCTATGAACCAGCGGTGGCATTAGCGTACATCTATGAACCAGCAGTGGAATTAGCGTACATCTATGAACCAGCGGTGGAATTAGCGTACATCTATGAACCAGCAGTTGAATTAGCGTACATCTATGAACCAGCAGTGGAATTAGCGTACATCTATGAACCAGTGATGGAATTAGCGTACACCTATGAACCAGCGGTGGCATTAGCGTACATCTATGAACCAGCAGTGGAATTAGCGTACATCTATGAACCAGTGGTGGCATTAGCATACATCTATGAACCAGCAGTGGAATTAGCGTACATCTATGAACCAGCGGTGGAATTAGCGTACATCTATGAACCAGCAGTTGAATTAGCGTACATCTATGAACCAGCAGTGGAATTAGCGTACATCTATGAACCAGTGATGGAATTAGCGTACACCTATGAACCAGCGGTGGCATTAGCGTACATCTATGAACCAGCGGTGGAATTAGGGAACATCTTTGAACCAGCGGTGGCATTAGCATACATCTATGAACCAGCGCTGGCATTAGCGTACACCTCTGAACCAGTGGTGGCATTAACATAAACCTCTGAACGAGCGGTGGAATTAGTGTACATTTATGAACCAGCGGTGGCATTAGCATTCATCTCTAAACCAGTGGTGGCATTAGCGTACATTTATGAACCAGCGGTGGACTTAGCGTACATCTATGAACCAGCGGTGGCATTAGCGTACACCTCTGAACCAGCGGTGGCATTAGCGTACATCTATGAACCAGCGGTGGCATCAGCATCCATCTCTGAACCAGCGGTGGCATTAGCGTACATCTATGAACCAGCGGTGGCAATAGCATACATCTATGAACCAGCGGTGGAATTAGCGTACATCTATGAACCAGCGGTGGAACTAGCGTACATCTATGAACCAGCGGTGGTATCAGCATCCATCTCTGAACCAGCGGTGGCATTAGCGTACATCTATGAACCAGCGGTGGCATTAGCATACATCTATGAACCAGCGCTGGCATTAGCGTACATCTCTGAACCAGCAGTGGCATTAGCGTCATAGGCAAACGCAGAGGGGGTTTCCATCTGCCTGGAAACCCCCCTTCCCAGCCCACACCATGACCACAACAGAAATAATAATAGAATAGAATTTTACGAGTGCTGCATTTTATTCTCAGTATTACAAATGAAATAATTAGCACCACCTGTGGATCTTTTAACATGTATCAGCCAGTGATAAATAACCTGTGCACCAACAAGGAGATCTGGAAAACATGTACTGTTAGGATGCACTGTTATAGAGCCCAATATGTTCATATATGTCCAAGGCAGTGCTAGGTCCTTCTGCTGCTCCTCCAGGCTCCGGAGCTTGCTCCAATAGTCAGGAATGGTGCACACATCTAAAATAAATACGTTCAGCTCAGGCAGGATGGCCCTACTGTGATCATTGGTCCTGTATATGCTGGAATTAGGACACACAATACACTTTGTATGATGCATATTAAAGCTGTTTAAGTACTAATTCTGCCCTCTTCATGGACTGGCCACACTCGCTCTAAAATTAAGCATTTGGAAACCCCCCTCTAGAAATCCTGCGTTTGCCACTGAGCGTACAGCTCTGAACCAGTGGTGGAATTAGGGAACATCTTTGAACCAGCTCTGGCATTAGCGTACATCTATGAACCAGCGCTGGTATTAGCGTACAGCTCTGAACCAGTGGTGGCATTAACATAAACTTCTGAACCAGCGGTGGCATTAGCGTCCATCTCTGAACCAGCAGTGGAATTAGCGTACGTCTATGAACCAGCGGTGGAATTAGGGAACATCTTTGAACCAACTGTGGCATTAGTGTACATCTATGAACCAGCGCTGGCATTAGCGTACATCTCTGAACCAGCAGTGGCATTAGCGTACATCTCTGAACCAGCGGTGGAATTAGGGAACATCTTTGAACCAGCTGTGGCATTAGCGTACATCTATGAACCAGCGCTGGCATTAGCGTACAGCTCTGAACCAGTGGTGGCATTAACATAAACTTCTGAACCAGCGGTGGCTTTAGCGTACATCTCTGAACCAGCAGTGGCATTAGCGTACATCACTGAACCAGCGGTGGAATTAGGGAACATCTTTGAACCAGCTGTGGCATTAGCGTACATCTATGAACCAGCGCTGGTATTAGCGTACAGCTCTGAACCAGTGGTGGCATTAACATAAACTTCTGAACCAGCGGTGGCATTAGCGTCCATCTCTGAACCAGCAGTGGAATTAGCGTACGTCTATGAACCAGCGGTGGAATTAGGGAACATCTTTGAACCAACTGTGGCATTAGCGTACATCTATGAACCAGCGCTGGCATTAGCGTACATCTCTGAACCAGCAGTGGCATTAGCGTACATCTCTGAACCAGCGGTGGAATTAGGGAACATCTTTGAACCAGCTGTGGCATTAGCGTACATCTATGAACCAGCGCTGGCATTAGCGTACAGCTCTGAACCAGTGGTGGCATTAACATAAACTTCTGAACCAGCGGTGGCTTTAGCGTACATCTCTGAACCAGCAGTGGCATTAGCGTACATCTCTGAACCAGCGGTGGAATTAGGGAACATCTTTGAACCAGCTGTGGCATTAGCGTACATCAATGAACCAGCGCTGGCATTAGCGTACAGCTCTGAAACAGTGGTGGCATTAACATAAACTTCTGAACCAGCGGTGGCATTAGCGTCCATCTCTGAACCAGCAGTGGAATTAGCGTACGTCTATGAACCAGCGGTGGAATTAGGGAACATCTTTGAACCAGCTGTGGCACTAGCGTACACCTCTGAACCAGCAGTGGAATTAGCGTACATCTATGAACCAACAGTGGAATTAGCGTACATCTATGAACCAGCGCTGGTATTAGCGTACATCTATTAACCAGCGGTGGAATTAGCGTACATCTATGAAACAGCGGTGGCATTAGCGTACACCTCTGAACCAACGGTGGCATTAGCGTACATCTATGAACCAGCGCTAGCATTAGCGTACATCTCTGAACCAGCAGTGGAATTAGTGTCCATCTCTGAACCAGCGGTGGAATTAGCATCCATCTCTAAACCAGCGGTGGCATTAGCGTACACCTCTGAACTAGCGGTGGCATTAGCGTACATCTATGAACAAGCGGTGGTATTAGCGTCCATCTCTGAACCAGCGGTGGCATTAGCATACATCTATGAACCGGTGGTGGCATTAGTGTCCATCTCTGAACCGGCGGTGGCATTAACGTCCATCTCTGAACCAGCGGTGGCATTAGCGTCCATCTCTAAACCATTGGTGGCATTAGCGTACATCTATGAACCAGCGGTGGACTTAGCGTACATCTATGAACCAGCGGTGGCATTAGCGTACATCTCTGAACCAGCGGAGGAATTAGGGAACATCTTTGAACCAGCTGTGGCATTAGCGTACATTTATGAACCAGCGCTGGCATTAGCGTACAGCTCTGAACCAGTGGTGGCATTAACATAAACTTCTGAACCAGCGGTGGCATTAGCGTCCATCTCTGAACCAGCAGTGGACTTAGCGTACATCTATGAACCAGCGGTGGTATTAGCGTACACCTCTGAGCCAGCGGTGACATTAGCGTGCATCTATGAACCAGCGGTGGCATTAGCATACATCTATGAACCAGCGGTGGCATTAGCGTACATCTATGAACCAGCGGTGGCATTAGCGTACATCTATGAACCAGCGGTGGAATTAGCGTCCATCTCTGAACCAGCGGTGGCATTAGCGTACATCTATGAACCGGTGGTGGAATTAGCGTACATCTATGAACCAGCGGTGGCATTAAAATACATCTATGAACCAGCGGTGGCATTAGCGTACATCTATGAACCAGCGGTGGCATTAGTGTACATCTATGAACCAGCGGTGGTATTAGCGTACACCTCTGAACCAGCGGTGACATTAGCGTACATCTATAAACCAGCGGTGACATTAGCGTACATCTATGAACCAGCGGTGGCATTAGCGTCCATCTATGAACCAGCGGTGGAATTAGCATCCATCTCTGAACCAGCGGTGGCATTAGCGTACATCTATGAACCGGCGGTGGAATTAGCGTACATCTATGAACCGGCGGTGGAATTAGCATCCATCTCTGAACCAGCGGTGGCATTAGCGTCCATCTCTGAACCAGCGGTGGCATTAGCATACATCTCTAAACCATTGGTGGCAGTAGCGTACATCTATGAACCAGCGGTGGACTTAGCGTACATCTATGAACCAGCGGTGGCATTAGCGTACACCTCTGAACCAGCGGTGGCATTAGCGTTCACCTCTGAACCAGCGGCGGCATTAGCGTACACCTCTGAACCAGCGGTGGCATTAGAGTGCATCTATGAACCAGCGGTGGAATTAGCGTACACCTGAACCAGCACTGGCATTAGCGTACATCTATGAACCAGCGGTGGAATTAGCGTACATCTCTGAACCAGCGTTGGAATTAGCGTACGTCTTTGAACCAGCGTTGGAATTAGCGTACATCTATGAATCAGCGGTGGAATTAGCGTACGTCTTTGAACCAGTGGTGGAATTAGCGTACGTCTATGAACCAGCGGTGGAATTAGGGAACCAGCGGTGGCATTAGCGTACATCTATGAACCAGTGCTGGCATTAGCGTACACCTCTGAACCAGTGGTGGCATTAACATAAACCTCTGAACGAGCGGTGGAATTAGTGTACATTTTGAACCAGCGGTGGCATTAGCATCCATCTCTAAACCAGTGGTGGCATTAGCGAACATCTATGAACCAGCGGTGGCATTAGCGTACACCTCTGAACCAGCGATGGACTTAGCGTACATCTATGAACCAGCGGTGGCATTAGCGTACACCTCTGAACCAGCGGTGGCATTAGCCTACACCTCTGAACCAGCGGCGGCATTAGCGTACACCTCTGAACCAGCGGTGGCATTAGCGTGCATCTATGAACCAGCGGTGGAATTAGCGTACACCTGAACCAGCACTGGCATTAGCGTACATCTATGAACCAGCGGTGGAATTAGCGTACATCTCTGAACCAGCGGTGGAATTAGCGTACGTCTTTGAACCAGCGTTGGAATTAGCGTACATCTATGAATCAGCGGTGGAATTAGCGTACGTCTTTGAACCAGTGGTGGAATTAGCGTACGTCTATGAACCAGCGCTGGAATTAGGGAACCAGCGTTGGCATTAGCGTACATCTATGAACCAGTGCTGGCATTAGCGTACACCTCTGAACCAGTGGTGGCATTAACATAAACCTCTGAACGAGCGGTGGAATTAGTGTACATTTTGAACCAGCGGTGGCATTAGCATCCATCTCTAAACCAGTGGTGGCATTAGCGAACATCTATGAACCAGCGGTGGCATTAGCGTACACCTCTGAACCAGCGATGGACTTAGCGTACATCTATGAACCAGCGGTGGCATTAGCGTACACATCTGAACCAGCGGTGGCATTAGCCTACACCTCTGAACCAGCGGCGGCATTAGCGTACACCTCTGAACCAGCGGTGGCATTAGCGTGCATCTATGAACCAGCGGTGGAATTAGCGTACACCTGAACCAGCACTGGCATTAGCGTACATCTATGAACCAGCGGTGGAATTAGCGTACATCTCTAAACCAGCGGTGGAATTAGCGTACGTCTTTGAACCAGCGTTGGAATTAGCGTACATCTATGAATCAGCGGTGGAATTAGCGTACGTCTTTGAACCAGTGGTGGAATTAGCGTACGTCTATGAACCAGCGGTGGAATTAGGGAACCAGCGGTGGCATTAGCGTACATCTATGAACCAGCGGTGGCATTAACATAAACCTCTGAACGAGCGGTGGAATTAGTGTACATTTTGAACAAGCGGTGGCATTAGCATCCATCTCTAAACCAGTGGTGGCATTAGCATACATCTATGATCCAGCGGTGGCATTTGTGTACACCTCTGAACTAGGGGTGTGCACCGGCCACTTTTCGTGTTTTGTGTTTTGGTTTTGGATCTGGATCTTTCTTCGTGTTTTGGATCTGGATTGGTTTTGCCAAAACCACCCTTCCGTGTTTTGGGTTCTGGGTTTTGTGTTTTGGATCTGTATTTTTTTTAAAAAAAGCATAAAAACAGCTAAAATCACAGAATTTGTAGGTTTTTCTGCTCCTATGCTATTATTAACCTCAATAACCTTAATTTCCACTCATTTCCAGTCTATTCTGAACACCTCACACCTCACAATAGTGTTTTTATGTCCAAAAGGTTGCACCGAGGTAGCTGGATGACTATGCTAAGCGACACGAGTGGGCGGCACAAACACGTGACCCATCTAGGCGTGAAACTGCAGTGGCAGACAGGATGGCAGTTTGAAAAACTAGGCCCCAAACTGTACATAATGCAAAGAAAAAAAAGAGGTGCAAGATGGAATTGTCCTTGGGCCCTCCCACCCACCCTTATGTTGTATAAACAGGACATGCACACTTTAACAAACCAATCATTTCAGCGCCAGGGTCTGCCACACAACTGTGGCTGAAATGATTGGTTCGTTTGGGCCCCCACAAAACAAGCTGGCAATTAATGTGTCCCTGCACAAACTGGCTCTATGGAGGCAAGATGTCATCCTCATCCTCCTCATCCACCGATTCCTCACCCTCTTCAGTGTGTACATCCTCATCCTCACAAAGTATTAACTCGTCCCCACTTGAATCCACCACCACAGGTCCCTCTGTACCTTCTGGAGGCTGGTCTCCCTGGAAGAGCTGATAATTCATTTTGATGAACATCATCTTCTCCACATTCTGTGGAAGCAACCTCCTACGCCTTTCGCTGACAAGGTTCCCGGCTGCACTAAACACTCTTTCGGAGTACACACTGGAGGGGGGGCAACTCAGGTAAAATAGAGCCAGTTTGTACAGGGGCCTCCAAATTGCCTCTTTTTCCTGCCAGTACAGGTATGGACTGTCTGCCATGCCTACTTGGATGCTGTCACCGATGTAATCCTCCACCATTCTGTCAATGGTGACAGTATCATATGCAGTGACAGTAGACATGTCAGAAATTGTTGCCAGGTCCTTCAGTCCGGACCAGATGTCCAAACTTGGTCCTGCCTGCCCTGCATCACCGCCAGCGGGTTGCTTAGGATACCTAAGTTTTTTCCTGGCAGCCCCAGTTGCAGGAGAAAATGAAGAAGGAGCCGTTGACGTGTCACGTTCCGCTTCAGCTGACAGTGTGTTCACCAGCAGGTCTTTGCACCTCTGCAGGCTTGTGTCGGCCGGAAAGAGAGACACCACATAGGCTTTAAACCTAGGATCGAGCACGGTGGCCAAAACGTAGTGGTCTGATTTCAACAGATTGACCACCCTGGAATCCTGGCAAAGCGAATGAAGGGCTTCATCCACAAGTCCCACATGCCGAGCGGAATCGCTCCGTCTTAGCTCCTCCTTCACTTTCTCCAGCTGCTTCTGCAAAAGCCTGATGAGGGGAATGACCTGACTCAAGCTGGCAGTGTCTGAACTGACTTCACGTGAGGCAAGTTCGAAGGGCTGGAGAACCTTGCACAACACGGAAATCATTCTCCACTGCGCTTGAGTCAGGTGCATACCCCCTCCTTTGCCTATGTCATAGGTGGATGTATAGGCTTGTATGGCCTTTTGCTGCTCCTCCATCCTCTGAAGCATATAGAGGGTTGAGTTCCACCGCGTCACAACCTCTTGCTTCAGGTGATGGCGGGGCAGGTTCAAGAGTGTTTGCTGGCGCTCCAGTCTTCGGCACGCAGTCGCTGAATGGCGAAAGTGGCCAGAAATTTTTCGGGCCACCCAAAGCGTCTCCTGCACGCCCCTGTCGCTTTTCAGAAAATTCTGCACCACCAAGTTTATTGTGTGAGCAAAACATGGGACGTGCTGGAATTTGCCCAGATGTAATGCCCGCACAATATTGGTGGCGTTGTCAGATATCACAAATCCCCAGGAGAGTCTAAGTGGGGTAAGCCACTGGGCGATGATTTCCCTCAGTTTCTCTAAGAGGTTGTCGGCGGTGTGCCTCTTACTGAAACCGGTGATACACAGCGTAGCCTGCCTTGTAACGAGCTGGCATTTCTGAGATGCTGCTACTGGTGACGCTGTTGCTGTTGCTGCGTAAGGTGATACATCTACCCAGTGGGCTGTCACAGTCATATAGTCCTTAGTCTGCCCTGTTCCACTTGTCCACATGTCCGTGGTTAAGTGGACATTGTGTACAATGGCATTTTTCAGGACACTGAGGACACTTTTTCTGACGTTTCTGTACAGTCTCGGTATCGCCTGCCTAGTGAAGTGGAATCTAGACGGGATTTGGAACCGGGGACACACTACCTCCATCAATTGTCTAAATCCCACTGCACTAATGGCGGATACCGGACGCACGTCTAACACCAACATAGCAGTCAAGGCCTCAGTTATACGTTTTGCTTCAGGATGACTGCTGTCGTACTTCATCCTCCTCGCTAAGGACTGTTGGAGGGTCAATTGTTTAGTAAAAGTAGTGGTGTTCCTACTTCCTCTCTGGGATGATGAACGACTCCCAGCAGCAGCAACAGCAGCAGCGGCAGCAGTAGGCGTAGCAATGCAGGATCCTCCAGAGGAATCCCGGATAGGAGAGTCAGTCATGCCAGTGACATGGCCTGCAGGACTACTTCCGATCCTGACTAAGGAGGAAATTGACGAGGAGGGAGTTGACGGTGTGGTTTGCAGGCGCTTGGATACAACAGGACAACGGGATTTAGGTGTCCCTGGACTGCTTACGGTCTTAGCCAAAGTTTCTGAACTTGACAGTAACTTTTTATGAACGCGCTGCAGGTGCCGTATAAGGGAGGATGTTCCTAGGTGGTTGACGTCCCTACCCCTACTTATTTCACCTTTACATATGGTACATATGGCAAGACAGTTGTTGTCCGGATTTGGATAGAAATATTGCCAGACCAAAGAGGTGGAATGTTTGGTCTTCTGCCCAGGCATGACCGTGATGGGCTTTTTCATCCCACGGACAACAACTGTCTCCCCCAGAGCCTGATTTAAACAAACCACATCACCATCAGAATCCTCCTCGCCAACTTCCTCCTCAGCGCCAGCTACACCAGTATCCTCATCCTGTTGTACTTCAACAGTGACATCTTCAATTTGCATATCAGCAAGTGGACTGTGGGTGCTCCTTTCAGCACTTGCAGGGGGCGTGCAAATGGTGGAAAGAGCCACCTCTTCCCGTCCAGTGCTGGGAAGGTCAGGCATCGCAACCACCACCACACTTGGACTCTCCTTGGGGATTTGTGATATCTTCTTAGAAAGCACAGTTCTTCGCTGTGCTTTTGCCAGCTTAACTCTTTTGATTTTTTTAGTGGGAGGAGGGCTTCCATCGTCATGTGAAGCTGAACCACTAGTCATGAACATACTAGGGATCGACCTTAGCCGTTCCTTGCCACTCCGTGTCGTAAATGGCATATTGGCAAGTTTACGTTTCTCTTCAGCTGATTTAAATGTCTTTTTCAAGGTCATTTTCCTGAACTTTGCCATTTGGGATTGTATGTGCCCTCTACTATGACATTGGGCATCGGCCTTGGCAGACGACGTTGATGGCATGTTATCGTCTATGTCATGACTAGTGGCAGCAGCTTCAGCACTAGGAGGAAGTGGTTCTTGATCTTTCTCTATTTTATTTTTATCGGAGAAAGTTTGGTCCTCCATTTATGTTATATCGATTTGATATATACGTGCGGCTAAACACAGAAAATAATTTTTTTTTTGGTTTGGACTGGAGTGTACTTTGTGGGTTACAGCACCCTTTAACGGTCAAGCCAGCCGGCCCTTTACTTATGACACAGGCGCACGCTTGGCACTACTTTGTTGATGCACGTGCGGCTACTGCGCACACAATTCACAAACACAGAAAATAATTTTTTTTTGGTTTGGACTGGAGTGTACTTTCGGGGGTTACAGCACCCTTTAACGGTCAAGCCAGCCGGCCCTTTACTTATGACACAGGCGCACGCTTGGCACTACTTTGTTGATGCACGTGCGGCTACTGCGCACACAATTCACAAACACAGAAAATAATTTTTTTTTGGTTTGGACTGGAGTGTACTTTCGGGGGTTACAGCACCCTTAACGGTCAAGCCAGCCGGCCCTTTACTTATGACACAGGCGCACGCTTGGCACTACTTTGTTGATGCACGTGCGGCTACTGCGCACACAATTCACAAACACAGAAAATATTTTTTTTTTGGTTTGGACTGGAGTGTACTTTCGGGGGTTACAGCACCCTTTAACGGTCAAGCCAGCCGGCCCTTTACTTATGACACAGGCGCACGCTTGGCACTACTTTGTTGATGCACGTGCGGCTACTGCGCACACAATTCACAAACACAGAAAATAATTTTTTTTTGGTTTGGACTGGAGTGTACTTTCGGGGGTTACAGCACCCTTTAACGGTCAAGCCAGCCGGCCCTTTACTTATGACACAGGCGCACGCTTGGCACTACTTTGTTGATGCACGTGCGGCTACTGCGCACACAATTCACAAACACAGAAAATAATTTTTTTTTGGTTTGGACTGGAGTGTACTTTCGGGGGTTACAGCACCCTTTAACGGTCAAGCCAGCCGGCCCTTTACTTATGACACAGGCGCACGCTTGGCACTACTTTGTTGATGCACGTGCGGCTACTGCGCACACAATTCACAAACACAGAAAATAATTTTTTTTTTGGTTTGGACTGGAGTGTACTTTGGGGGTTACAGCACCCTTTAACGGTCAAGCCAGCCGGCCCTTTACTTATGACACAGGCGCACGCTTGGCACTACTTTGTTGATGCACGTGCGGCTACTGTGCACACAATTCACAAACACAGAAAATAATTTTTTTTTTGGTTTGGACTGGAGTGTACTTTCGGGGGTTACAGCACCCTTAACGGTCAAGCCAGCCGGCCCTTTACTTATGACACAGGTGCACGCTTGGCACTACTTTGTTGATGCACGTGCGGCTACTGCGCACACAATTCACAAACACAGAAAATAATTTTTTTTTGGTTTGGACTGGAGTGTACTTTCGGGGGTTACAGCACCCTTTAACGGTCAAGCCAGCCGGCCCTTTACTTATGACACAGGCGCACGCTTGGCACTACTTTGTTGATGCACGTGCGGCTACTGCGCACACAATTCACAAACACAGAAAATAATTTTTTTTTTGGTTTGGACTGGAGTGTACTTTCGGGGGTTACAGCACCCTTTAACGGTCAAGCCAGCCGGCCCTTTACTTATGACACAGGCGCACGCTTGGCACTACTTTGTTGATGCACGTGCGGCTACTGCGCACACAATTCACAAACACAGAAAATAATTTTTTTTTTGGTTTGGACTGGAGTGTACTTTCGGGGGTTACAGCACCCTTAACGGTCAAGCCAGCCGGCCCTTTACTTATGACACAGGTGCACGCTTGGCACTACTTTGTTGATGCACGTGCGGCTACTGCGCACACAATTCACAAACACAGAAAATAATTTTTTTTTTGGTTTGGACTGGAGTGTACTTTCGGGGGTTACAGCACCCTTAACGGTCAAGCCAGCCGGCCCTTTACTTATGACACAGGCGCACGCTTGGCACTACTTTGTTGATGCACGTGCGGCTACTGCGCACACAATTCACAAACACAGAAAATAATTTTTTTTTTGGTTTGGACTGGAGTGTACTTTCGGGGGTTACAGCACCCTTAACGGTCAAGCCAGCCGGCCCTTTACTTATGACACAGGCGCACGCTTGGCACTACTTTGTTGATGCACGTGCGGCTACTGCGCACACAATTCACAAACACAGAAAATAATTTTTTTTTGGTTTGGACTGGAGTGTACTTTCGGGGGTTACAGCACCCTTTAACGGTCAAGCCAGCCGGCCCTTTACTTATGACACAGGCGCACGCTTGGCACTACTTTGTTGATGCACGTGCGGCTACTGCGCACACAATTCACAAACACAGAAAATATATTATTTTTTTAGCACTTGGGGGGAGCACCCCTGATGGACAGAGCACCCCCTGGACAACACTACAGCACTCCTTTAGGACTGGGACACTGCACAGGACTTTGGAGTGGACACAGCCCCTATGGAGAACTGACTGCACAACACAGTCCAGCCAGCCCCTATGGACTTTGAAGTAGTGGACACAGCCCCTATTAACAACAGCAGCACAGCACAACACAGCCAGCCCCTATGGACTTTGAAGTAGTGGACAACAGCAGCACTACACTACACTACACTACACTACACAGCCCTAACTCCCACCCTCCCTCTTCACTGTCCACAGCCGAGTGAGAAAATGGCGCCGACGCGGGTACCTTATATAGGATCCAAAACCCGCGAGACTCGGAAGGCGGGATGATGACGTTTTGCCTCGATTTCAGATCCGAGTCAGGCGGGAAAAGTCGAGCCTGACTCGGATCGGACTCGGATCGGGGAGGGCTCGGGGGGGTTCGGATTTCAGAAATCCGAACCCGCTCACCCCTACTCTGAACCAGCGGTGGACTTAGCGTACATCTATGAACCAGCGGTGGCATTAGCGTACATCTATGAACCAGCGGTGGCATTAGCATACATCTATGAACCAGCGGTGGCATTAGCATACATCTATGAACCAGCGGTGGCATTAGCATACATCTATGAACCAGCGGTGGAATTAGCGTACACCTGAACCAGCACTGGCATTAGCATACATCTATGAACCAGCGGTGGAATTAGCGTACATCTCTGAACCAGCGTTGGAATTAGCGTACGTCTTTGAACTAGTGGTGGAATTAGCGTACATCTATGAACCAGCGGTGGAATTAGCGTACGTCTTTGAACCAGCGGTGGAGTTAGCGAACATCTATGAACCAGCGGTGGAATTAGCGTTCATCTATGAACCAGCGGTGGAATTAGGGAACCAGCGGTGGCATTAGCGTACATCTATGAACCAGTGCTGGCATTAGCGTACACCTCTGAACCAGTGGTGGCATTAACATAAACCTCTCAACGAGCGGTGGAATTAGTGTACATTTTGAACCAGCAGTGGCATTAGCATCCATCTCTAAACCTGTGGTGGCATTAGCGTACATCTATGAACCAGCGGTGGAATTAGCGTACACCTCTGAACCAGCGGTGGACTTAGCATACATCTATGAACCAGCGGTGGCATTAGCGTACACCTCTGAACCAGCGGTGGCATTAGCGTACACCTCTGAACCAGCGGCGGCATTAGCGTACACCTCTGAACCAGCGGTGGCATTAGCGTGCATCTATGAACCAGCGGTGGAATTAGCGTACACCTGAACCAGCACTGGCATTAGCGTACATCTCTGAACCAGCGGTGGAATTAGCGTACATCTCTGAACCAGCGGTGGAATTAGCGTACGTCTTTGAACCAGCGGTGGAATTAGCGTACATCTATGAACCAGCGGTGGCATTAGTGTACATCTCTGAACCAGCGGTGGCATTAGCGTACATCTCTGAACCAGCGGTGGCATTAGCGTACATCTCTGAACCAGCGGTGGCATTAGCGTACATCTCTGAACCAGCGGTGGCATTAGCGTACATCTATGAACCAGCGGTGGCATTAGCGTACATCTATGAACCAGCGGTGGCATTAGCGTACACCTCTGAACCAGCGGTGGCATTAGCGTACATCTATAAACCAGCGGTGGCATTAGCGTACATCTATGAACCAGCGGTGGCATTAGCATACATCTATGAACCAGCGGTGGCATTAGCGTACATCTATGTACCAGCGGTGCCATTAGCATACATCTATGAACCAGCGGTGGATTTAGCGTGCGTCTATGAACCAGCGGTGGAATTAGCGTGCATCTCTGAACCAGCGGTGGCATTAGCGTACATCTCTGAACCAGCGGTGGCATTAGCGTACATCTATGAACCAGCGGTGGCATTAGCGTACACCTATGAACCAGCGGTGGAATTAGCGTACATCTATGAACCAGCGGTGGCATTAGCGTTCACCTATGAACCAGCGGTGGAATTAGCGTGCGTCTATGAACCAGCGGTGGAATTAGCGTACATCTATGAACCAGCGGTGGAATTAGCGTCCATCTCTGAACCAGCGGTGGAATTAGCGTCCATCTCTGAACCAGCGGTGGAATTAGCGTACACCTATGAACCAGCGGTGGAATTAGCGTACATCTATGAACCAGCGGTGGCATTAGCATACATCTATGAACCAGCGGTGGCATTAGCGAGCATCTATGAACCAGCGGTGGAATTAGCGTACACCTGAACCAGCACTGGCATTAGCGTACATCTCTGAACCAGCGGTGGAATTAGCGTACATCTCTGAACCAGCGGTGGAATTAGCGTACGTCTTTGAACCAGCGGTGGAATTAGCGTACGTCTATGAACCAGCGGTGGAATTAGCATACGTCTTTGAACCAGTGGTGGAATTAGCGTACGGCTATGAACCAGCGGTGGAATTAGCGTTCATCTATGAACCAGCGGTGGAATTAGGGAACCAGCGGTGGCATTAGCGTACATCCATGAACCAGCGCTGGCATTAACATAAACCTCTGAACGAGCGGTGGAATTAGTGTACATTTTGAACCAGCGGTGGCATTAGCATCCATCTATAAACCAGTGGTGGCATTAGCGTACATCTATGAACCAGCGGTGGCATTAGCGTACACCTCTGAACCAGCGGTGGACTTAGCGTACATCTATGAACCAGCGGTGGCATTAGCGTACATCTATGAACCAGCGGTGGCATTAGCATACATCTATGAACCAGCGGTGGCATTAGCATACATCTATGAACCAGCGGTGGAATTAGCGTACATCTCTGAACCAGCGGTGGAATTAGCGTACGTCTTTGAACCAGCTGTGGAATTAGCGTACATCTATGAACCAGCGGTGGAATTAACGTACGTCTTTGAACCAGCGGTGGAATTAGCGTACATCTATGAACCAGCGGTGGAATTAGGGAACCAGTGGTGGCATTAGCGTACATCTATGAACCAGCGCTGGCATTAGCGTACACCTCTGAACCAGTGGTGGCATTAACATAAACCTCTGAATGAGCGGTGGAATTAGTGTACATTTTGAACCAGCGGTGGCATTAGCATCCATCTCTAAACCAGTGGTGGCATTAGCGTACATCTATGAACCAGCGGTGGCATTAGCGTACACCTCTGAACCAGCGGTGGACTTAGCGTACATCTATGAACCAGCGGTGGCATTAGTGTACATCTATGAACCAGCGGTGGCATTAGCGTACATCTCTGAACCAGCGGTGGCATTAGCATACATCTATGAACTAGCGGTGGAATTAGCATATATCTATGAACCAGCGATGGCATTAGCGTACACCTCTGAACCAGCGGTGGCATTAGCGTACATCTATGAACCAGCGGTGGCATTAGCGTACATCTCTGAACCAGCGGTGGCATTAGTGTACATCTCTGAACCAGCGGTGGCATTAGCGTACATCTCTGAACCAGCGGTGGCATTAGCGGACATCTCTGAACCAGCGGTGGCATTAGCGTACATCTATGAACCAGCGGTGGCATTAGCGTACATCTCTGAACCAGCGGTGGCATTAGCGTACATCTATGAACCAGCGGTGGCATTAGCGTACACCTATGAACCAGCGGTGGAATTAGCGTACATCTATGAACCAGCGGTGGCATTAGCGTTCACCTATGAACCAGCGGTGGAATTAGCGTGCGTCTATGAACCAGCAGTGGAATTAGCGTACGTCTATGATCCAGCGGTGGAATTAGCGTCCATCTCTGAACCAGCGGTGGAATTAGCGTCCATCTCTGAACCAGCGGTGGAATTAGCGTACACCTATGAACCAGCGGTGGAATTAGCGTACATCTATGAACCAGCGGTGGCATTAGCATACATCTATGAACCAGCGGTGGCATTAGCATGCATCTATGAACCAGCGGTGGCATTAGCGTACATCTATGAACCAGCGGTGGCATTAGCGTACATCTATGAACCAGCGGTGGAATTAGCGTACATCTATGAACCAGCGGTGGACTTAGCGTACACCTCTGAACCAGCGGTGGAATTAGCGTACATCTATGAACCAGCGCTGGCATTAGCGTACAGCTCTGAACCAGTGGTGGCATTAACATAAACTTCTGAACCAGCGGTGGCATTAGCGTCCATCTCTAAACCATTGGTGGCATCAGCATACATCTATGAACCAGCGGTGGACTTAGCGTACATCTATGAACCAGCGGTGGCATTAGCGTACATCTATGAACCAGCGGTGGAATAAGCTTACATCTATGAACCAGCGCTGGCATTAGTGTACATCTATGAACCAGCGGTGGCATTAGCGTACATCTATGAACCAGCGTTGGCATTAGCGTACATCTATGAACCAGCGGTGGAATTAGCGTACATCTATGAACCAGCGGTGGAATTAGCGTACATCTATGAACTGTATGGTGAAAATTGCTGTGTGCCTCTGTAGGTAGAGAAGCACCTCCTTCCTAACGTGGCTCCTTCCTAACATGGCTCCTGCAGCAGTGGTGTGAGCGAGAGCTTGGTGGAATTATTCCCCTAAAATGAGTTATTGTATGTAAATGATTACGCTCAGTAGTACACGGCCTTTGATATAGTATGAATACAAACAGTGACTTTACTTGCTCTTTAAGTTACAAAACAAAACAAAGTTTATTGTCTCGCATAGATGAATCTCTTTATGAAAATATGTTGTTGGGTTTTTTTTGCTGATAGAACCAAAAGTAATTTGTAGATAATTACCCAGAATGCATATAATCCACATTAAGCTTTAGAGCAATTTGCACAATTCCTGAAACGGCCTAGAGAAATTTCCCATAATTTGCTGCATTAAACATTCATGTGATTGTTTTCCTTTGCCTGTTACCGGGGACGGTACGCTACCGCCGCCCACTTGGACTGTACAAATATTTTACTGCGTCTGGAAAATTGGAAAATGATTCTCCCTGTATACGGGCTCACTAATTACAAAGAATCAAAAAACATTTTAACAACTTCAGCTCGGAACAAAGTAATAGAAAATCTATACGAGGAAAGTTACAAAGTGAAGTCGAGGAATTGCCAGGAGAAGGATCGCCGACATGTTTCCAACCGAGATAATTGATATTGGACTTTCTATGTGAAATCTTTACTTCCTTAAAGGCTGCTCATTTGTTATTGCAGTGACTCAGCCCAGCCAGGGACCAGACTGAAATACAGGGCTGAGATGTACGCTAATGCTGCTGCCCAGAAAAATGGCCGCGAAACACGCCTGCGTTCCTTGGCGTCACTCCCCGTTACCTGTCACAAATGCTCCCAGACTGGTAATCATACTGTAAGTTAATAGTCGCTGCAAGCAACTACGTTAATGTACATTGACGCATACGCAGTGCAAGTTACACACATGCGCAGTTTAAATTATCGCCATTGCCTATACGGTATCTCTGAACCAGGCCCATATGCAAAATAGCTTCAGGGAGAACACCTCCTTTCCATGCACCTGATCCATCCAAACTCCAATTCCCAATTTACTATTGATACGATGGTAAATTAATCCATCCCTTCTACTAAGCAGAGGTGTTACTAATTACCTGGGCCAGGGCTTGTTGGAACGGCCTGGGGGCCTGATTCAGACCTGGTTGCAAGCTCTGAGCACTCGCAACCGGGTCGATGGTGGCCCAGAGCGCATGCGCATGACGGAGCCGGTTCCGTCGTGCGCAAGCGCGAGACCCGGATAGCGACGGGCAATCCGTCGCTCCGGGTCTCGTACCAAAGGGGGCATGCTGTCGATGTTGAGTGATAGCACGCCCCCTTTGGTGGGCGGGCCGGGGGGGTGTCTGCCCAAACGGAGGCGTTCCCATGTGAACGCCTCCGTTTGGGGCTGGCCCCATTGACATCAGTGGGAGAGATTTCGGCTCTGTTAGAGCCGAATTCTCTCTGGGGCTTGCGGCAACGAGACCCTACCACAAGGGTCTCATCGCAAGCCCGATGGTCGCGATGGTCTTGACCATCGCGACCATCTTCCTGGCCGCTTGCTATAGCTGTGGGTGGTCAAAAATCGCCCGGACCTGATTCAGAGAGAGCGCTCTGTCAGAGCGTCTGGCTCTGAATCAGGGCCAGGGTTCACTACCACCCCCCTCTCCCTCTTACCTGTCAGCAGCCAGGGCGTTGAGAACCGTGGCGGGCCCGGGGAAAGGGGGCGTTGCCTAATCATGGGAGAGATGGCCACGCCCACTTAGGATTAAAAAATAACAATATAAAAAAAAAAAAAACATTTTTGCAGCTCTGCTACCTGCTCCCTGGAGAGGGGGCGCTGCGAGCCCTTCAGCCCGGCGCAAAGCCATGGGGTGGGGGCGCGGTCAGTGAGATCGCCCCCCCCCCACAGGCATATGAGACTGCCGCAGCTTCTTCTCAGCAGCCACGAGCAGTCTCCTACTTCAGCCCAGCACACAGCAGCGTGTGCTGGTCTGCTGTGAGGTAAGAGGGAGGAGTGGGCACCTCACCTGGGCCCCTGCCAGGCCCCTCCAGCAAGCCGGGGCCCGAGTAATTAGTACCCGCTCCCCCCCTCTCGACGCCCCTGAACAGCAGTAGCAGCAGCAGTCTCCGCTGCCTGTGTGGGGGAGCGATCTCACTGAACACCCCACTGGATTTGACCCTGGCTGAGGAGCTCACAGCACCCCCTTTTTTTCTATTTTTCTTTCTATGGGGGCATTGCCACGCCTCCCGCGATTAGGCCACACTGGGTTTGGCCCAGCTCTCTACGGGCCTGATCACAGAATGGGTGTTTCTACAAAATGACGGGAAGAAGTAGCAGAAAGTCTAATCTGAAATGACCATAAGGTGCATTAATGATCTTTCTAAAAATGGGCAAGTTCAGACTGGCATGGACATTAGGCAACAGGAGGAAAGCAAACTTTGGCTACTTGTCATTGGATAGAACACACTGATGGCATAACTGGGGCCTGTCAGTGTGCTTGGAAGCTGGTCGCACACGTAAGGGGTGATGGCTGTGATCTACAACTAGCAACATGGGTGATAACGATCTAATCGATTCGGAACTCTCGCCACTGGAGGGGGCCCAGAGATCAGAGGGTCCTAGCAATGTCGGCTCACCCTCCCGCGAACCCCGATCTGTTCAGTGTGGGCCTTTCTTGATTCTGTGCATGTCCAATGTGTGACCGGTGAAGCCCTAATCAACCGACAAATTTTGCCATACAGCTTGATGGTCCCGATGCTGCTTCGATGGGCCACATATATCAAGATATTAGCCAATTGCCCCTTAAAAATAGCTTGTATGCATAAAGCAAAGAATTTTCTTTGTGTGTTCTTTCCATTAAACTTAAGTTTTTTTTTTTTTTTTTATGAACAAGTCTCTTTAACAAGCCAGAGTTTTATGTTTTGTTGAGTGTAACGCCTTCTTTGTTCGATTTTGGCATCTTGTATAATATTACAGCTGTGTTTTTCCAGTGCTCTCTCTTTTGCAAACCCAGGTCGGTTAAGCCGCGGCCCCAGCCACAATTTTTGTGTTCTAGAATTCTCCCTGCCGTTGCCCTGGATGGAGAAAAGACGTAGACGATGTTTTGTTGCGCGAGGCTCAATCCTTTATTTGGCAGTACTGTTTTGCGCAGTGATAACAGCACAATAGACACACCGGGAAGAGAGGGCAAGGGGAACGCTTCATAAACTCGCTCCTTTGTCTGGCGCTCGTTACAATGCCGAGTTTTTGTTTTCCACTATACAAGTGCAGGTCGGATAAAGAGCAGAATTATAGCGGATTAAACCTGGCTATTATATTTCTCTACGCTGCTTGGGGAAATCTTGTTTAGTTTTCTAAAGGATTATTTGCTATTGTGAGGTGAACTCTCCCAGCACAGGGGCTGGAGCAGATTAAAAGACACTTTAGTATATACACTTTAGTAATAAGAAAAGGGCCTTTGTGCGCGAAAATGAAAAATCATTCGCTCAGAATTATGGATTTTGTCTATGTACGTTTTGTTACATATTGGGTCTAATTCACAGTTGTATGCAAACCCAATGGTTTGCATACGACCCCGATGGTGGGAGCCTGCATGCAGAACAGTTCCTGCATCCTCACTAGCAATGTCCCCCGAGCCGCAGCCTGAAGGACAGGTTGCGGCCGCTTAGAGGCGGTGCTACCCCCCCCCCCATTTTCGGGTATTGCCAAAGCCTGGCTACTTCCTGGCCTCGGCAATGGAGTTGCAAGGGGCAATCTGATTAACCTCAGGGTGGTCTCACAGAAGATTCAAAGCTGCATCTTAGGATGCAGGGAGATGTATCAACCAATAGAGGGATACAGTGGAGAAGTTGCCCATAGAGACCAATCAGCTTCTAACTGTCATTTTGTAGACTGCACTGGATAAATGATAACTGGAAACTGATTGGTTGCTATTTCTCAAAGAGGGGTATCCCAGGTGTTGGTGTGGGCACAGATAAGTTAGGTGTAGATGGTACCTTACAGTTGAGACGACAGCTATAGCAGATTTTCCTTTTTCACTGGCACCGACTCCATGAGCTCTATCCACCTGAGACTGCAGCAGAGAGGCCAGTCCCACCCACACAGTAACATGACCACTCACACGGTAACATGACATTACGGGACAGGCTTGATAAACCGAATAGTCAAGTAGGGTTGTTAAAGGGGGGTAGAAAGACATCAAGGACAGGTCACTGCATGAAGAGAATAATAACCATACGAATGTCAGTAAATTGTGATCCCCCCTATACTCATCCAACGGCACATATTTCCATTGATATATTCAGAAAGATGGTTCAACACAGGAGCCAAAGACCTGTCCCATATTTCCAGAAAAATGGTGCCGTCAAGATCAGATATGGGGGTGGGGGGTGTTCCGCTGCATGTTTGGGTGGATCCACTCCCCCAGCTCTCAAAATGTCTCCGGCACATTTTTGCTTTGGGCGGTTGAAGGCGAAAAGGCCTAATTATCTAATGTAAATGCTGTTGATTCATATTGAAGCTGAGTATGTAATTTTTATGGCCGCTACACACTAGACGATATGTCTGGTTGTGGGAAGGAAGCCCTAGAACCCATCGCTCAACTTTGCAGGTGGATAGTGTCCTAGTACCTCTTTTAAACTGTATCCCAACATTCCAGGAACTAAGTAGTAGCTAAATTTAAGACACCATGGTAGCAGCAGGTGTCAGAGCTACAAAGACAGTCAGTCAGAACAGCTGTCCTGAAACTAATGGGACAGCCCTGATAGTGTCTTACAGCTGTCCTGAATCTGGTGGGACAGTCAGAAATATTGTCTTACAGCTGTCCTGAATCTAGTGGGACAGCCCTGATAGTGTCTTACAGCTGTCCTGAATCTAGTGGGACAGCCCTGATAGTGTCTTACAGCTGTCCTGAATCTGGTGGGACAGCCCTGATAGTGTCTTACAGTGTCCTGAATCTGGTGGGACAGCCCTGATAGTGTCTTACAGCTGTCCTGAATCTGGTGGGACAGCCCTGATAGTGTCTTACAGCTGTCCTGAATCTGGTGGGACAGCCCTGATAGTGTCTTACAGCTCTCCTGAATCTGGTGGGACAGCCCTGATAGTGTCTTACAGCTGTCCTGAATCTGGTGGGACAGCCCTGATAGTGTCTTACAGCTGTCCTGAATCTGGTGAGACAGCCCTGATAGTGTCTTACAGATGTCCTGAATCTGGTGGGACAGCCCTGATAGTGTCTTACAGCTGTCCTGAATCTGGTGGGACAGCCCTGATAGTGTCTTACAGCTGTCCTGAATCTGGTGGGACAGCCCTGATAGTGTCTTACAGCTGTCCTGAATCTGGTGAGACAGCCCTGATAGTGTCTTACAGATGTCCTGAATCTGGTGGGACAGCCCTGATAGTGTCTTACAGCTGTCCTGAATCTGGTGGGACAGCCCTGATAGTGTCTTACAGCTGTCCTGAATCTGGTGGGACAGTCCCAATTCTGTCTTACAGCTGTTCTGATTGTGATGGTACAGTCCTGTTTCTGTCTAAGGGTGCCCTCGGCACTCCAGGACACAATATGGTGCTAAAAAGTGTCCAATCTGACCAACGATCTATCGTGCATCCTTAACGATTTTCAGGGCATCGTGTAAAAGATTTGCAGATCTTGCCAGCTATAGGCAAGCTCTGAAGATACGATGTATGACCCGAGGGCCCCACATCAGCATCCTTATCGAGAGTGGACACTCACGATTTGCACAAATTGTCGTTCTGATGCGTCAAAATCGGGCAAATCGTGCAAAATATTGTCTAGGGTGTAGGCACCATTACAGCTGTCCTGATTCTGGGAGCGCAGATCCGATTCTATCTTGATTCAGGTGAGACAGTCTTGATTCTGTCAATGTACCTTTTCAGATGGAACAGCCCTGAATCTGTCTTAAAACTATCATGATTCTGGTGGAACATTCAATTCTGTCTTATAACTGTCCTGTTTTGGTGGAGCAGTCCCAAATCTGTCCAGGTGGATAGTAACTACCTCTTCCAAATATTGTCCCAACATTTCAGGAACCAAGTAGTAGCGGAATTTAAGACATCATGGTAGCAGGTAGGAGAGAGCAGCAGCACTGTCTTACAGCTGTCCTAAGTTTGGTGGGACAGTTCCGATTCTGTCTTACAGCTGTCCTGATTCCAGGGGGACAGTCCCGATTATGTCTTACAGCTCATTGTGGTGGCACAGTCCTGATTCTGTCTTATAGCTATCCTGATTCTGTCTTACAGCTGTCCTGATTCTGGTGTGAGAGTCCCTAGTCTGTCTTACAGCTGTCCTGATTCTGGTGGGACAGTACCGATTCTGTATTACAACTGTCCTGATCTGGTGGGGCAGTCCCAATTTTGTCTTACAGCTGTCCTGATTCTGGTGGGACAGTTCCAATTCTGTTTTACAGCTGTCCTCATTCTGGTGGCACAGTCCCTATTCTGTCTTACAGCTGTGTCGATTCTAGTGGGACAGTCCAGATTTTGTCTTACAGCTGTGTCGATTCTAGTGGGACAGTCCCTATTTTGTCTTACAGCTGTCCTGATTCTGGTGGCACCGTCCCGATTCTTTCTTACAGCTGTCCTGTTTATTTTTGTGACAGTCCCGATTCTGTCTTACAGCTGTCCTGATTCTGGTGGGACAGTCCCGATTCTGTCTTACAGCTGTCCTGATTTGGTGTGACAGGCCCGATTCTGTCTTACAGCTGTCCTGATTCTGGTGGGACAGTCCCGATTCTGTCTTATAGCTGTCCTAATTCTGGTGGGACAGTCCCGATTCTGTCTTACAACTGTCCTGATTCTGGTGGCACAGTCCCGATTCTGTCTTACAGCTGTCCTGATTCTTGTGGGACAGTCCCAATTCTGTCTTACAGCTATCCTGATTCTGGTGGGACAGTCCTGATTCTGTCTTATAGCTGTCCTGATTTTGGTGGGACAGTCCCAATTCTGTCTTAGAGCTGTCCTGATTCTGGTGGTACAGTCCCAATTCTATCTTTAGGCGCATATCCACTACACGATTCGCTCCATGAGTGTGTCCTCCGCAGTGGTGTGCTCAATGTCATTAACGACATTGAGCACCCACACTGAACGATATCAATCACGATATCGTTCAGTGACGTCACCCTCCCTCACCCCCTGTACTTGCAGAACATGACAATATCATCAGGTTGTCCTTCAAGTACGGGCGATGATAGATGTCATCGACGACCAGCGAGAGCGCGCACCGCTGGTCGTTGACGGCATATCCACTGGCCGATATAATGAACGATTGAACGATATTGTTATCGTTCATTTTATCGGCTAGTGGATACGCGGCATTACAGCTGTCCTGATCCTGGTGGGACAGTCCCGATTCTGTCTTACAGCTTTCCTGATCCTGGTGGGACAGTCCCGATTCTGTCTTACAGCTGTCCTGATCCTGGTGGGACAGTCCCAATTCTGTCTTACAGCTGTCCTGATCCTGGTGGGACAGTCCTGAGTTTGTCTTATAGCTGTCCTGATTCTGGTGGCACAGTCCCGATTCTGTCCTACAGCTCATTGTGGTGGCACAGTCCTGATTCTGTCTTATAGCTATCCTGATTCTGTCTTACAGCTGTCCTGATTCTGGTGTGAGAGTCCCTAGTCTGTCTTACAGCTGTCCTGATTCTGGTGGGACAGTACCGATTCTGTATTACAACTGTCCTGATCTGGTGGGGCAGTCCCAATTTTGTCTTACAGCTGTCCTGATTCTGGTGGGACAGTTCCAATTCTGTTTTACAGCTGTCCTCATTCTGGTGGCACAGTCCCTATTCTGTCTTACAGCTGTGTCGATTCTAGTGGGACAGTCCAGATTTTGTCTTACAGCTGTGTCGATTCTAGTGGGACAGTCCCTATTTTGTCTTACAGCTGTCCTGATTCTGGTGGCACCGTCCCGATTCTTTCTTACAGCTGTCCTGTTTATTTTTGTGACAGTCCCGATTCTGTCTTACAGCTGTCCTGATTCTGGTGGGACAGTCCCGATTCTGTCTTACAGCTGTCCTGATTTGGTGTGACAGGCCCGATTCTGTCTTACAGCTGTCCTGATTCTGGTGGGACAGTCCCGATTCTGTCTTATAGCTGTCCTAATTCTGGTGGGACAGTCCCGATTCTGTCTTACAACTGTCCTGATTCTGGTGGCACAGTCCCGATTCTGTCTTACAGCTGTCCTGATTCTTGTGGGACAGTCCCGATTCTGTCTTACAGCTATCCTGATTCTGGTGGGACAGTCCTGATTCTGTCTTACAGCTGTCCTGATTTTGGTGGGACAGTCCCAATTCTGTCTTAGAGCTGTCCTGATTCTGGTGGTACAGTCCCAATTCTATCTTTAGGCGCATATCCACTACACGATTCGCTCCATGAGTGTGTCCTCCGCAGTGGTGTGCTCAATGTCATTAACGACATTGAGCACCCACACTGAACGATATCAATCACGATATCGTTCAGTGACGTCACCCTCCCTCACCCCCTGTACTTGCAGAACATGACAATATCATCAGGTTGTCCTTCAAGTACGGGCGATGATAGATGTCATCGACGACCAGCGAGAGCACGCACCGCTGGTCGTTGACGGCATATCCACTGGCCGATATAATGAACGATTGAACGATATTGTTATCGTTCATTTTATCGGCTAGTGGATACGCGGCATTACAGCTGTCCTGATCCTGGTGGGACAGTCCCGATTCTGTCTTACAGCTTTCCTGATCCTGGTGGGACAGTCCCGATTCTGTCTTACAGCTGTCCTGATCCTGGTGGGACAGTCCCGATTCTGTCTTACAGCTGTCCTGATCCTGGTGGGACAGTCCTGAGTTTGTCTTATAGCTGTCCTGATTCTGGTGGCACAGTCCCGATTCTGTCCTACAGCTGATCTGATTCTAGTGGGACAAGTCCCGATTCTGTCTTACAGCTGTCTTGAGTCTTCCTTACAGCTGTCCTGATTCTGATGGGACAGTCTCGATTCTGTCTTAAAGCTCTCCTTAAACCTGGGCCTACATGTGCCAAGCAAAGAATATGTCCACATGTCATCATCTACTGACAGTTTGCTGTTAACCAGAATCCACACTGTTAGAATTCATCAACTACATTAACAATAACGAAAAAAATCTCCGATTCACCACAGACTATAGCAAAACCTCGGTAAACTTTCTAGACCTACAGATATTCATACACAACGGACAAATACACACAAAGACCTTCCAAAAACCAGTCGACGTCAATAGCTACATCTTATCGAGTAGCGGTCACCACCCCAACTGGCTCAACAACATCCCCATAGGACAATTCAAAAGACTCAGAAGAAACTGCACCAGACTAACAGACTACATATCACAGGGAGAAACTCTTAAACAACAATTTGCAGATAAAGCTTATCACATACCCACACTACAAGACACAATGGATAAAGTAGCAGAAGAATCAAGGGCACCACTTCTCGAATACAAACCCCACACTTCAATGACACATGACCACCCTGCTTTCATCACACAATATAACACCCACGCCCACGACATCAAGAAAATAATAAACAAACATTGGCACCTTCTACAAAAAGACGAAACACTAACACATATACTACCACCCAGAGCCAGAGTAATCTACAAGAAAGCACCGAACATACACAAAAAGCTAGTCACGAACCACATTCCCCCATCAATACACACACAGACCACAATAGACAAAGGTACACTGAAGGGAGGCTTTTACCACTGCGGGACATGCTCCAATTGCACCAATCTAAACTATAGGAGTACAAAACCCACCACATCCTTTACCTCCACACAGACGGGCACAACCTACAAGATACGGGAACACATCACATGTCACACTAAAAATGTGATCTACCTCATACAGTGCCCATGCAACAAGCAGTATGTAGGGAGAACCATCAGACCATTACATACTAGAATCAAGGAACACCTCAGAAATATCATTAACAAAGCAGACAGTCATAACATACCGGTACACTTCCTCGAACATCACCACAGCAACATCACTGGTCTACAATTCATAGGGATCAGACACATACAAAGGAACTGGAGAGGAGGGGACCACACAAGAATACTCAACAAGGAAGAACTCAAATGGATAATCACACTTCGTACCCTGGCACCCAGTGGTCTGAACATCGACAACGAGATCAAGTCTGTCATTAGTAAATAATACCCCCGAACCCCCCCCCTCCTCTTGCTATATCACACACCTCCTCTCGTGTCTGACCCACTTCCAGCACCCCTCCCCCTTCACACGCCGTTTACATCCCAAAAACCACACTTAGCCCCCTTTCGACACCCATATCACACACACACACGTCCCCACAACCATACCACCCAGTCACCAGCCCCCCTTCACTACCGCACCGACACCCCCCCCAGCCCATCCACTCGACAGTGACACCTGCACCATCCAGAACCACCTCCGCACTATAGCAACTTACCCACATGTCAATATACCACCCCGTATCCGCATGACTGTCCACAACCTCATTTCCCAATGAATTCCCCCAGTCCAGTTATCCTCCTCCAACACCACACAACCACACCAAGTGCAACACACACACATATACATTACCCGTTGAGCCCATACACTAACACACAATCACACCGGAACGCAGCACACCACACACACCCATCACCACCTACCACGACCCACCCGCACTCCCCTCCACCAGCCACCCCCCGTGCGACCGGCTGAACCCCCGGCGCCATCATCCCACACATCCACCACACTTCACTACCCCTACATCCCCACGTTACCCCTTAACCCTTGCACACCCAGATAACACCCATTTGATACACGACTTCGCCCTTATCGTCACAGCAACTCCCCAGACCATGTCCGATCACCCCCTGCTATTAACCTTTACCACCACGTCATTTAACCCCGTCACCCTTACACACCCAGGCTACACCCAGTGGTCACATGACATCGCCCATATCGCCACACCAACTTTCCCTATCATGTCCGATCACCCTCTGTTATTAACCATTGCCACCACGCTACACTCCGATCCCCAGAGCGTCACCTCCCACAGACCTGCACACTCGTCATTAAGCCCGCCCACACACCTGTCATTACCCTTTTCCATCCGGCAATATCCCATTGGCCTCCAACAACAGAACACCTCCAGATTGCCATCAACTCCTGACCACGCCCAGTGCACACACACCTCCCCCCCCCATTGGCCAATTCCGTACACACCCACCTCCACACCAACCTTTAAAACACTGCTGCACCATGTAACAGTAACCTCCATGATTAAGGCACAGCCAAAACGCGTTGGAGACACACACCCACCATCACGTCCTGGAAACCTTCTTTCCTGCTGAAGAACCCCCCTGCTGTCCCAGCGACCGCTGATCACAAGGAGCTGCCAGCACCTCCGGCGAGCGGCACCCCCGCCTTGTGACCGTGGCACGCCCGGCTCTCAGCCTCCCCGCCCCACATTGGGCGCCAACAGCCGCAGGAACCACGAGGAGCCGGCGATCACTGCACACACACGGCATCCCTCATCCGAACAGCCTCACCCGGCCGTCCCGTTGCACGACGTGGCACACACGCAGGTACCGGCCCGCATCCCAAACACGGAGACGCCGACCTGCCGCAGCCTGCGCATCCAGCCAGGCTCCATCCACCACGCTGACCCACCCTGTCAGCGCAAACAAGACCAACTGTGCCACCATCACGGGGCACAGCCGCACCAGTAGCTGCAGCACAACAAGAACGGCCATCTAACCTGCCGCTGTATACCATCAGAGACTGCCGACCACCACCCCCAAATCGCAACGCCTACACAGGCACCTACCGGTAGGTAAGTTGTACAAATTGCGGGACGCCGCCACATCATCTATCCTTACCAGACTTCCACCTACACTGTGCCGGGCGTTAAGACTGTCGACCAAAGGTCCAGCACGGACAACGTGCTGGTCCAGAACTGCACGGAAAAGGAGCCCCCTAAAAGGGTCTACCCACCTTCCCCCCCGTGCACCCATCCTGCTCTTCCCCCCACTGCTCCTGGGTCAATTACCCTCTAGTAGCATTGTGCCTACCTACCTTAAACCAATAAAATTACCTTGACCCAACACCACCGTCTACGTCTCTCTGTCATACAGATCACTCTTACCCAAGCACTTTACACACTGCCCCACCATATAGAGAGCGCGCCTTACCCAGCTTTTACCAGTCTCTAAACTAGGTAGGAACAGGTACTCCTACCACAGGCGCAGCACTCTTACACCCCCTACCCCCATACCTCCAGATACACGCACATCCCCTCCCCCCACCTCTCTTCCCCCCCATTACTCTTTCCCTCTCCCTCCTGCCTCAATCCACCCCCACAGTCATATCAGTGAGCGCGGTTCACCACCCTTTATTCACGCAGTTTGCTGTTAACAACAGGAATGGTAAATCAATATTTCAGAACGTGCAAAACTACGGGCCTGTGGGGCAAATAATGCTTTGTCCAGTTACTGTATGTGCCCCTATAAAACAAATGTGACCAATTGGATAACATTTTTTTATTGTGTGAGGCTAATGGAGCACACACACGGTCAGATCTGTCAGATGAACGATTTGAACGATTTTACCAAAGATTTGAACGATTGAACGATTTTTGACTACAGTAAAATGAATGGAATCGTCCAAGTCTGACTGCAAACACATTAATGTCAGATATCGTTATCTGACCATCGGGAACGCGCATCCATCGTTCATCGTTCAGGCATTTCAGATATGTCAGATTTTCCTCTAGTAATGAACGATTGAACGATTTTTTAAATCGTTATCGTTCAGACCTGAAGAAAAATCTGACTGTCTGTATGCACCATAAGAGGGAGAGATTGCAGTCTGATACTAGTAGTACTGCTCCATAGTTTGGTCATTCATCCCTTATACATACTATCTCCCTCATCTAAATGTTACAGATCTTCCAAGTAGTCTGATAGCTACGACGTCTGATTGAAGGGGATCGGTATGAAATACTGCCAGACCTATGTCCGGCGGATCAAATCCCAACGTCGGAAGGCCGGCACCAGTGAAGATCCCGACAGCTCTAAAGGTAAGTACTAACTAACCTAACCCTCCTTTAGGGGTGCCTAACCCTAACCTCCTTCCCTAGTGCCTAAACCTAACCCCCCTTCCCCACAGCCTAAACCTAACCCTCCCGGGGGGGTGCCTAACCCTATACCCCCCCTTCCCCTAGTCTAACCCTAACCATCCCAGGGGTGGGTGCCTGACCCTAGGTCCCCCCCGAGAGCCCCTGACCTGACCCTCTCCCCCCGCGGCTGTCCGCGCCCGGCACCCAGCTTACCTTCGATCGGTATGCCGGACGTCGGGCTCCTGGCGTAGGTAAAATGACAGGCGTTGGGACATCGACGCCTGTCATTGGACCACAGCTGCGGGATTAGACAGTCGGGAAGCCGGCGGTCGGCATTTCGACCGTTGGCTTCCTGACTGCATCCCGATTGATGAGTATAGAACAAAACAGGTGGGAGAGGGAGTGAAAGACATGAGGCTGCAGACACTGCATCTTCTATTAATAAAAATAATACATCTCAGTCATATAATTAAAACATTTCAGTGTCAGATTTGCTTTACTCCTACCGTACATTGCACAGAAGATAAACACCACTTACAAATGCTTTCGATCAATAAAGGTTTTTATATGGCCATTATGTTACTGGTAAGAGAACTCACTATACGCTCAGCCCCCGGTGAGGACAGCGCAGGTCAGACACTAAGCTGAGATTTGGCTTCCTACTCACAGAAGAGTCCGGACGAGATGACGTTGTTTAGGAATATTTGCTTGTGCGCAGTAACCATGTGGAAGTAAAACGGAGCGTTGTTTATTAAATACGGTCGTGATGTCGCCCAAACCCCGTCCGGAATAAAATAAATAAATGTATTTTCCTCTCAGAATGGTAATATGCACTTGATCCCCTACACTAAGTGACGGAATATAGGCATTAGTAGCGATGAGGCCCTACCCACTAATGACTGCTCTAGAATTGTTCTCTCGACAGCTGTCGCTGCAAATTCCTGCTCTTGCTGGAATTGTACATACATGTACTTAATGTTTTGTTCAGCCATTCCATCCCGATATTTTTGCCATTACTATTATTCCCCCTAATTGACGTGGCGTGGTCTCTGAAATTGCGGATGCGAATTATCTCCTTGAAAATGTGTTTTTAAAAATCATTTCTCCAAAGTCATTAAGTGAAGTGGATGAGAGGCTCCGTGTGACTGGAGTGTCTATATTATTTTCTCTCTATCTCTCTCTCTTTTTTTTTCTTTCTCCCTAGATTGTTATCTGCGGCTGGCCACTTACACACGCTGCGTCCCTCTCCTTCTGATGCTAATTGTCCAGAGAGAGTGGGCAGCCAGGGATTGCAAATTCTGCAAACAGATAACACTATTCTATTAAGGCAAGACGCTTACTGAGACCAGAAAACACTTTTAGCAGAGGTCAGAAAGCCGATCTCTGCTAAAATAATTTGTCACCTCCTGACTGTCATTTGCAGCGCGGTTCATTTGCATAAAAACTGTAGAGAGAAAAATATCACTGTAAATGTACGTGGTTCGCACAAAAGACGTTCGATCCCCCGTCTGAGCCTTCCTGTCCGCAGATCTCAACACGCGCCCGTCATTCAACAACGGAAAAAGGATAGAGGAGGCGACGCTACGTTGAAAAGGAGGCGACAATTGCCCCCAGCGCGCTGATTAATTTCGTGTGGCTTTCTTCATGCGATGTCATTCTCATCGTATATTTGCATGTTACATGAACTGGAAGACAATGGCCTACCTGCGCAACTGACAGTCTGCAGGGGCCCTGACAAGTGTTATGAGGCGATGAAATATTTCAGTCATTGTAAATGTGTCAATTAACATCCTAACATCTTTTGCTATCAAGTGATATCAGTTTTTCCGTGTCAGCAGTTTATTTATAAAGGGTTTATATATAGAATGAGTGAACGGCGGCACTGCCAAATGGGGGTGAGATCTGTATAAGAATAAATATGATCGTAATTAATAAAATATTAGCTTAATCAGATTAGAGATGAGCGGCGCGGTGATTGAGAAAACCGAACGCACCTGAACTCGAGTTGAATCGAGTCGCAGTTTGGAATTATTTTTGGGGTTCCGAGTAGAACAGTCCTGACAAAATTCGGAATGAAAAACTGGATCTCGCCTGTTTCGGATTGTATGTAAGTCCCTCCCTCGTGATTTCAGGTGCTGTGAGGTGGTCACAATTGATTGGAAATGACTGGAAAAATGAATGTTATAGATATTTATAATACTAAAGGAACAAAAACATCCAAGTTACATGATTTTAGTTGTTTTTATACATTTTTAAAGAAATCGCGGTATGTACCTAGAATATCGCAAAGGACAGATCTCCTTTATGTTTCCCCCGGATAGAAGGACTTCCAGGTTTAACATCCAGAAGTCTGATTGGATCCCTCTCAAAGGGAGCGTCCCGAAAAGAAGCCTATAGGTTTCTATTGAGTAACGCCACCTGAAGATTTCGTTACCCACCGTGATGAAGTACTTATGCTTTATACATATGGGGTATGTGGTAAAATCCCAAAAACTGAATTTTCGGGGATTTGACTACATTTTTGTTTTTAGTACATTCCGTCTATAATCTTTTGCCGCTTTATCACTCTCCACGGCAGGGGCGGAACTACCGGTGGTGCAGCCAGTGCACTGCACCGGGGCCCGTCGCAATATAAGGGTCCACACTGCCCGCCGCCGTTTGTAAATGGCAGGCTGCAGTGGCATACTGTGTGGGGACTACAGTGTAGCATAATTGTGGGCATTAGAGGTGGCATAATGTGTGGGCACTAGAGGTGGCATAATGTGTGGGCAGTACAGTGTAGCATAATGTGTGGGCACTACAGGTGGCATGTGTGGGGACTACAGTGTAGCATAATGTGTGGGCACTAGAGGCAGCATAATGTGTAGGCACTAGAGGTGGCATAATGTGTGGGCACTACAGGTGGCATTATGTGTGGGCACTGCAGTGGTATAGTGTGTGGAGACTACACTGTGTCATAATGTGTGGGCACTACCGGTGGCATAATGTGTGGGCACGACAGTGTAGCATAATGTGTGGCTACAACAGATGGCATAATGTGTGGGAACTACAGTGTAGCATGATGTGTAGGCTCTAGAGTTGGCATAATGTGTGGGCACTACTGGGCACTACAGGTAGCATAATGTGTAGGCACTACAGAGGTATAATGTGTGGGGACTACAGTGTGGCATAATGTGTGGGCACTACAGGTGGCATAATGTGTGGGCACTACAGGTGGCATAATGTGTGGGGACTACAGTTTAGCATAAAGTGTGGGCAATAGAGGTGGCATGATGTGTGGTGACTATCACCCTCTCCCTGTCACATACTGCCTGTCACCTTTCCCTGTCACACACTGCCTGTCACCTTTCCCTGTCACACACTGCCTGTCACCTCTCCCTGTCACACACTGCCTGTCACCTCTTCCTGTCACACACTGCCTGTCACCTTTCCCTGTCACACACTGCCTGTCACCTCTCCCTGTCACCCACTGCCTGTCACCTTTCCCTGTCACCTCTCCCTGTCACCCACTGCCTCTCACCCTCTCCCTGTCACGCACTGCCTGTCACCCTCTCCCTGTCACCCACTGCCTGTCACCTTTCCCTGTCACACACTGCCTGTCACCTCTCCCTGTCACACACTACCTCTCCCCCTCCCTGTCACACACTGCCTGTCACCTTTCCCTGTCACACACTGCCTGTCATCTCTCCCTGTTACACACTGCCTGTCGCCCTCTCCCCGTCACACACTGCCTGTCACCTCTCCCTGTCACACACTGCCTCTCACCTCTCCCTGTCACCCACTGCCTGTCACCTTTCCCTGTCACACACTGCCTGTCACCTCTCCCTGTCACACACTGCCTGTCACCTTTCCCTGTCACCCACTGCCTGTCACCTCTCCTTGTCACACACTGCCTGTCACACACTACCTGTCACCCTCTCCCTGTCACACACTGCCTGTCACCTCTCCTTGTCACACACTGCCTGTCACCTCTCCCTGTCACACACTGCTTCTCCCTGTCATGCACTGCCTGTCACCTCTCCCTGTCACACACTGCCTGTCACCTTTCCCTGTCACACACTGCCTGTCACCCTCTCCCTGTCACATACTGCCTGTCACCTTTCCCTGTCACACACTGCCTGTCACCTCTTCCTGTCACACACTGCCTGTCACCTCTCCTTGTCACCCACTGCCTGTCACCCTCTCCCTGTCACACACTGCCTGTCACCCTCTCCCTGTCACCCACTGCCTGTCACCTTTCCCTGTCACACACTGCCTGTACACACTGCCTGTCACCTCTCCCTGTCACCCACTGCCTGTCACCTTTCCCTGTCACCTCTCCTTGTCACCCACTGCCTCTCACCCTCTCCCTGTCACGCACTGCCTGTCACCCTCTCCCTGTCACCCACTGCCTGTCACCTTTCCCTGTCACACACTGCCTGTCACCTCTCCCTGTCACACACTGCCTCTCCCCCTCCCTGTCACACACTGCCTGTCACCTTTCCCTGTCACACACTGCCTGTCATCTCTCCCTGTTACACACTGCCTGTCGCCCTCTCCCTGTCACACACTGCCTGTCACCTCTCCCTGTCACACACTGCCTCTCACCTCTCCCTGTCACCCACTGCCTGTCACCTTTCCCTGTCACACACTGCCTGTCACCTCTCCCTGTCACACACTGCCTGTCACCTTTCCCTGTCACCCACTGCCTGTCACCTCTCCTTGTCACACACTGCCTGTCACACACTACCTGTCACCCTCTCCCTGTCACACACTGCCTGTCACCTCTCCTTGTCACACACTGCCTGTCACCTCTCCCTGTCACACACTGCTTCTCCCTGTCATGCACTGCCTGTCACCTCTCCCTGTCACACACTGCCTGTCACCTTTCCCTGTCACACACTGCCTGTCACCCTCTCCCTGTCACATACTGCCTGTCACCTTTCCCTGTCACACACTGCCTGTCACCTCTTCCTGTCACACACTGCCTGTCACCTCTCCTTGTCACCCACTGCCTGTCACCCTCTCCCTGTCACACACTGCCTGTCACCCTCTCCCTGTCACCCACTGCCTGTCACCTTTCCCTGTCACACACTGCCTGTCACCTCTCCCTGTCACACTTTGCCTCTCCCCCTCCCTGTCACACACTGCCTGTCACCTTTCCCTGTCACACACTGCCTGTCATCTCTCCCTGTCACACACTGCCTGTCACCCTCTCCCTGTCACATACTGCCTGTCACCTCTCCCTGTCACACACTGCCTGTCACCCTCTCCCTGTCACACACTGCCTGTCACCTCTCCCTGTCACACACTGCCTCTCACCTCTCCCTGTCACCCACTGCCTGTCACCTTTCCCTGTCACACACTGCCTGTCACCTCTCCCTGTCACACACTGCCTGTCACCTTTCCCTGTCACCCACTGCTTCTCACCTCTCCTTGTCACACACTGCCTGTCACACACTGCCTGTCACCCTCTCCCTGTCACACACTGCCTGTCACCTCTCCCTGTCACACACTGCCTGTCACATCTCCTTGTCACACACTGCTTCTCCCTGTCACCCACTGCCTGTCACCTCTCCCTGTCACACACTGCCTGTCACCTTTCCCTGTCACACACTGCCTGTCACCCTCTCCCTGTCACATACTGCCTGTCACCTTTCCCTGTCACACACTGCCTGTCACCTCTCCCTGTCACACACTGCCTGTCACCTTTCCCTGTCACACACTGCCTGTCACCTCTTCCTGTCACCCACTGCCTGTCACCCTCCCCCTGTCACACACTGCCTGTCACCTCTCCCTGTCACCCACTGCCTGTTACCTTTCCCTGTCACCCACTGCCTGTCACCTCTCCTTGTCACCCACTGCCTGTCACCCTCTCCCTGTCACACACTGCCTGTCACCCTCTCCCTGTCACCCACTGCCTGTCACCTTTCCCTGTCACACACTGCCTGTCACCTCTCCCTGTCACACACTGCCTGTCACCTTTCCCTGTCACACACTGCCTGTCATCTCTCCCTGTCACACACTGCCTGTCACCCTCTCCCTGTCACACACTGCCTGTCACCTCTCCCTGTCACACAATGCCTGTCACCTCTCCCTGTCACACACTGCCTGTCACCCTCTCCCTGTCACACACTGCCTGTCACCTCTCCCTGTCACACACTGCCTCTCACCTCTCCCTGTCACCCACTGCCTCTCACCTCTCCCTGTCACACACTGCCTCTCACCTCTCCCTGTCACCCACTGCCTGTCACCTTTCCCTGTCACACACTGCCTGTCATCTCTCCCTGTCACACACTGCCTGTCACCCTCTCCCTGTCACACACTGCCTGTCACCTCTCCTTGTCACACACTGCCTGTCACACACTGCCTGTCACCCTCTCCCTGTCACACACTGCCTGTCACCTCTCCCTTTCACACACTGCCTGTCACCTCTTCCTGTCACCCACTGCCTGTCACCCTCCCCCTGTCACACACTGCCTGTCACCTCTCCCTGTCACCCACTGCCTGTCACCTTTCCCTGTCACCCACTGCCTGTCACCTCTCCTTGTCACCCACTGCCTGTCACCCTCTCCCTGTCACACACTGCCTGTCACCCTCTGCCTGTCACCTTTCCCTGTCACACACTGCCTGTCACCTCTCCCTGTCACACACTGTCTCTCCCCCTCCCTGTCACACACTGCCTGTCACCTTTTCCTGTCACACACTGCCTGTCATCTCTCCCTGTCACACACTGCCTGTCACCCTCTCCCTGTCATATACTGCCTGTCACCTCTCCCTGTCACACACTGCCTCTCAACTCTCCCTGTCACCCACTGCCTGTCACCTTTCCCTGTCACCCACTGCCACTCACCTCTCCTTGTCACACACTGCCTGTCACACACTGCCTGTCACCCTCTCCCTGTCACACACTGCCTGTCACCTCTTCCTGTCACACACTGCCTGTCACATCTCCCTGTCACACACTGCTTCTCCCTGTCACCCACTGCCTGTCACCTCTCCCTGTCACACACTGCCTGTCACCTTTCCCTGTCACACACTGCCTGTCACCCTCTCCCTGTCACATACTGCCTGTCACCTTTCCCTGTCACACACTGCCTGTCACCTCTTCCTGTCACCCACTGCCTGTCACCCTCCCCCTGTCACACACTGCCTGTCACCTCTCCCTGTCACCCACTGCCTGTTACCTTTCCCTGTCACCCACTGCCTGTCACCTCTCCTTGTCACCCACTGCCTGTCACCCTCTCCCTGTCACACACTGCCTGTCACCCTCTCCCTGTCACCCACTGCCTGTCACCTTTCCCTGTCACACACTGCCTGTCACCTCTCCCTGTCACACTTTGCCTCTCCCCCTCCCTGTCACACACTGCCTGTCACCTTTCCCTGTCACACACTGCCTGTCACCTCTCCCTGTCACCCACTGCCTGTCACCTTTCCCTGTCACCTCTCCCTGTCACCCACTGCCTCTCACCCTCTCCCTGTCACGCACTGCCTGTCACCCTCTCCCTGTCACCCACTGCCTGTCACCTTTCCCTGTCACACACTGCCTGTCACCTCTCCCTGTCACACACTGCCTCTCCCCCTCCCTGTCACACACTGCCTGTCATCTCTCCCTGTCACACACTGCCTGTCGCCCTCTCCCTGTCACACACTGCCTGTCACCTCTCCCTGTCACACACTGCCTCTCACCTCTCCCTGTCACCCACTGCCTGTCACCTTTCCCTGTCACACACTGCCTGTCACCTCTCCCTGTCACACACTGCCTGTCACCTTTCCCTGTCACCCACTGCCTGTCACCTCTCCTTGTCACACACTGCCTGTCACACACTACCTGTCACCCTCTCCCTGTCACACACTGCCTGTCACCTCTCCTTGTCACACACTGCCTGTCACCTCTCCCTGTCACACACTGCTTCTCCCTGTCATGCACTGCCTGTCACCTCTCCCTGTCACACACTGCCTGTCACCTTTCCCTGTCACACACTGCCTGTCACCCTCTCCCTGTCACATACTGCCTGTCACCTTTCCCTGTCACACACTGCCTGTCACCTCTTCCTGTCACACACTGCCTGTCACCTCTCCTTGTCACCCACTGCCTGTCACCCTCTCCCTGTCACACACTGCCTGTCACCCTCTCCCTGTCACCCACTGCCTGTCACTTTTCCCTGTCACACACTGCCTGTACACACTGCCTGTCACCTCTCCCTGTCACCCACTGCCTGTCACCTTTCCCTGTCACCTCTCCTTGTCACCCACTGCCTCTCACCCTCTCCCTGTCACGCACTGCCTGTCACCCTCTCCCTGTCACCCACTGCCTGTCACCTTTCCCTGTCACACACTGCCTGTCACCTCTCCCTGTCACACACTGCCTCTCCCCCTCCCTGTCACACACTGCCTGTCACCTTTCCCTGTCACACACTGCCTGTCATCTCTCCCTGTTACACACTGCCTGTCGCCCTCTCCCTGTCACACACTGCCTGTCACCTCTCCCTGTCACACACTGCCTCTCACCTCTCCCTGTCACCCACTGCCTGTCACCTTTCCCTGTCACACACTGCCTGTCACCTCTCCCTGTCACACACTGCCTGTCACCTTTCCCTGTCACCCACTGCCTGTCACCTCTCCTTGTCACACACTGCCTGTCACACACTACCTGTCACCCTCTCCCTGTCACACACTGCCTGTCACCTCTCCTTGTCACACACTGCCTGTCACCTCTCCCTGTCACACACTGCTTCTCCCTGTCATGCACTGCCTGTCACCTCTCCCTGTCACACACTGCCTGTCACCTTTCCCTGTCACACACTGCCTGTCACCCTCTCCCTGTCACATACTGCCTGTCACCTTTCCCTGTCACACACTGCCTGTCACCTCTTCCTGTCACACACTGCCTGTCACCTCTCCTTGTCACCCACTGCCTGTCACCCTCTCCCTGTCACACACTGCCTGTCACCCTCTCCCTGTCACCCACTGCCTGTCACCTTTCCCTGTCACACACTGCCTGTCACCTCTCCCTGTCACACTTTGCCTCTCCCCCTCCCTGTCACACACTGCCTGTCACCTTTCCCTGTCACACACTGCCTGTCATCTCTCCCTGTTACACACTGCCTGTCACCCTCTCCCTGTCACACACTGCCTGTCACCTCTCCCTGTCACACACTGCCTGTCACCCTCTCCCTGTCACACACTGCCTGTCACCTCTCCCTGTCACACACTGCCTCTCACCTCTCCCTGTCACCCACTGCCTGTCACCTTTCCCTGTCACACACTGCCTGTCACCTCTCCCTGTCACACACTGCCTGTCACCTCTCCCTGTCACCCACTGCCTGTCACCTTTCCCTGTCACCCACTGCCTCTCACCTCTCCTTGTCACACACTGCCTGTCACACACTGCCTGTCACCCTCTCCCTGTCACACACTGCCTGTCACCTCTCCCTGTCACACACTGCCTGTCACTTCTCCCTGTCACACACTGCTTCTCCCTGTCACCCACTGCCTGTCACCTCTCCCTGTCACACACTGCCTGTCACCTTTCCCTGTCACACACTGCCTGTCACCCTCTCCCTGTCACATACTGCCTGTCACCTCTCCCTGTCACACACTGCCTGTCACCTTTCCCTGTCACACACTGCCTGTCACCTCTTCCTGTCACCCACTGCCTGTCACCCTCCCCCTGTCACACACTGCCTGTCACCTCTCCCTGTCACCCACTGCCTGTTACCTTTCCCTGTCACCCACTGCCTGTCACCTCTCCTTGTCACCCACTGCCTGTCACCCTCTCCCTGTCACACACTGCCTGTCACCCTCTCCCTGTCACCCACTGCCTGTCACCTTTCCCTGTCACACACTGCCTGTCACTTCTCCCTGTCACACACTGCCTGTCACCTTTCCCTGTCACACACTGCCTGTCATCTCTCCCTGTCACACACTGCCTGTCACCCTCTCCCTGTCACACACTGCCTGTCACCTCTCCCTGTCACACAATGCCTGTCACCTCTCCCTGTCACACACTGCCTGTCACCCTCTCCCTGTCACACACTGCCTGTCACCTCTCCCTGTCACACACTGCCTCTCACCTCTCCCTGTCACCCACTGCCTCTCACCTCTCCCTGTCACACACTGCCTCTCACCTCTCCCTGTCACCCACTGCCTGTCACCTTTCCCTGTCACACACTGCCTGTCATCTCTCCCTGTCACACACTGCCTGTCACCCTCTCCCTGTCACACACTGCCTGTCACCTCTCCTTGTCACACACTGCCTGTCACACACTGCCTGTCACCCTCTCCCTGTCACACACTGCCTGTCACCTCTCCCTTTCACACACTGCCAGTCACCTCTTCCTGTCACCCACTGCCTGTCACCCTCCCCCTGTCACACACTGCCTGTCACCTCTCCCTGTCACCCACTGCCTGTCACCTTTCCCTGTCACCCACTGCCTGTCACCTCTCCTTGTCACCCACTGCCTGTCACCCTCTCCCTGTCACACACTGCCTGTCACCCTCTGCCTGTCACCCTCTGCCTGTCACCTTTCCCTGTCACACACTGCCTGTCACCTCTCCCTGTCACACACTGTCTCTCCCCCTCCCTGTCACACACTGCCTGTCACCTTTTCCTGTCACACACTGCCTGTCATCTCTCCCTGTCACACACTGCCTGTCACCCTCTCCCTGTCATATACTGCCTGTCACCTCTCCCTGTCACACACTGCCTCTCAACTCTCCCTGTCACCCACTGCCTGTCACCTTTCCCTGTCACCCACTGCCTCTCACCTCTCCTTGTCACACACTGCCTGTCACACACTGCCTGTCACCCTCTCCCTGTCACACACTGCCTGTCACCTCTCCCTGTCACACACTGCCTGTCACATCTCCCTGTCACACACTGTTTCTCCCTGTCACCCACTGCCTGTCACCTCTCCCTGTCACACACTGCCTGTCACCTTTCCCTGTCACACACTGCCTGTCACCCTCTCCCTGTCACATACTGCCTGTCACCTTTCCCTGTCACACACTGCCTGTCACCTCTTCCTGTCACCCACTGCCTGTCACCCTCCCCCTGTCACACACTGCCTGTCACCTCTCCCTGTCACCCACTGCCTGTTACCTTTCCCTGTCACCCACTGCCTGTCACCTCTCCTTGTCACCCACTGCCTGTCACCCTCTCCCTGTCACACACTGCCTGTCACCCTCTCCCTGTCACCCACTGCCTGTCACCTTTCCCTGTCACACACTGCCTGTCACCTCTCCCTGTCACACTTTGCCTCTCCCCCTCCCTGTCACACACTGCCTGTCACCTTTCCCTGTCACACACTGCCTGTCATCTCTCCCTGTCACACACTGCCTGTCACTCTCTCCCTGTCACACACTGCCTGTCACCTCTCCCTGTCACACAATGCCTGTCACCTCTCCCTGTCACCCTCTCCCTGTCACACACTGCCTGTCACCTCTCCCTGTCACACACTGCCTCTCACCTCTCCCTGTCACCCACTGCCTCTCACCTCTCCCTGTCACACACTGCCTCTCACCTCTCCCTGTCACCCACTGCCTGTCACCTTTCCCTGTCACACACTGCCTGTCATCTCTCCCTGTCACACACTGCCTGTCACCCTCTCCCTGTCACACACTGCCTGTCACCTCTCCTTGTCACACACTGCCTGTCACACACTGCCTGTCACCCTCTCCCTGTCACACACTGCCTGTCACCTCTCCCTTTCACACACTGCCTGTCACCTCTTCCTGTCACCCACTGCCTGTCACCCTCCCCCTGTCACACACTGCCTGTCACCTCTCCCTGTCACCCACTGCCTGTCACCTTTCCCTGTCACCCACTGCCTGTCACCTCTCCTTGTCACCCACTGCCTGTTACCCTCTCCCTGTCACACACTGCCTGTCACCCTCTGCCTGTCACCTTTCCCTGTCACACACTGCCTGTCACCTCTCCCTGTCACACACTGTCTCTCCCCCTCCCTGTCACACACTGCCTGTCACCTTTTCCTGTCACACACTGCCTGTCATCTCTCCCTGTCACACACTGCCTGTCACCCTCTCCCTGTCATATACTGCCTGTCACCTCTCCCTGTCACACACTGCCTCTCAACTCTCCCTGTCACCCACTGCCTGTCACCTTTCCCTGTCACACACTGCCTGTCACCTCTCCCTGTCACACACTGCCTGTCACCTCTCCCTGTCACACACTGCCTCTCACCTCTCCCTGTCACCCACTGCCTGTCACCTTTCCCTGTCACACACTGCCTGTCACCTCTCCCTGTCACCCTCTCCCTGTCACCTCTCCCTGTCACCCACTGCCTGTCATCTCTCCCTGTCACCCACTGCCTGTCACCCTCTCCCTGTCACACACTGCCTGTCACCCTCTGCCTGTCACCTTTCCCTGTCACACACTGCCTGTCACCTCTCCCTGTCACACACTGCCTCTCCCCCTCCCTGTCACACACTGCCTGTCACCCTCTCCCTGTCACACACTGCCTGTCACCTCTCCCTGTTACACACTGCCTCTCACCTCTCCCTGTCACCCACTGCCTCTCACCTCTCCCTGTCACACACTGCCTCTCACCTCTCCCTGTCACCCACTGCCTGTCACCTTTCCCTGTCACACACTGCCTGTCATCTCTCCCTGTCACACACTGCCTGTCACCCTCTCCCTGTCACACACTGCCTGTCACCTCTCCTTGTCACACACTGCCTGTCACACACTGCCTGTCACCGTCTCCCTGTCACACACTGCCTGTCACCTCTCCCTTTCACACACTGCCTGTCACCTCTTCCTGTCACCCACTGCCTGTCACCCTCCCCTTGTCACACACTGCCTGTCACCTCTCCCTGTCACCCACTGCCTGTCACCTTTCCCTGTCACCCACTGCCTGTCACCTCTCCTTGTCACCCACTGCCTGTCACCCTCTCCCTGTCACACACTGCCTGTCACCCTCTGCCTGTCACCTTTCCCTGTCACACACTGCCTCTCCCCCTCCCTGTCACACACTGCCTGTCACCTTTTCCTGTCACACACTGCCTGTCATCTCGCCCTGTCACACACTGCCTGTCACCCTCTCCCTGTCACATACTGCCTGTCACCTCTCCCTGTCACACACTGCCTCTCAACTCTCCCTGTCACCCACTGCCTGTCACCTTTCCCTGTCACCCACTGCCTGTCACCTTTCCCTGTCACCCACTGCCTCTCACCTCTCCTTGTCACACACTGCCTGTCACACACTGCCTGTCACCCTCTCCCTGTCACACACTGCCTGTCACCTCTCCCTGTCACACACTGCCTGTCACTTCTCCCTGTCACACACTGCTTCTCCCTGTCACCCACTGCCTGTCACCTCTCCCTGTCACACACTGCCTGTCACCTTTCCCTGTCACACACTGCCTGTCACCCTCTCCCTGTCACATACTGCCTGTCACCTCTCCCTGTCACACACTGCCTGTCACCTTTCCCTGTCACACACTGCCTGTCACCTCTTCCTGTCACCCACTGCCTGTCACCCTCCCCCTGTCACACACTGCCTGTCACCTCTCCCTGTCACCCACTGTCTGTTACCTTTCCCTGTCACCCACTGCCTGTCACCTCTCCTTGTCACCCACTGCCTGTCACCCTCTCCCTGTCACACACTGCCTGTCACCCTCTCCCTGTCACCCACTGCCTGTCACCTTTCCCTGTCACACACTGCCTGTCACTTCTCCCTGTCACACACTGCCTGTCACCTTTCCCTGTCAGACACTGCCTGTCATCTCTCCCTGTCACACACTGCCTGTCACCCTCTCCCTGTCACACACTGCCTGTCACCTCTCCCTGTCACACAATGCCTGTCACCTCTCCCTGTCACACACTGCCTGTCACCCTCTCCCTGTCACACACTGCCTGTCACCTCTCCCTGTCACACACTGCCTCTCACCTCTCCCTGTCACCCACTGCCTCTCACCTCTCCCTGTCACACACTGCCTCTCACCTCTCCCTGTCACCCACTGCCTGTCACCTTTCCCTGTCACACACTGCCTGTCATCTCTCCCTGTCACACACTGCCTGTCACCCTCTCCCTGTCACACACTGCCTGTCACCTCTCCTTGTCACACACTGCCTGTCACACACTGCCTGTCACCCTCTCCCTGTCACACACTGCCTGTCACCTCTCCCTTTCACACACTGCCAGTCACCTCTTCCTGTCACCCACTGCCTGTCACCCTCCCCCTGTCACACACTGCCTGTCACCTCTCCCTGTCACCCACTGCCTGTCACCTTTCCCTGTCACCCACTGCCTGTCACCTCTCCTTGTCACCCACTGCCTGTCACCCTCTCCCTGTCACACACTGCCTGTCACCCTCTGCCTGTCACCCTCTGCCTGTCACCTTTCCCTGTCACACACTGCCTGTCACCTCTCCCTGTCACACACTGTCTCTCCCCCTCCCTGTCACACACTGCCTGTCACCTTTTCCTGTCACACACTGCCTGTCATCTCTCCCTGTCACACACTGCCTGTCACCCTCTCCCTGTCATATACTGCCTGTCACCTCTCCCTGTCACACACTGCCTCTCAACTCTCCCTGTCACCCACTGCCTGTCACCTTTCCCTGTCACCCACTGCCTCTCACCTCTCCTTGTCACACACTGCCTGTCACACACTGCCTGTCACCCTCTCCCTGTCACACACTGCCTGTCACCTCTCCCTGTCACACACTGCCTGTCACATCTCCCTGTCACACACTGTTTCTCCCTGTCACCCACTGCCTGTCACCTCTCCCTGTCACACACTGCCTGTCACCTTTCCCTGTCACACACTGCCTGTCACCCTCTCCCTGTCACATACTGCCTGTCACCTTTCACTGTCACACACTGCCTGTCACCTCTTCCTGTCACCCACTGCCTGTCACCCTCCCCCTGTCACACACTGCCTGTCACCTCTCCCTGTCACCCACTGCCTGTTACCTTTCCCTGTCACCCACTGCCTGTCACCTCTCCTTGTCACCCACTGCCTGTCACCCTCTCCCTGTCACACACTGCCTGTCACCCTCTCCCTGTCACCCACTGCCTGTCACCTTTCCCTGTCACACACTGCCTGTCACCTCTCCCTGTCACACTTTGCCTCTCCCCCTCCCTGTCACACACTGCCTGTCACCTTTCCCTGTCACACACTGCCTGTCATCTCTCCCTGTCACACACTGCCTGTCACTCTCTCCCTGTCACACACTGCCTGTCACCTCTCCCTGTCACACAATGCCTGTCACCTCTCCCTGTCACCCTCTCCCTGTCACACACTGCCTGTCACCTCTCCCTGTCACACACTGCCTCTCACCTCTCCCTGTCACCCACTGCCTCTCACCTCTCCCTGTCACACACTGCCTCTCACCTCTCCCTGTCACCCACTGCCTGTCACCTTTCCCTGTCACACACTGCCTGTCATCTCTCCCTGTCACACACTGCCTGTCACCCTCTCCCTGTCACACACTGCCTGTCACCTCTCCTTGTCACACACTGCCTGTCACACACTGCCTGTCACCCTCTCCCTGTCACACACTGCCTGTCACCTCTCCCTTTCACACACTGCCTGTCACCTCTTCCTGTCACCCACTGCCTGTCACCCTCCCCCTGTCACACACTGCCTGTCACCTCTCCCTGTCACCCACTGCCTGTCACCTTTCCCTGTCACCCACTGCCTGTCACCTCTCCTTGTCACCCACTGCCTGTTACCCTCTCCCTGTCACACACTGCCTGTCACCCTCTGCCTGTCACCTTTCCCTGTCACACACTGCCTGTCACCTCTCCCTGTCACACACTGTCTCTCCCCCTCCCTGTCACACACTGCCTGTCACCTTTTCCTGTCACACACTGCCTGTCATCTCTCCCTGTCACACACTGCCTGTCACCCTCTCCCTGTCATATACTGCCTGTCACCTCTCCCTGTCACACACTGCCTCTCAACTCTCCCTGTCACCCACTGCCTGTCACCTTTCCCTGTCACACACTGCCTGTCACCTCTCCCTGTCACACACTGCCTGTCACCTCTCCCTGTCACACACTGCCTCTCACCTCTCCCTGTCACCCACTGCCTGTCACCTTTCCCTGTCACACACTGCCTGTCACCTCTCCCTGTCACCCTCTCCCTGTCACCTCTCCCTGTCACCCACTGCCTGTCATCTCTCCCTGTCACCCACTGCCTGTCACCCTCTCCCTGTCACACACTGCCTGTCACCCTCTGCCTGTCACCTTTCCCTGTCACACACTGCCTGTCACCTCTCCCTGTCACACACTGCCTCTCCCCCTCCCTGTCACACACTGCCTGTCACCCTCTCCCTGTCACACACTGCCTGTCACCTCTCCCTGTTACACACTGCCTCTCACCTCTCCCTGTCACCCACTGCCTCTCACCTCTCCCTGTCACACACTGCCTCTCACCTCTCCCTGTCACCCACTGCCTGTCACCTTTCCCTGTCACACACTGCCTGTCATCTCTCCCTGTCACACACTGCCTGTCACCCTCTCCCTGTCACACACTGCCTGTCACCTCTCCTTGTCACACACTGCCTGTCACACACTGCCTGTCACCGTCTCCCTGTCACACACTGCCTGTCACCTCTCCCTTTCACACACTGCCTGTCACCTCTTCCTGTCACCCACTGCCTGTCACCCTCCCCTTGTCACACACTGCCTGTCACCTCTCCCTGTCACCCACTGCCTGTCACCTTTCCCTGTCACCCACTGCCTGTCACCTCTCCTTGTCACCCACTGCCTGTCACCCTCTCCCTGTCACACACTGCCTGTCACCCTCTGCCTGTCACCTTTCCCTGTCACACACTGCCTCTCCCCCTCCCTGTCACACACTGCCTGTCACCTTTTCCTGTCACACACTGCCTGTCATCTCTCCCTGTCACACACTGCCTGTCACCCTCTCCCTGTCACATACTGCCTGTCACCTCTCCCTGTCACACACTGCCTCTCAACTCTCCCTGTCACCCACTGCCTGTCACCTTTCCCTGTCACACACTGCCTGTCACCTCTCCCTGTCACACACTGCCTGTCACCTCTCCCTGTCACACACTGCCTCTCACCTCTCCCTGTCACCCACTGCCTGTCACCTTTCCCTGTCACACACTGCCTGTCACCTCTCCCTGTCACACACTGCCTGTCACCTCTCCCTGTCACCTCTCCCTGTCACCCACTGCCTGTCATCTCTCCCTGTCACACACTGCCTGTCACCCTCTCCCTGTCACACACTGCCTGTCACCTCTCCCTGTCACCCACTGCCTGTCACCTTTCCCTGTCACACACTGCCTGTCATCTCTCCCTGTCACACACTGCCTGTCACCCTCTCCCTGTCACACACTGCCTGTCACCTTTCCCTGTCACATACTGCCTCTCACCTCTCCCTGTCACCCACTGCCTCTCACCTCTCCCTGTCACCCACTGCCTGTCACCTTTCCCTGTCACACACTGCCTGTCATCTCTCCCTGTCACACACTGCCTGTCACCCTCTCCCTGTCACCCACTGCCTCTCACCTCTCCTTGTCACACACTGCCTGTCACACACTGCCTGTCACCCTCTCCCTGTCACACACTGCCTGTCACCTCTCCCTGTCACACACTGCCTGTCACATCTCCCTGTCACACACTGTTTCTCCCTGTCACCCACTGCCTGTCACCTCTCCCTGTCACACACTGCCTGTCACCTTTCCCTGTCACACACTGCCTGTCACCCTCTCCCTGTCACATACTGCCTGTCACCTTTCCCTGTCACACACTGCCTGTCACCTCTTCCTGTCACCCACTGCCTGTCACCCTCCCCCTGTCACACACTGCCTGTCACCTCTCCCTGTCACCCACTGCCTGTTACCTTTCCCTGTCACCCACTGCCTGTCACCTCTCCTTGTCACCCACTGCCTGTCACCCTCTCCCTGTCACACACTGCCTGTCACCCTCTCCCTGTCACCCACTGCCTGTCACCTTTCCCTGTCACACACTGCCTGTCACCTCTCCCTGTCACACTTTGCCTCTCCCCCTCCCTGTCACACACTGCCTGTCACCTTTCCCTGTCACACACTGCCTGTCATCTCTCCCTGTCACACACTGCCTGTCACTCTCTCCCTGTCACACACTGCCTGTCACCTCTCCCTGTCACACAATGCCTGTCACCTCTCCCTGTCACCCTCTCCCTGTCACACACTGCCTGTCACCTCTCCCTGTCACACACTGCCTCTCACCTCTCCCTGTCACCCACTGCCTCTCACCTCTCCCTGTCACACACTGCCTCTCACCTCTCCCTGTCACCCACTGCCTGTCACCTTTCCCTGTCACACACTGCCTGTCATCTCTCCCTGTCACACACTGCCTGTCACCCTCTCCCTGTCACACACTGCCTGTCACCTCTCCTTGTCACACACTGCCTGTCACACACTGCCTGTCACCCTCTCCCTGTCACACACTGCCTGTCACCTCTCCCTTTCACACACTGCCTGTCACCTCTTCCTGTCACCCACTGCCTGTCACCCTCCCCCTGTCACACACTGCCTGTCACCTCTCCCTGTCACCCACTGCCTGTCACCTTTCCCTGTCACCCACTGCCTGTCACCTCTCCTTGTCACCCACTGCCTGTTACCCTCTCCCTGTCACACACTGCCTGTCACCCTCTGCCTGTCACCTTTCCCTGTCACACACTGCCTGTCACCTCTCCCTGTCACACACTGTCTCTCCCCCTCCCTGTCACACACTGCCTGTCACCTTTTCCTGTCACACACTGCCTGTCATCTCTCCCTGTCACACACTGCCTGTCACCCTCTCCCTGTCATATACTGCCTGTCACCTCTCCCTGTCACACACTGCCTCTCAACTCTCCCTGTCACCCACTGCCTGTCACCTTTCCCTGTCACACACTGCCTGTCACCTCTCCCTGTCACACACTGCCTGTCACCTCTCCCTGTCACACACTGCCTCTCACCTCTCCCTGTCACCCACTGCCTGTCACCTTTCCCTGTCACACACTGCCTGTCACCTCTCCCTGTCACCCTCTCCCTGTCACCTCTCCCTGTCACCCACTGCCTGTCATCTCTCCCTGTCACCCACTGCCTGTCACCCTCTCCCTGTCACACACTGCCTGTCACCCTCTGCCTGTCACCTTTCCCTGTCACACACTGCCTGTCACCTCTCCCTGTCACACACTGCCTCTCCCCCTCCCTGTCACACACTGCCTGTCACCCTCTCCCTGTCACACACTGCCTGTCACCTCTCCCTGTTACACACTGCCTCTCACCTCTCCCTGTCACCCACTGCCTCTCACCTCTCCCTGTCACACACTGCCTCTCACCTCTCCCTGTCACCCACTGCCTGTCACCTTTCCCTGTCACACACTGCCTGTCATCTCTCCCTGTCACACACTGCCTGTCACCCTCTCCCTGTCACACACTGCCTGTCACCTCTCCTTGTCACACACTGCCTGTCACACACTGCCTGTCACCGTCTCCCTGTCACACACTGCCTGTCACCTCTCCCTTTCACACACTGCCTGTCACCTCTTCCTGTCACCCACTGCCTGTCACCCTCCCCTTGTCACACACTGCCTGTCACCTCTCCCTGTCACCCACTGCCTGTCACCTTTCCCTGTCACCCACTGCCTGTCACCTCTCCTTGTCACCCACTGCCTGTCACCCTCTCCCTGTCACACACTGCCTGTCACCCTCTGCCTGTCACCTTTCCCTGTCACACACTGCCTCTCCCCCTCCCTGTCACACACTGCCTGTCACCTTTTCCTGTCACACACTGCCTGTCATCTCTCCCTGTCACACACTGCCTGTCACCCTCTCCCTGTCACATACTGCCTGTCACCTCTCCCTGTCACACACTGCCTCTCAACTCTCCCTGTCACCCACTGCCTGTCACCTTTCCCTGTCACACACTGCCTGTCACCTCTCCCTGTCACACACTGCCTGTCACCTCTCCCTGTCACACACTGCCTCTCACCTCTCCCTGTCACCCACTGCCTGTCACCTTTCCCTGTCACACACTGCCTGTCACCTCTCCCTGTCACACACTGCCTGTCACCTCTCCCTGTCACCTCTCCCTGTCACCCACTGCCTGTCATCTCTCCCTGTCACACACTGCCTGTCACCCTCTCCCTGTCACACACTGCCTGTCACCTCTCCCTGTCACCCACTGCCTGTCACCTTTCCCTGTCACACACTGCCTGTCATCTCTCCCTGTCACACACTGCCTGTCACCCTCTCCCTGTCACACACTGCCTGTCACCTTTCCCTGTCACATACTGCCTCTCACCTCTCCCTGTCACCCACTGCCTCTCACCTCTCCCTGTCACCCACTGCCTGTCACCTTTCCCTGTCACACACTGCCTGTCATCTCTCCCTGTCACACACTGCCTGTCACCCTCTCCCTGTCACACACTGCCTGTCACCTTTCCCTGTCACCCACTGCCTGTCACCTGTCCCTGTCACCCACTGCCTGTCACCTCTCCTTGTCACACACTGCCTGTCACCTCTCCCTGTCACCCACTGCCTGTCACCTTCTTGCCTCTCTTTGTCTACCTCTTGCCTCTCCCTGTCACCCACTGCACTTTGAACTTGGAGTAGGGCGGAGGAGGGGGGCCCAAAGCAAATTTTTGCACCTGGCCCCACCACTCACATGTTCCGCCACTGCTCCAAGGCTTAGTACATCTGCCCCAACCAAAGTCTGATAAATCCTCAACAAATAATACATTCAAACGGTGACTCATGACACGGAGGATGAGTTGACTATTTAAATATCTTTGAAGAACCACAGTTAACGTTAAATGGTCTAATCTCAGAGCAACACCAGAGGCTAAAATCAGCACAACTCAGTCATTACTGGTGAAGGTCCCATTCCGATATGTGAACAGAAAATCAACAATCAATTTGTCATGGTCGCTGACTGGCCTTCATTAATCCTCTGCTTTGAGAAAAGACCTTTCACCCCCCCAAAGGGCTCAGTACGTTTATGCTCCGTGTGAGAGTTTCTGTACATTTGTTGGTGGTTTCAGAATAAGAATCTCATCAGCAGCCGCCCCCCTCCCCCCTCCTCCCCACATACAGCACTTCACATGGACAAAAAAATATCTGTGTACTGAGCTGTCTTATGTATGAACATTCTCTGCTTATCTATTATTCCATACGCTTCTCAAAACACAGAAATAAGAGAGTGAGGGGGAGATGTATCATCGGAGACATCGCCGATGCGGTACATTCCCCCCGACTTCGCGTACATACCGCGGTTAATTACCATGGTATGTACCAAGAATATCGCAAAGAACAGCTCTCTCGATGAGTGCTGTCCTTTGCGATGCTGCCGGGCAGAGGGACTACCGGGTTTAACACCCAGAAGTCCTTCTGCGCATGCGCAGAAGGACGAGGGCCGCGGGGGCTCATGGGAGGGATCCGTTCGGAGCCCCGAGCGTCGCGCTAAGAAGCCCATAGGCTTCTATTGGGTAACGCCACCTGAAGGTGGCGTTACCTAGCAACGAGAAGCAGCAGAATGCAGCGCATTCTGCTGCTTAATACATACGGGGAATGCAGTAAAACCCCCGAAAACTGCATTTTCGGGGGTTTTACCGCATTTTGCCGATGATACATCTCCCCCTGAGTACCAACCAATCAGCTCATAGCTGTCATGTTACAGGCTGTCCACTTTATCCCTACATTGGGCCTGATTCAGAGGCGCTCCCAAAAAGCGAGCGTTCGCTCTGAATCAGGGAGGCCGCTTTTTATTTTTGACCCGGCCTCCTGGCCACTCGCTAAGCTGTGGGTGACCACCCACAGCTTTTGCGAGCGGCCAGGTGATGGTCGCGACCATCGCGACCATCGGGCTTGCGACAAGACCCTTGCGGTAGGGTCTCGTTCCCGAAAACCCCAGTGAGCTGCCTGCTCTAATTGAGCAGGAAGCTCATTACTGACATCACGAGTGATGTCAGTAGGACCGCCCACAAACCGCAGGCGTTCCTTCAGGAACACCTCCGTTGGTCCAGCCACCCCCCTCCCCGCCTACATAACGGGGCTAGCTGTCGATCAACATTGACAGCCGCCCCGTTTGTAATGAGCCCCAGAGCGAGTGATTTTCTCACTCGCTTCGGGGCTTGCGCACGCGCATTGCGCATGCCGCGTGTGCGCAATGCCCTACCATCGACCCACTTGTGAGCTGGTCTGAATCAGGCCCATAGATTCCCAGCTTAATAAACTATAATTAGTCACAAAGGACATGGACACAATTGCACCCGGGAAATTGCAGGCACCGGTAACACGTGTCCGGTTTATGCCAAGTTTTTATCCTTAAACATAAAATGTATCCAAATCATACTTGCCCATATGTCTGGAACCTCTGTGAGACTCTCAAATTAGGGGGTAGAGTTTCCCGGGTCCCAAGAAAAATTGGCAATTCTCCCACAACCCGACGGACCCCCCTCAGCAATTCGCTGTAAATCGCTTCATCGTACTGTGGCCCTGATTCAGAGCCGCTCGTAAGCGGCCGCTCGTTCGCTCTGAGCGATGTTCGCACATCTGCGCATGCGTATGGGTTTTAGTACGCATGCGCGAACCAGTCAGTGCGGCCAAAAATTGTGTGCTCGCAAAATAGCGAATGCCTGCTAATTTGAGTGACAGGATGAGGCGTTTGTGGGTGGTAACAGGGGAAGATCCGAACGCAGGCGTGCCAAAAGGTCAAAACGGGCGTTTTAAGGGTGTACATAATTAACAAAGCAGCGTCTTCGACCACGTCACTTGGTTGTTTCTTAGCCTGAACTGTTCGCATGATTGCGGTAGGAAAATCCAACCACAAGCACCCCGATCAGTTCAGACGTCTTTCGATGTACTCGATTAATCTAATAAATAGCAGAGATGACGTATGATGCGAGCGGCCAGGGGGCGTTTTTTACAAAAAAACGTCCGCATGTTTTGTTCGCTCGTTCAGACATAGAGGCGTCAACAGACCGCAAAGAGCGAACGGTCAATTTAAATAGCCAGCCCCTTTTTCTGGACGAGCAAGCGCAAATAGCGTCCGGCTCTGAATCAGGCCCTGTAGTCCTACTCCCAGCTACACAAAGATGGCAATTGTGGCAAAACGCCATGGGGGTTGGGTTGTGATGATGCGATTTGTGGCATCTCTATCCCACCTATCTGGCCAGTGCTCTCCAGGGAACTTCCGGCGAGTAACTTGTCAGAGTCGGCACGAATGGCCTAAGTGACAAAGAAAGCACCATTCAGCGTGGCCTGCTCCGGTCTGCGCTTTTCTGCAATTGTGAGAACACTCCCTTTCTGTACTCAGAGTACATTACAACGCCCTTTCCCTTCTCTATCCCAATTCTCTAGACGCAAATGAGCTTAACTGGCAGAATGGCGCACATCTGCACATGTATGCGGCCGCTTTCTATACGTGTGAAACGTGACAATGCATGAATTACGCTGCACAGGCTGGCACAGGTCTTTCCGTTATCAGTCCCAAAATGCCAAAATGTGATTTTCTTTAGTGATGTCATGTTTCAGTGCATTATTGTCCCCTTTTTAAGTACACGTATGTTAGAGCGTGTATATTAATATCACTATACATACCTCCCAACTGTCCCGGATTCCACGGCACAGTCCTGTTTTTCTGGGATTTCAATTGACCAATAGGATATTCCCTTTTGAACACACCTATCGGGTGGCAACAAGGAGGGGTTGGGTTCACAAACAGAGCCCAGAGCTCAATGGTACTAACACAAGGATGGAATCGGTATGATTTACCGCCGGACGCGGTGGTTGGAATCCCGACAGCAGCTGCCCGACATGGGTGAAAATCCAGATCATCCTTAAGGTAAGTATTCACTAACCTAATTCCCTCCCCTAACCCTAATCCTCCCTTAGGGGTGCCTAATGCTAACCTTCCCCCCAGCACCTAACCCTAATCCCCCCTCTAAGTGCCTAAACCTAACCCCCCCTTCCCCGCCGCCTAAACCTAAGCCCCCCGGGAACCCCAAACCTAACCCTCCCCCCCCCCCCCCCACAGCTTTCGGCGCCCGGCATCACTTCGATTGGGAAGCCAGGCACCGGTCTCCCAGCGTCGGTAAAATGACAGGCGTCTAGATTTAGACGCCTGTCATTTAACCCTCGCCGGGATTAAGCAGTGGTGAAGCCGACTGCCGGGATGAGGTCCGATTGCATACCCACAAGGACATATTCATTCAGGCTTTTGCAACCAGACGAGAAGGATGAAATTCCAGCACTCCTCAATGAAGAAGCTGGTCTCTTACCTACCTGGTGGATAAGTATCTGTCTCTCAAACCACACATGGCTTACAGGGAACATGTTGAAATCATGTGTTTTAAGGGTTATGGCTAATTAAGCTCTGGTTAAATAGGTGTAAGTCTGTGTTAACATTTAATAATGTAGTGATTTGTAGCAGTAGTGAGCTATAGGGGTAAGTCTGTGATGTAGCATGCTCTATGCTGTAGTGTACAATAGTATGTGTATAGTCTAGGGGGCAGCATGCAGGAAACCAGGGGCAGAACTACGGGGGACAATGGAGGCACCTGCCGCCGGGCTCCAGCTCTGAAGGGGCACCTCCTCCATTGTCTACAACATATTCACCCCACATAGGGCTGTAACTATGTACCTGGAGTGTACCGTCACGGCCGCCCAATACATGGCACCCCTTCCCGGCACCTGAGAAGCCGCCATACACTAGTGGAGAGCTCCCTGTCAGACCATCAGCTGCTGCCTTCGTCTATCTATATCCAGTCTGCATGCGAATTGCTACATTACAGTGTCAGCGGCTGTGACGGGGGGGGGGGGCACCAAATTATAACTTGCCTCCGGGCATCGGGGATGAACTTACGCCACTGCAGGAAAGAGATTTGTAATGGAGTATTTGTAATATTCTATGAAACAGAACTATCAGAGCTGGCCCTGGCCAATTTGGTGCCCTAGGCAAAATTTTGACTGGTGCCCCCTACCAGATAATCCCACCAGCAATCTGTGTTTATACGCGGATGAAGTTATATTGCCGGCAGACGGGATGCCAGCCGTCGAAATACCGATGCTGGAATCCTGCTGTCTGGCTTAATGTTTCCCCGGGGATGAGGAGGTTAGGTTTAAGCACCCCTGGGGAAAGATTACGGATAGGCACACCTCTGGGGAGGATTAGGCTACGGGGAGAGGGGGTTAGGGTTAGGCACCACTGGGGGAGATTAGTGATAGGCACCCCCCTATGGCGAGTTAGGCTACGGGGAGAGGGGGTTAGGTTTAGGCACCATTGGGGGGAGATTAGGGATAGGCACCCCCCTGGGGAGGGTTAGGCTATGGGGAGAGGTGGAGGGTTAGGCACCACCAGGGGGGGGAGGTTAGGGTTAGACACCACTAGGTGGAGGGTTAGGGTACTTACCTCCCCCGTTGGGATCTTTAGTGATCGGGTTTCATGCTGCATCATTTGAATAAAAGGAGTGCTGGGCAGTTTGGATAATTTTTTTTAATATATATATATATATATATATATATATTATATAAATTATATATATATATATTTACACATATATATATATATATATACATCCTATAAATATACATATTTATAGGATGCTCAGCTGCCCAGCACTTCTCTGCGGCGCCGGCGGCTGTGACGTCAGCGCGTTGCGAGTGCGCAGCGCTGGAGACCGGAATACAGTAATAGATCCGATCTGTGACAGGGTGCCAGAGCTCCTCCCTTAATCTGGCACTGGGGGGCAGTGTCATGGAGGGGGGGCAGCGTCATGGAGTCAGCAGCAGAGCCGTGGAATGCCCCTAGGCATTACAGTTGCCCTAGGCATTTGCTTCGAATGCCTATGCCTAGGGCCGGCTCTGACAACTGTGGCATTTGTGATGATTGGTGTTAGCATACAGTGGATGATATAGGGTGATCTAGTTTGTCTATTATATGGATATTGCTTATATGGTTATGATATTGTTTAATAAGGTCTGTACTATAGTTAGTTACTAATATGGTGATGGTTAAGTAGTTAGTGCAATGTCTGTAAAAGTCTCTAGCAAGTTTGTTAACATGCAGTAGAGTCTATATAGTAATTTGGTAAAGTGGATGATATAGTGTAGTCTACGTCTAGGTTTGTTATAAGTAATAACCGTGTGTAATGGAGTCTGCAGTCAATATGGCTACCAGCATGAGGCCTGTAAACCATACTTACCTACCCACCCGATTCGGCCGGGAGCCTCCCAAAAATCGTGTGCCGCTCCCAGCCCTCCGGAAAGGCAGGCTAGTCTCCTGGCCCCAGCGACCCACCTGCATAAACCCCGGCAGCAGGGGGGCCGATGACGCGATTCGCTCTGAATTGCGTCATCGTAGCCCCGCCCCCTGCATCACAATGCCATTAATATCGGCATTGTGAAGAGGGGGCGGGGCTACAATGACGCGATTGCGCTGTCATGCCCTATGCCCCGCCCCCAGCGGCGTGTCATCCTCCTAACCACGTCACTTTTCTCCCGCGACACGCCCCCTTTTTACCGCAAGACTCCCCCCTGTGGTTGCCCGACAGCTCCCTCCCGGAAGGAGGGAGCTAAATGTCGGCAACCCTGTTGTAAAAAAAGGAAGTCCATGTGCTCCCCCTTCCCCCATTGAACCATGTGCTAAACAATAGCCCGGCCTAGTGAATGCTGGCTGTATTAGATATTGGTACTACAGAACATAGCCATGTGAGTTTTCTAAGTGGAGTGTATTATGGGGGATTTCAAAATGGAGGTTATCCTTGTGCCATGAGGTTTGGACAAAAACACCTGTGCCATTCCACTCCCATGCAGGGGCGCCGAGGGGGGGGGGGGGGCGGGTACAGATTACCCGGGCCTGAGGGGCCCGGGGGTTCCTGAGGGGCTCAGCGGGGGCTCGGATCCGACGCCGCTCCCCCCTCCCTCACAGCAGCCCAGATGTGGCCACGCCTCCCGTGATTAGGCCATGCCCCCTGTTACCCGGGCACGCCGCAGCTCTTGGCGGGCCTGCTCCCACGCATCCACATTCCCATACACTTTCTCTATCTCTTGGTCTCTCTCTCTCTCTTGCTCTCCCTCTCTTATCATCTTTGTATCGTTTATATTGTGTTTTAACTAGTATTTTGAAGTCTAAATACTATGATTATATAAATAAATTTTTGCTTTACTACATCTTGTGTGCAATGTTATTATCCTAATGATCCAAATGGTTTAAAAGGTACATAATTCTGGTTAACACTTTGCGAGTTCATATATACTGTATATTAATTATAACCTGTTGTTAGTAATATGATAAAAAATAGAATATTTGCTTCAGAAATATGAGGTGTAAACCAGGCAATTGCCTGCAGATACAAACACAACAGAACAAGCAAGAATATAAGGAAAACAACCTACCCCTTAGCAACGTACATCGATTAATGTGTCAGAATGGCCTTGATTTGAAGTAGGCCAACATTAGGGGTTTTCAATGTTGATTCTGTGCCCGCATACAAAAGCAATTTTAGATTTAAGGGATGAGATATTCTTCGTATAAATGTCATTTCTGTGCAGGTGGCAATCACAGTGTTTAAGGTGTCTGTAGAATCTTTTTAGTCATGAAAAATTTATTTACATTTCTTGAGGTGGAAGCAAATGGGCGTTTACCATTAGACACAAACGAGGGTCCAACAAACCCTGATATGACAGGAGACAGGAAACGTTTAAGCAGGGGGTGACCAAATAGTGATAGTAGCCCCATGTCGACGTGACCTCTGTAATTGACTCTTTCGGACTGGGATGTCAGTGACACTTTCTTACATGACTGCCGCCCTTCAAGCGTTCACCACTGGCCCTTTGGCTAAAGGGGTCCAGACCTTGCGCTTTTAGCCTAATATACACTAGTCTGCCACACTGTAAAAAACAAGAACATAGTGGGAGGAAAATATATATACAGTGCATATATAGGGGCTGGGGCGCATCTATAATGGGTGCAGGGTACATGGGCCCCTGGGTCCAGGGGGGCCCCGCACCGCACACCCTGCACCCATAATATTAATTACCTCTCCGGAGTCCCACGTCGGCGCAGGGGTCTGGCACTGTAAACCAACTGGAAAATGGCCGTGGCAGCCATTTTCCCGTCGTTTGTGCATGCGCAGTACAGGGAAAATGGCCACCGCGGCCATTTTCCCAGTGACCTGTGCATACATTATAGACTCTGGGCTCACTCTAGTGCCCAGAGTCTATAACTCCGGCGCTGGCCGCGCACAGCTCAGTGCGCGGCCGGCCGCCGGGCGGAAAGGAGGGGGCCCGTGTCGGAGACTGCACACGGGCCCCCTCCTCTCTAGAAACGCCCCTGTATAGGGGCTTATTCATCATACCTAATAATTCTCTGGAGGTAATTAGGTTTAGAACTCGCATGGAGTTCTACCTAATTACCGGAGGAATTCATCATTCCTCCTCCCTATAACTATCTATTTCGAAAAGCTGTCATTGTTGCAATGACAACTTTTCGGGAAATAGATAGTTATCCCCTCTCTACTCTAATTTACCGCAGCTGTAATCTGTGCTGTGCATGCGCTGTTACATCTGTAAAACCAGCGCATGCGCAAAACTGTCTACAACTGCGGTAATTTTGTGTCCCCTCCGCTCACCTCCCCCGTACTTACCTGCCCGCTGCAGCGCCTCCAGCTCCGGTGGCCGCTCTGACACGTGGTCTCCCAGCAGCACACAGTAAAACATTTTTGTTTTGTTTTCTAAACTTTATTGTGTTCTGCTGGGAGAACACGTCTCAGAACAGCCACCGGAGCCAGAGGCAGTGGTGGGCTGGGCCGGGGGGCAGGGTGCCATGTCACTGTGACGGAGTTCGGTCAGCGCTACACAGCACAAACACACAGCCGCCGGCGCCGGCAGCTGTGTGTTTGCTTTAGCAGCTGATGAGAGTCAGACAGACTCTCATCGGCTGCTGCTCCCACTGCCGGAGCCGGACATCTTCCGGCTCCCACAGTGGGTAATGGGAGTGACGCGTCAATCCCATAATGCAAAGCGGCAGACGGAGGAGCTGATCTCGGCGGCGGGACCAGGAGCAGGAGCGGGTGTCAGGTAAGTGTTGTTTTTTTTTTTTTTATATTATGTGTGTCTACTGCGGGGGGTCTGGCACTATAAGGAGGAGACCACTACTGGGGGCACTACAAAGGGGGGGACTACTACTACTGGGGGCGCTACAAGGGGGGGACTACTACTACTGGGGGCACTACAAAGGGGGGGACTACTACTACTGGGGGCACTACAAGGGGGGGGACTACTACTACTGGGGGCACTACAAGGGGGGGGGACTACTACTACTGGGGGCACTACAAGAGGGGGGACTACTACTACTGGGGGCACTACAAGGGGGGGACGACTACTACTACTGGGGGCACTACAAGGGGGGGACTACTACTACTGGGGGCACTACAAGGGGGGGCTACTACTACTGGGGGCACTACAAGGGGGGGACTACTACTACTGGGGGCGCTACAAGGGGGGGACTACTACTACTGGGGGCACTACAAAGGGGGGGACTACTACTACTGGGGGCACTACAAGGGGGGGGACTACTACTACTGGGGGCACTACAAGGGGGGGGACTACTACTACTGGGGGCACTACAAGGGGGGGGACTACTACTACTGGGGGCACTACAAGGGGGGGCTACTACTACTGGGGGCACTACAAGGGGGGGACTACTACTACTGGGGGCACTACAAGGGGGGACTACTACTACTGGGGGCACTACAAGGGGGGGACTACTACTACTGGGGGTACTACAAGGGGGGGACTACTACTACTGGGGGCACTACAAGGGGGGGACTACTACTACTGGGGGCACTACAAGGGGGGGACAACTACTACTGGGGGCACTACAAGGGGGGGGACTACTACTACTGGGGGCACTACAAGGGGGGGACTACTACTAGGGGCACTACACAGGGGGGAGGGGACTACCACTGGGGGCACTGCATCGAGGGACCACTGCTGGGGGCTCTATATAAAGGGCAATAGTGGGGGTACTGCATAGGGGGAAGACTACAACTGGGGCCACTATTTAAGGGGCACTGCATAAGGCTTACCACTACTGGGGGCACTATATAAGGGGCTTACTACTGGGGGCACAAGGGGCACTGCATAGGGGGGATCACTACTGGGGGCACTACTCGAGGCCTGCATAAGGGTGTCCTCTCCTGAGAGGGGGGGGGCGCCATAGCACGCACGTTCTTTCGGGCACCCTGGCTGCACGCTACTCCTCTGCCAGGGCCGCCTGCATGCATTTGCCCCCCAGGCTAAAAGTTGCCAGCCCCTGGCCAGAGGCGAATAGTAACACCATCAAATTCCAAAAAAATACATAATTTTCGGAATTTGATGAATACCATAATTTCCACATCCCCATACTAATGTACTAATGTATGGGGAGTGTGGAAATTAACGCAGGGGGACTTAACCAGGAGATATCAGTGATGCCTCCTTTGTTAAGTCTCTTCATGAATACTAAAATAATGGTAATTAAGGAAAATGTCCTTCAAAACTTTATTTTAGTGTTGATGAATAGGCCCCATAATCTGGAAAAGAAAGTGTGTTCATCTAACTCTTTCAATGCCATTACACCTATTATACAGCATATAGTATATGTCTCCGCGTATTGGTCCATTTGAGCTGTTCGCACCATTTTGCTGGAGTTTGGTCCATGACTGAAATGTGAAAAGTAAAATCTTACCTCACATTACGACCTACCATGACGCCTGGAGCTCACACTTCATTTGTTTGGATTCCCTCACCCCCCTCCCCCTTAATATATTGCGTGTTGGAACATCATATTTATCTCCCAATCATATTGTATATATGTATATATAAATATATAATATTCACATAATCTGCCACTGTAATCCGCCAATCCATGAACACAGGTCCTCCCACCAGTCAGAGCAAATTTTTTAATCTGCCACACAGGACCTGAATCAAACCCGCCCACTGTCACCATTACAAATCCATGCGATCACGTGCAGCCCTATATTCGCACAGAATGACTGCGTGTACTTGTTATCTGCGCACTGGATCACAGATGCAGGCTGTGACCCGCCCCAAAAAACGGTCGCCACACCCCTGCCTTTTTTGTCGACACTCCCCCGTCACTTCTCCCAAACGGTGCTTGACTGTCAATTGCCCTGCAGTGGCAAACGCAGGGTTTCTAGAGGGGGGTTTCCAAATGCTTCATTTTAGAGCGAGTGTGGCCAGTCCATGAAGAGGGCAGAATTAGTACTTAAACAGCTTTAATATGCGTCATACAAAGTGTATTGTGTGACATAATTCCAGCATATAGAGGGCCAGCGATTACAATAAGCCATTAAATGCGGCAGTAGGCCATCCTGCCTGAGCTGAACGTATTTATTTTAGATGTGGCCACCATTCCTGACTATTGGAGCAAGCTCAGGAGCCTGGAGGAGCAGCAGAAGGACCTAGCACTGCCTTGGACATATATGAACATATTGGGCTCTATAACAGTGCATCCTAACAGTACATGTTTTCCAGATCTCCTAGTTGGTGCACAGGTTATTTATCACTGGCTGATACATGTTAATAGATCCACAGGTGGTGCTAATTATTTCATTTGTAATACTGAGAATAAAATGCAGCACTCGTAAAATTCTATTCTATTATTATTTCTGTTGTGGTCATGGTGTGGGTTGGGAAGGGGGGTTTCCAGGCAGATGGAAACCCCCCTGCGTTTGCCTATGGCGTGAAAATTGGCGCTGCGAGCAGGAAACGGTAATGGACTTTGACACATGCGCAGATTGCTGATTATCGCTCAACTGCGTAAACATCGGAATAGTGTACAACTCTGAATCAGGCCCACAATACAACATCTTGCCACACAAATATGCAAAATACGGATTGCACAAAGATGCACATGCATTGCGGAGCCTCATAGTTCGCTGTCCGACGTGTTAAACATAATATTTCTGTCAGTTTTATTTGGGAATTATTCTCTGTCATAAAATCTCTCAGTCTCTTCACTCTTAGGTTGTGAGTCTCATGGATGCCCCTGCATCTAAGCTCACACCTCTCTCTTTTAATGCCAACTTGGCTGCTCTCTCTCCCTCTGAGGCTGAGATGCCCGTTGCAATGAGTCTGCACTGAGCTTCCTTCCCGGCTCTTATATCATCCCGTTACCCTGCTGTGCTGGAAATGATAGAGTTTTTTTTATATATATAATTTGGGGCATTTACAACCCATCATAACTAATTCAAGGGAAAATTACCTTGTGCAGTAAATGTCAGTGTGAGTGCCAAATGCTGTAAAACTAGTTAAATGCGGAGGAAATTGAGAGAAGACCAAACTGTAACGGTCTGGCCTTGTACGCCATCATGCCGGGGGCAGCGCAGTGCACAACACGGTGTGAGGATGGATTCATAAATGATACTGAGTATGACTGCGCAATATCAACAAAGGTAAATCATGTCAGACAGCAGGTACCTGTGTGTCATTGCGTGCCACCATCATTTTATATCACTGGCCAATGTTATACCAATGCAGGTTCTTGCAGAATTTAAAAAATAAAATAATACATTTGTTGCTTGTTTCTTAAAGTCACGTGACACCTATACACGGAGGAGGCAGCCATTTTGTGGGCGGAATAAATATCCATGAGCTCTCAGGCATTTGCGTGCCAGGTCTGCTCTCATTAAAAAATGTATTTAACCCTAATCAAAGCATCTGAAGGGCTCACCCGTCACCATTCTTCGCTTTCTGGAGGCCAGTTGTGATTTTCGTGTCAAAAAAAGGTTTTAAATGTGTGGGTAGAGCTATGGATGACTGGGGCATGGGATAAAAAAATATATATTTTAGGAAATAATTAATTTCCTAATACAGGGGCTACACAGGGCTGCGTTCCTTTAGCCACTGTTAATAATGGATGTAGTCAATCCCCAAAAGACAATAGAAAAATAAATATACAATAACAGCGCTGTTTGAGGACAGGATGAAGCTATTGTAACACAATTGCTTAGAGACTGAGTTAATAAATTTATTGAAAAGTGTACATAGATATAGTAAAAATGACTTGATTAGCAAGCTTCAATTATAAAATAAGCAGTTAATAACTTCACTTCTAATCAATCCACTGTGTCATATGATAATTCCCTGGTGAAGTGAGTCCTGTTCCTATAGTAACCTCCAATACGTATACTGTAGCCTTTAGAGAGGATGCCCAACATATGCTAGTTATAAATACTGCCCGTTATGCATAGGGTGCTGTATATTAGTGGATGGCATCACATATAGGGAAGTGAAATAGAGGATCCCTTGAAGTAGGCAAGACGTGTTTGTTGTGGACGCCTCAAATCTTATAGGCAAATGCACTTGTGGTTCGCAATGAAAACAGTCTGGAGGTCTGGTTCAGGTGGAGAACAATTCCTTCAAACTCCCAGTCAATGTTATGATTTAGGGGTGCAGTACAACTAACGCGTTTCGCTGTGTTCCCCACAGCTTTATCAAAGGTGATCATCGCTGTAATTGTATATTTATTTTCTGATGACTGGGTAGAGTAGACCAGTTGGATGGTTCAGGGGTTGACCTTATATATTCATATTATCCTACTAAGGGCCGTCTCAAGGCACGTTTGAGTGAAACATCCACACGGGGGTGCAACTGCATAGTGGGCACAGTGCGACTACTGAACCTATGGCCCAGTTAAACTTCTTGTGGTTTAGACTTACCCTGAAGTCATGTTATTTGTTTATCTCAGTGAAGGGCAATGTGGGGTTTTTTTTTCTCGGTAGGGGGGGACAAAATATGTGTTTGTGTGTGTGTGGTTATGTTTTTTTAATGTCAGGGGACAATTTTTTTTTTCTTGTTTTCTTGTGGGGGCCAATGAGTGTTTTCTTTTTCCTCTAGAGGGCCAATGTGTGTGTTTTTCTTCCTGTGGAGGTGCCAATGTGTATGGTTTTCTTCCTGTGGAGGGGCCAATATGTGGGGTTTTCTTCCTGTGGAGGGCCAATGTGTGTTTTTTTCTTGTGGGGGCCAATGAGTGTTTTCTTTTTCCTCTAGAGGGTCAATGTGTGTGTTTTTCTTCCTGTGGAGGTGCCAATGTGTGTGTTTTTCTTCCTGTGGAGGCGCCAATGTGGTTGTTTTTCTTCCTGTGGAGGGGCCAATGTGTGTGGTTTTCTTCCTGTGGAGGGGTCAATGTGTGTGGTTTTCTTCCTGTGGAGGGGACAATGTGTGTGTTTTTCTTCCTGTGTAGAGGCCAATGTGTGTGTTTTTCTTCCTGTGGAGGGGCCAATGTGTGTGTTTTACTTCCTGTGGAGGGGCCAATGTGTGTGTTTTTCTTCCTGTGGAGGGGCCAATGTGTGTGTTTTTCTTCCTGTGGAGAGGCCAATGAGTGTTTTATTTTTCCTCTAGAGGCCAATGTGTGTGGTTTTCTTCCTGTGGAGGGGCCAATGTGTGTGGTTTTCTTCCTGTGGAGGTCCCAATGTGTGTTTTTCTTCCTGTGGAGATGACAATGTGTGTGGTTTTCTTCCTGTGGAGGGGCCAATGTGTGTGGTTTTCTTCCTGTGGAGGGGCCAATGTGTGTGGTTTTCTTCCTGTGGAGGGCCAATGTGTGTTTTTTTTCTTGTGGGTGCCAATGAGTGTTTTCTTTTCCTCTAGAGAGTCAATGTGTGTGTTTTTCTTCCAATGGAGATGCCAATGTGTGTGGTTTTCTTCCTGTGGAGGGGCCAATGTGTGTGGTTTTCTTCCTGTGGAGGGGCCAATGTGTGTGGTTTTCTTCCTGTGGAGGGCCAATGTGTGTTTTTTTTCTTGTGGGGGCCAATGAGTGTTTTCTTTTTCCTCTAGAGGGTCAATGTGTGTGTTTTTCTTCCTGTGGAGATGCCAATGTGTGTGGTTTTCTTCCTGTGGAGGGGCCAATGTGTGTGGTTTTCTTCCTGTGTAGAGGCCAATGTGTGTGTTTTTCTTCCTGTGGAGGGGCCAATGTGTGTGTTTTTCTTCCTGTGGAGGTCCCAATGTGTGTGTTTTTCTTCCTGTGGAGATGCCAATGTGTGTGGTTTTCTTCCTGTGGAGGGGCCAGTGTGTGTGGTTTTCTTCCTGTGGAGGGGCCAATGTGTGTGGTTTTCTTCCTGTGGAGGGCCAATGTGTGCTTTTTTCTTGTGGGTGCCAATGAGTGTTTTCTTTTTCCTCTAGAGGGCCAACGTGTGTGTTTTTCTTCCTGTGGAGGGGCCAATGTGTGCGGTTTTCTTCCTGTGGAGGGGCCAATATGTGTGGTTTTCTTCCTGTGGAGGGGCCAATGTGTGTGTTTTTCTTCCTGTGGAGGGCCAATGTGTGTTTTTTTTCTTGTGGGGGCCAATGAGTGTTTTGTTTTTCCTCTAGAGGGTCAATGTGTGTTTTTCTTCCTGTGGAGGTGCCAATGTGTGTGGTTTTCTTCCTGTGGAGGGGTCAATGTGTGGTTTTCTTCCTGTGGAGGGCCAATGTGTGTTTTTTTTCTTGTGGGTGCCAATGAGTGTTTTCTTTTTCCTCTAGAGGGTCAATGTGTGTGTTTTTCTTCCTGTGGAGATGCCAATGTGTGTGGTTTTCTTCCTGTGGAGGGGCCAATGTGTGTGGTTTTCTTCCTGTGGAGGGCCAATGTGTGTTTTTTTTTCTTGTGGGGGGCAATGAGTGTTTTCTTTTTCCTCTAGAGGGCCAATGTGTGTGTTTTTCTTCCTGTGGAGGTGCCAATGTGTGTGGTTTTCTTCCTGTGGAGGGGCCAATGTGTGTGGTTTTCTTACTGTGGAGGGCCAATGTGTGTTTTTTTCTTCCTGTGGGGGCCAATGAGTGTTTTCATTTTCCTCTAGGGGGTCAATGTGTGTTTTTTCTTCCTGTGGAGGGGCCAATGTGTGTGGTTTTCTTCCTGTGGAGGGGCCAATGTGTGTGGTTTTCTTCCTGTGGAGGGGCCAATGTGTGTGGTTTTCTTCCTGTGGAGGGGCCAATGTGTGTGGTTTTCTTCCTGTGGAGGGCCAATGTGTGTTTTTTTTCTTGTGGGGGCCAATGAGTGTTTTCTTTTTCCTCTAGAGGGTCAATGTGTGTGTTTTTCATCCTGTGGAGGTGCCAATGTGTGTGGTTTTCTTCCTGTGGAGGGGCCAATGTGTGTGTTTTTCTTCCTGTGTAGAGGCCGATGTGTGTGTTTTTCTTCCTGTGGAGGGGCCAATGTGTGTGTTTTTCTTCCTGTGGAGGTGCCAATGTGTGTGGTTTTCTTCCTGTGGAGGGGCCAATGTGTGTGGTTTTCTTCCTGTGGAGGGGCCAATGTGTGTAGTTTTCTTCATGTGGAGGGGCCAATGTGTGTGTGTTTTACTTCCTGTGGAGGGGCCAATGTGGTTGTATTTCTTCCTGTGGAGGGGCCAATGAGTGTGTTTTTCTTCCTGTGTAGAGGCCAATGTGTGTGTTTTTCTTCCTGTGTAGAGGCCAATGTGTGTGTTTTTCTTCCTGTGGAGGGGCCAATGTGTGTGTTTTTCTTCCTGTGGAGGTCCCAATGTGTGTGTTTTTCTTCCTGTGGAGATGCCAATGTGTGTGGTTTTCTTCCTGTGGAGGGGCCAGTGTATGTGGTTTTCTTCCTGTGGAGGGGCCAATGTGTGTGGTTTTCTTCCTGTGGAGGGCCAATGTGTGCTTTTTTTCTTGTGGGTGCCAATGAGTGTTTTCTTTTTCCTCTAGAGGGCCAACGTGTGTGTTTTTCTTCCTGTGGAGGGGCCAATGTGTGCGGTTTTCTTCCTGTGGAGGGGCCAATATGTGTGGTTTTCTTCCTGTGGAGGGGCCAATGTGTGTGTTTTTCTTCCTGTGGAGGGCCAATGTGTGTTTTTTTTCTTGTGGGGGCCAATGAGTGTTTTGTTTTTCCTCTAGAGGGTCAATGTGTGTTTTTCTTCCTGTGGAGGTGCCAATGTGTGTGGTTTTCTTCCTGTGGAGGGGTCAATGTGTGGTTTTCTTCCTGTGGAGGGCCAATGTGTGTTTTTTTTCTTGTGGGGGCCAATGAGTGTTTTCTTTTTCCTCTAGAGGGTCAATGTATGTGTTTTTCTTCCTGTGGAGGGGCCAATGTGTGTGTTTTTCTTCCTGTGTAGAGGCCAATGTGTGTGTTTTTCTTCCTGTGGAGGGGCCAATGAGTGTGTTTTTCTTCCTATGGAGGGGCCAATGTGTGTTGTTTTTTTCTCCCTGGGGGGAGTACAATGGGCCTGATTCAGAGCCGCTCGCTAGATGCAATTGCTCGCACGATGTGTATGCAAATTGCGTAGGCAGTGCTATCGCACAGCAATGCATTAGCACTCCCAGTATTTCTTAGAGAGCGATCAGATAGTGTTTGCAGACACCCACCAGCCTGTTTTAAGACACCCACTTGTGCACGTCATGTCCAGGAAGTGTATGCAACCATCGGTACATCGGGTAACATCGGATGCTATCGCAGCGCTTGAGGTGGACCAGACCCTGCCGCAAGCACTGCGAGCACTTCAGTGTAAAACCAGCCTGGTGACGTGTACTATGATGCTGTCTTATAACTATGCGCACCTCTAAAACGCCGTTGAGATGCTCAGGCACGCCTGCGTTTGCACCTCCACTCCCCCAGTTTTTATTGACCAGCCCCTGTTGCCACCTACAAACGGCTTCCCCTGTCACTCACTCTGCTGGGCTGTCTATGCGCAGCGAACAAATGCATTGTGAACTTTCGCTAAGGTATGCGCATGTCACAATGTATACACACTGTATACCATCGGCAGCAGCGAGAGTATGCATCTTAGCGAGCGGGTCTGAATCAGGCCCAATGTGCGTTTTTATTTCTGTGGGGGGCATATTTTCTTCAGTTGATAGTAATCATTACGTACATATTTGGATTGGGGAGGGGGGCGTTCCATAAATTCTTGCACAGGGTGCTAGTAGACCCTGAGCCCACTGAAAATTTTGGTCAGCAAAGATGCAAGGCCAAGTGTGGCAACCTGGTAACACCCATCTAATTTGCCCAGTGTCCATTGAAAGTATGTTAGCATCTGCCAAAAAAACACAATAATGTTACAAACTCTTTTAATCATCGCTTTATTCCAGCAGCAAATCTTCTGCAGTTTGGGCAAGGGGTTAGGTGTCAACACAGTACTCTCCAAACGTTCAGAATGTCGACAGATGACACATTGTAACCCACAATGTCATTATGTTGACATTGTCAGAATGTCGACAGTAGCTTTTTAGGACAAATCTAACCCTAATTGCAGCCTAATCATAACTCCATATGTTCATACTTGCCGACATTCTGGCTGCCCCTTCCAGGTTGGCATAGTAGCCGTGACCACACAACCACATCATCGTAGCCCCTGCTTCATAACACCAAGATTATCAGCACTGTGAAGCAGGGGGGCGGGCCATGATGATGCCATTCAGTGCAAATCGCATCATCGGCCCCCTTGCTGAATCGTGATTTTGTCTGTCTGGATTCCGAGCGCCGGCATCCCGTACCCAAGCCATTTTAAGCGTGTCGACGTCCTTATGGTCAACAATCAGAGCGTGTCGGCGTTCTGGTGTTGACATTTGCATGTCGACAGGTTGACTGGATACCTGTGAATGACCCCCTTTTCTGTAACCAGCAGAGAGCATAGCCATTGTAGCGACTGAGGTGGTAATGCATTGCCCTCTCATATATATATATATATATATATATATTTATATATATATATATATATATATATATATATATGGCTGCAATGCCTGTTAGAAGCTCACAGTGACATCCAGTCTGCACATTAGCTGGCAGGATTAGTTTGTGACATAAATCTGAACAATTTACAAACATTAGACAGTTATTGAGAAAACGGAAGCTCTGATCCCCGTGGGGTAAATAGACCCCTGGGAGCAGCCAGCTACAGCGACAGCATATAACTCTCTATGAGTAGAACACACACAGCAGCTTTGTGTAAGAGATCAGGCCTTAAACGGTGATTTCATCATACTGGGGTGTATCTTAGTCATGGTTAGGGGGCGAGGTGCCCTGAAATATCTGCGCTCTGTGACCGTGATGGTAAGACGGGGTCAGGTTACAGTAAGACCAGCTTGTACTGCTTAATGTGCTGGCGAGTCTCATTTACTCGGCTCATCTCTAATTTATCAGAAAAGTCCCTTCTGTCCGGAGCAGTTAATGTATCTTTTGCAAAGCCTATTATATGTTTGATTCAAACCCTCCGGACCCTGAGAATGCATCATTATGTCCAAATCCACTTAGGGCAGCGGGATTCTGTGGCAGGTGTCAGGAGATCAGGTGAGTCAGATACCCCGGCTTTTTATAGACGTGTCACTTCTGAGCTCTTGTGTGACTGTAGATTTAAAGGGACATTGTGCATAGTGTAAAAACAATATTCAGTGTACATATGACGTTGCTTTGTGTAGAGCTTCAATAATAATAATAACTGGTGAATGCCGGCGGTAACCTCCTGTGGGCTCTATTTATTAACATTATTTTTACCTAAATAAAGTGAAAAAGGGTGTTTTCACACCCTTTTCACATTATTTTAGTATCACCTATAGTTACTATAGGGCAATTGGAGTAGAATTAGTCAAATTCTACTCCAACCCCTAATTATCACTTATTTTTAGTAAAGCAGATCGCATTTCCCATAATTGTAATGGGAAATGTGATCCGACCATAGTTACTAAAAATAAATTGTAAAAAAATACCGGGGAAAGCCCTGTGATAATAACGCCACCTGGAGGTGGCGTTATCCAGGGCCTCCCCCGGTTACCGGGCTCCCACTCTGCTCTAACGGGGAGAGCAGAGGCGGGAGCCGGTACCAGTAATCAGCTGTGTGGTCTAAACAGACCGCAAGCTGATTGCTGTAAAAAAAAAGAAAAAAAAAATGAAATATTTTTTTTTTACTTACCTGAATCCAGGGACCGGTGATCGGGCCTCCGGTGATGGCTCCTCTCCGGTCAGCTGGTCTCCCACAGTGCACTGCTGCCCGGTCATCAGGTGATCGGGCCCCAGTGCAGTATGGGAGATCACCTGATCGGGAAGCCCGCAGAAGATCACCGGAGGCCAGGAGGATGCAGGTAAGTGTAATGAAGGGAGGGGGGGGTCGCGGGAGTCCGCGATCGCGGGGGGTGGGGCTTAGCGCCGGGGGGTGGGGCTTAGCGTCGGTGGGTGGTAGCAGCGACGGTGGGTTGGCGCATGCGCGGGCTCTTAGTTGCGGTATTTTTTCCGAAAATACCGCAACTACAGTGCGGATGGATCCGCAGGGACAGAGCTTTATCACAAGCTCTGTCCCTGCAAGGGATTTATAGTAAATCCCTGTGATATTGCCTGAATTCGCAATGCGAATTCACTCAGTAATATCACACTACAATCCGCATTCAATATGCGGATTGTAGTAAATAGAGCCCTGTGTCATAAAGGAAATTATGGATATAATGAGTCTGTGATCTGAGGGTATTTGTCATAGAGGGGTTGGGTATGAGATCCCGGCAGTTGGGATGCCTGCTGTCAAAATGCCAACAGCGGCATCCCGATGCTGGGAATCCCGACAGGGCTCAGGTAAGTATGTTAACCCTTCCCCTTTCTCCCCCTAATCCTCCCTTCCTGCACCCTAATGCTAACCCTCTCCACCCCGCACCCTAACTCTACCCGTTAGTGCCTAAACCTAACCCCCCCCCATGGCACCTAAACCTAATGCTCCCCCCTTAGTGCCTAACCATAACCCCCCCCAGTGGTGCCTAACCCTAAACCCCCAAAGTCTTACCCTAACCCTCCAGTGGTGCCTAAAGCTAACCCCATCCCCCTGCTGCTAAAAGCTAAGGGCACCCCCGGCTTACCTTTGATCTGGATGCCATCTGACAGAATTCCGGCGTCGGTCTGTGGGCTGCGGGATTTAGCCGCCTTTGTTAAACCCGTGTCGAGATTCCGAGACCGGGATTTCAACAAATGGCGTCCCGGCCGTCGGAATTTTAACTACATCCCATCATAAAGAGTTCTGCAAAATTGGAGGAACAATCACATTGTGACAGCAGTCTGAAAAATGGTTGTTAATCCACAGATCACACATTGCACGTCCATAGGACCCAAAGAGTAGTATTGTGGCGAATATGTCCAATGCAAGCGATGTATCAGTTGATCTCGTTATACATTGTTTGTGATGATTACATTCTTGATTGTAAGATTTTTGAAGTGCGCGACCAATAAGGGTTCCACCACGTCGACGTCCTCGAGGCTGGCCTCTAGACATGTTTGGTGTAGGAAAGCGTGGAGAAGTGAATAATGAAATTTCACAGCAGTCGGTGATTGAGGTCCCTGCAAGACGCGCTGATATATGTGGCTGCAAATAACTGTCGCAGTTTCCAGATCACACACCAGGTCACATGTTCCAGATCACCCAGCAGGTCACATGTTCCAGATCACCCAGCATTGTAAATGGCGGACGATGTTTTGCCACATAACTCCGAAACAAAGCAACCAATTACAATGCTAATACTTTTCTGCAAATCTACGGACCAAGACCTTCCATGTGGCATATATTGTGCACTGCTCAGACCATGGCATCATAGAAATATGTCCACCAATTCACCTCAAAATCACCACGTGTTATGGGAGTGTAGTGTGCGTGTGATGGGAGTGTAGTGTGCGTGTGATGGGAGTGTAGTGGGCGTGCGATGGGAGTGTGATGGGAGTGTAGTGGGTGTGTGATGTGAGTGTAGTGGGCGTGTTATGGGAATGTAGTGGGCATGTCAGCGCAGAGCTGCAACTACAGAGGCCATGTTCAGACGGAGACACTGCTGATGCGTGTGGATGGTGCATGTGTTGGTGTGCCGATGGTGGTGTGTCATGAATCACCAGCGGTGTTACAGCATTGCAGAGGCGCTAAATGTGGGCGTGTCAGGGCTTGTACCTTCAGACACAGGTTAATACACAAAGGGAAGGCTGATACTAGCAATGGGAACGAGATGCTGGTGCTCGGGATCCCGGTGGTCAAAAGCAGGGGTGTATCTAGGCATTTGAGTGCCCCTGGCAAAATAAGGGACTGGCGTCCCCCCATATTTGAAATAGGGAAGGTGCACATGGCAAAAAGAGACGTGGTCTTGTGGAGAAGGGGCGTGCACACACACACATATTATATATATATATATATATATATATATATATATATATATATATTAGGGGTGTGCACCGGCCACTTTTCGTGTTTTGTGTTTTGGTTTTGGATCTGGATCTTTCTTCGTGTTTTGGATCTGGATTGGTTTTGCCAAAACCACCCTTGCGTGTTTTGGGTTCTGGGTTTTGTGTTTTGGATCTGTATTTTTTTGAAAAAAAGCATAAAAACAGCTAAAATCACAGAATTTGTAGGTTTTTCTGCTCCTATGCTATTATTAACCTCAATAACCTTAATTTCCACTCATTTCCAGTCTATTCTGAATACCTCACACCTCACAATAGTGTTTTTATGTCCAAAAGGTTGCACCGAGGTAGCTGGATGACTATGCTAAGCGACACAAGTGGGCGGCACAAACACGTGACCCATCTAGGCGTGAAACTGCAGTGGCAGACAGGATGGCATTGAAAAACTAGGCCCCAAACTGTACATAATGCAAAGAAAAAAAAGAGGTGCAAGATGGAATTGTCCTTGGGCCCTCCCACCCACCCTTATGTTGTATAAACAGGACATGCACACTTTAACAAACCAATCATTTCAGCGCCAGGGTCTGCCACACAACTGTGGCTGAAATGATTGGTTCGTTTGGGCCCCCACAAAACAAGCTGGCAATTTATCTGTCCCTGCACAAACTGGCTCTACGGAGACAAGATGTCATCCTCATCCTCCTCATCCACCGATTCCTCACCCTCTTCAGTGTGTACATCCTCATCCTCACAGAGTATTAATTCGTCCCTGCTGGAACCACAGGTCCCTCTGTACGTTCTGGAGGCTGGTCTCCCTGGAAGAGTTGATAATTCATTTTATGAACATCATCTTCTCCACATTTTGTGGAAGCAACCTCCTACGCCTTTCGCTGACAAGGTTCCCGGCTGCACTAAACACTCTTTCGGAGTACACACTGGAGGGGGGGCAACTCAGGTAAAATAGAGCCAGTTTGTACAGGGACCTCCAAATTGCTTCTTTTTCCTGCCAGTACAGGTACGGACTGTCTGACATGCCTACTTGGATGCTGTCACCGATGTAATCCTTTAACAGACAGACGCACGCTTGTCGCTGCTGCTTTGAGGATTCAAGTGCGGCTACAGCCCACACAATTCACAAAGACAGAAAAAAAAAAGAATATTTTTATTGTTTGTGGAGCACACTTTGAGGGTTACACCACCCTTTAACAGACAGACGCACGCTTGTCGCTGCTGCTTTGAGGATGCAAGTGCGGCTACAGCCCACACAATTCACAAAGACAGAAAAAAGAAGAAGAATATTTTAATTGTTTGTGTAGAACACTTTGAGGTGTCACCACCCTTTAACAGACAGACGCACGCTTGTCGCTGCTGCTTTAAGGATGCAGGTGCGGCTACAGCCCACACATTTCACAAAGACCGAAAAAAAAAGAACAATATTTTAATTGTTTGTGTAGAACACTTTGAGGGTGTCACCACCCTTTAACAGACAGACGCACGCTTGTCGCTGCTGCTTTAAGGATGCAGGTGCGGCTACAGCCCACACATTTCACAAAGACCGAAAAAAAAAGAACAATATTTTAATTGTTTGTGTAGAACACTTTGAGGGTGTCACCACCCTTTAACAGACAGACGCACGCTTGTCGCTGCTGCTTTAAGGATGCAGGTGCGGCTACAGCCCACACATTTCACAAAGACCAAAAAAAAAAGAACAATATTTTAATTGTTTGTGTAGCACACTTTGAGGGTGTCACCACCCTTTAACAGACAGACGCACGCTTGTCGCTGCTGCTTTAAGGATGCAGGTGCGGCTACAGCTCACACAATTCACAAAGACAGAAAAAAAAAGAACAATATTTTAATTGTTTGTGTAGCACACTTTGAGGGTGTCACCACCCTTTAACAGACAGACGCACGCTTGTCGCTGCTGCTTTAAGGATGCAGGTGCGGCTACAGCCCACACATTTCACAAAGACCAAAAAAAAAAGAACAATATTTTAATTGTTTGTGTAGCACACTTTGAGGGTGTCACCACCCTTTAACAGACAGACGCACGCTTGTCGCTGCTGCTTTAAGGATGCAGGTGCGGCTACAGCCCACACAATTCACAAAGACAGAAAAAAAAAGAACAATATTTTAATTGTTTGTGTAGCACACTTTGAGGGTGTCACCACCCTTTAACAGACAGACGCACGCTTGTCGCTGCTGCTTTGAGGATGCAGGTGGAATCTAGACGGGATTTGGAACCGAGGACACACTACCTCCATCAATTGTCTAAATCCCACTGCACTAATGTCGGATACCGGACGCACGTCTAACACCAACATAGCAGTCAAGGCCTCAGTTATACGTTTTGCTTCAGGATGACTGCTGTCGTACTTCATCCTCATCGCTAGGGACTGTTGGAGGGTCAATTGTTTAGTAAAAGTAGTGATGTTCCTACTTCCTCTCTGGGATGATGAACAACTCCCAGCAGCAGCAACAGCACTAGGAGGAAGTGGTTCTTGATCTTTCCCTATTTTATTTTTATCGGAGAAAGTTTGGTCCTCCATTTATGTTATATTGATATATATACGTGCGGCTAAAGCGCACACAAACACAGAAAATATTATTTTATTTTTGCTGGAGAGTAGTGCACTTTGTGGGTTACACCACCCTTTAAGAAATGAGCCAGCCGGCTCTTTACTTATGGGACACAGGCGCACGCTTGGCGCTGCTCCTTTGTTGATGCACGTGCAGCCACAGTGCACACAATTCACAAACACAGAAAATAATTTTTTTTTTGGTTTGGACTGGAGTGTACTTTCGGGGGTTACAGCACCCTTAACGGTCAAGCCAGCCGGCCCTTTACTTATGACACAGGCGCACGCTTGGCACTACTTTGTTGATGCACGTGCGGCTACTGCGCACACAATTCACAAACACAGAAAATTATTTTTTTTTTGGTTTGGACTGGAGTGTACTTTCGGGGGTTACAGCACCCTTAACGGTCAAGCCAGCCGGCCCTTTACTTATGACACAGGCGCACGCTTGGCACTACTTTGTTGATGCACGTGCGGCTACTGCGCACACAATTCACAAACACAGAAAATAATTTTTTTTTTGGTTTGGACTGGAGTGTACTTTCGGGGGTTACAGCACCCTTAACGGTCAAGCCAGCTGGCCCTTTACTTATGACACAGGCGCACGCTTGGCACTACTTTGTTGATGCACGTGCGGCTACTGCGCACACAATTCACAAACACAGAAAATAATTTTTTTTTTGGTTTGGACTGGAGTGTACTTTCGGGGGTTACAGCACCCTTAACGGTCAAGCCAGCCGGCCATTTACTTATGACACAGGCGCACGCTTGGCACTACTTTGTTGATGCACGTGCGGCTACCGCGCACACAATTCACAAACACAGAAAATAATTTTTTTTTGGTTTGGACTGGAGTGTACTTTCGGGGGTTACAGCACCCTTTAACGGTCAAGCCAGCCGGCCCTTTACTTATGACACAGGCGCACGCTTGGCACTACTTTGTTGATGCACGTGCGGCTACTGCGCACACAATTCACAAACACAGAAAATATATTATTTTTTTAGCACTTGGGGGGAGCACCCCTGATGGACAGAGCACCCCCTGGACAACACTGCAGCACTCCTTTAGGACTGGGACACTGCACAGGACTTTGGAGTGGACACAGCCCCTATGGAGAACTGACTGCACAACACAGTCCAGCCAGCCCCTATGGACTTTGAAGTAGTGGACATAGCCCCTATTAACAACAGCAGCACAGCACAACACAGAAAGCCCCTATGGACTTTGAAGTAGTGGACAACAACAGCACTACACTACACTACACTACACAGCCCTAACTTCCACCCTCCCTCTTCACTGTCCACAGCCGAGTGAGAAAATGGCGCCGACGTGGGTACCTTATATAGGATCCAAAACCCGCGAGACTCGGAAGGCGGGATGATGACGTTTTGCCTCGATTTCAGATCCGAGTCAGGCGGGAAAAGTCGAGCCTGATTCGGATCGGACTCGGATCGGGGGGGCTCGGGGGGGTTCGGATTTCAGAAATCCGAACCCGCTCACCCCTAATATATATACAGTCAGGTCCATAAATATTGGGACATTGATAGAATTTTCATATTTTGGCTTCTATTCACCACCACAAAGGCTTTGAAATGAAACAAACAAGATGTGATTTAACTGCAGACTTTCAGATTTAATTTGAGGGTAATTACATCCAAATCAGGTAAACGGTGTAAGAATTACAATGGTTTCTATATGTGCCTCCCACTTTTTAAGGGGCCAAAAGTAATGGGACAAACTAAACAATCCTAAATCTAACTTTCACTTTTTAATATTTTGTTGCAGATCCTTTGCAGGCAATTACAGCCTGAAGTCTGGAACGCATAGACATCACCAGACGCTGGGTTTCATCCCTGGTGATGCTCTGCCAGGCCTCTACTGCAAATGTATTCAGTTCCTGCTTGTTCTTGGGGCATTTTCCCTTCAGTTTTCTCTTCATCAAGTGAAATGCATGCTCAATCGGATTCAGGTCAGGGGATTGACTTGGCCATTGCATAGCATTCCACTTTTTAGCCTTAAAAAACTCTTTGGTTGCTTTTGCAGTATGCTTCGGGTCATTGTCCATCTGCACTCCGAAGCACCGTCCAATGAGTTCTGAAGCATTTGACTGAATATGAGCATATAATATTGCCCAAAACACTTCAGAATTCATTCTGCTGCTTTTGTCAGCAATCACATCATCAATAAATACAAGGGAACCAGTTCCATTGGCAGCCATACATGCCCACGCCATGACACTACCACCACCATGCTTCACTGATGAGGTGGTATGTATTGGATCATGAGCAGTTCCTTTCCTTCTCCATACTCTTCTCTTCCCATCACTCTGGTACAAGTTGATCTTTGTCTCATCTGTCCATAGGATGTTGTTCCAGAACTGTAATGGCTTTTTTAGATGTTGTTTGGCAAACTCTAATCTGGTCTTCCTGTTTTTGAGGCTAACCAATGGTTTACATCTTGTGGTGAACCCTCTATATTCACTCTTGTGAAGTCTTCTCTTGATTGTTGACTTTGACACATATACACCTACCTCCTGGAGAGTGTTCTTGATTTGGCCAACTGTTGTGAAGGAGTTTTTCTTCATCAGGGACAGTTGTTTTCTGTGGTCTTCCGGGTCTTTTGGTGTTGCTGAGCTCTCCGGCGTGTTCTTTCTTTTTAAGAATGTTCCAAACAGTTGATTTGGCCACACCTAATGTTTTTGCTATCTCTCTGATTGATTTTTCAGCCTAATGATGGCTTGCTTCACTGATAGTGACAGCTCTTTGGATCTCATATTGAGAGTCGACAGCAACTGATTCCAAATGCAAGTGTCACACCTAGAATCAACTCCAGACCTTTTACCTGCTTAATTGATAATGAAATAACGAGGGAATAGCCCACACCTGTCCTTGAAATAGCTTTTGAGTTGATAGTCCCATTATTTTTGGTCCCTTAAAAAGTGGGAGGCACATATAGAAACTGTTGTAATTCCTACACCGTTCACCTGATTTGGATGTAATTACCCTCAAATTAAATCTGAAAGTCTGCAGTTAAAGCACATCTTGTTTGTTTCATTTCAAAGCCATTGTGGTGGTGAATAGAGGCCAAACTATGAAAATTCTGTCAATGTCCCAATATTTATGGACCTGACTGTATATATATATATATATATATATATATATATATATATATATATTATATATACACACACATATATATTTACACACACATATATATATACACACATATATATATATATATATATATACATACATACACCATTCTTGTATAACATAAATGTAATATTATTACCCTCCTGAAAGCCATCCCCGGGCATTGGAGGTGCTGCAGTGCACAGCATACATTGTTACAGGCGCCAGTGTCCATCACCGCACAGCACTACAGTTATCAAACTCAAATGAAACTACAGCTCCCAACAGCCCTTGCTGCCAGGAGCTTCCGGCAGCAAGGGCTGCTGGAAGCTGTAGTTTATTTGCAGTTCCTTCACTCTGTGTAGCGTGATGCCGGATACCGGCGCTGGTAACAGTGGCTCCTGTCTGTGAGAGTCTCCGGGCAGCGGAGGTCAAAACTAGTAAGTGCTTCTATTCCCTGGCTGCGGATGGCATTGCCGGGTGGCGCCCCTTCTTGGCTGGCGCCCCTGGCGAATGCCATCCCGGCCAATGCCTAGATACGCCCCTGGTCAAAAGCATGACGCCGGCATACCGACAGTGTTAGGATGCCGACACCTGTCGATCAGTAGCCTTACCCTCCCCCTAACCCTCCCTCCCCAGTGCCTGAACCTAACCTCCGACTCCCTGCACCCTAAACCTAACCCAGGTTTCGGGATTCTGGCGCTGATATTGTAATTGCCGGCATCCCGTGTGCCGGGATATTGACCGCATCCCCAGCAGATGCAGCAGCGCCCACCTCTGAATCGGGCCCTAAAAGAGGTATGGTAACCCTCCTTAAGTAGTGTAGCATTTATGTGAAAGCAGTGTGCGACCCTTGTATATAATGAGGTTATAAGCTGCCAATGTTGTGTGCTGACCACGTGCACGGCCCACGGAAAGCGCAGGAGACTCCGGGATAATTGTTTCCTACGCCAGCACTGCTCCCACTTTCCCAGTCTATAATATATTCATGATTAATAATGGAATGGTCACGGCGCGTCAGATTGTAACCTCTAATTTCAGCCTCAGCACCATGCCTCATGCCTCTGGCCAATACAAGATCCGGGAGAGTAGTCAAGTTGGCAACACACACACACAAACACACATATATATATATATTTATTACCAGTTATTTATATAGCGCACACATATTCCGCAGAGCTTTACAGAGAATATTTGGCCACTCACATCAGTCCCTGCCCCAGTGGAGCTTACAATCTATATTCCCTATCACATGCTCACAAACATACACACTAGGGTTAATTTTTGTTGGGAGCCAATTAACCTACCAGTATATTTTTGGCGTGTGGGAGGAAACCGGAGTACCCGGAGGCAACCCACGCAAGCACAGGGAGAATATACAAACTCCGCACAGGTAGGGCCGTGGTGGGAATCGAACCCATAACCTCAGTGCTGTGAGGCAGTAATGCTAACCATTACACCATCTGTGCTGCTCCATATATATATAAAAGACACAATATTCGGCACTCCGTCAGGCTGTATATGTAATAATAAAGGTCCGGTGCCCTCCAACTCCTCAGAGAAATATATACCACACACAAGGAGGCAATCGCGAGTGCCGCCGTGTGTGTGGTATTTATATTATATATATATATATATATATATATATTAGGGGTGAGCGGGTTCGGATTTCTGAAATCCGAACCCCCCCGATCCGAGGCAGATCCGAGTCAGGCTCGACTTTTCCCGCCTGACTCGGATTCTGAAATCGAGGCAAAACGTCATCATCCCACCTTCCGAGTCTCGCGGGTTTTGGATCCTATATAAGGTACCCGCGTCGGCGCCATTTTCTCACTCGGCTGTGGACAGTGAAGAGGGAGGGTGGGAGTTAGGGCTGGCTGGGCTGTGTAGTGTAGTGTAGTGTAGTGTAGTGCAGAGTAGTGTTGTGCTGTGCTGTGCTGCGCTGTGCTGCTGTTGTCCATAGGGGCTGTGTCCACTACTTCAAAGTCCATAGGGGCTGGCTGTGTTGTGCTGTGCTGCTGTTGTTAATAGGGGCTGTGTCCACTACTTCAAAGTCCATAGGGGCTGGCTGGACTGTGTTGTGCAGTCAGTTGTCCATAGGGGCTGTGTCCACGCCAAAGTCCTGTGCAGTGTCCCAGTCCTAAAGGGGTGCTGTAGTGTTGTCCAGGGGTTGCTCTGTCCGTCAGGGGTGCTCCCCCTAAGTGCTAAAAAAAAATTATTTTTTCTGTGTTTGTGAATTGTGTGCGCAGTAGCCGCACGTGCATCAACAAAGTAGTTCCAAGCGTGTGCCTGTGTCATAAGTAAAGGGCCGGCTGGCTTGACCGTTAAAGGGTGCTGTAACCCCCAAAGTACACTCCAAACCAAATAACAAAATATTTTCTGTGTTTGTGAATTGTGTGCGCAGTAGCCGCACGTGCATCAACAAAGTAGTGCCAAGCGTGCGCCTGTGTCATAAGTAAAGGGCCGGCTGGCTTGACCGTTAAAGGGTGCTGTAACCCCCAAAGTACACTCCAGTCCAAACCAAATAAAAAAATATTTTCTGTGTTTGTGAATTGTGTGCGCAGTAGCCGCACGTGCATCAACAAAGTAGTGCCAAGCGTGCGCCTGTGTCATAAGTAAAGGGCCGGCTGGCTTGACCGTTAAATGGTGCTGTAACCCCCAAAGTACACTCCAGTCCAAACCAAATAACAAAATATTTTCTGTGTTTGTGAATTGTGTGCGCAGTAGCCGCACGTGCATCCACAAAGTAGTGCCAAGCGTGCACCTGTGTCATAAGTAAAGGGCCGGCTGGCTTGACCGTTAAAGGGTGCTGTAACCCCCAAAGTACACTCCAGTCCAAACCAAATAAAAAAATATTTTCTGTGTTTGTGAATTGTGTGCGCAGTAGCCGCACGTGCATCAACAAAGTAGTGCCAAGCGTGCGCCTGTGTCATAAGTAAAGGGCCGGCTGGCTTGACCGTTAAAGGGTGCTGTAACCCCCAAAGTACACTCCAAACCAAATAACAAAATATTTTCTGTGTTTGTGAATTGTGTGCGCAGTAGCCGCACGTGAATCAACAAAGTAGTGCCAAGCGTGCGCCTGTGTCATAAGTAAAGGGCCGGCTGGCTTGACCATTAAAGAGTGCTGTAACCCCCAAAGTACACTCCAGTCCAAACCAAATAAAAAAATATTTTCTGTGTTTGTGAATTGTGTACGCAGTAGCCGCACATGCATCAACAAAGTAGTGCCAAGCGTGCGCCTGTGTCATAAGTCAAGGGCCGGTTTGGACATCTGGTCCGGACTGAAGGACGTGCCAACAATTTCTGACAAGTCTACTGTCACTGCATATGATACTGTCCTCAAAGCAGCAGCGACAAGCGTGCGTCTGTCTGTTAAAGGGTGGTGTAACCCTCAAAGTGCGCTCCACAAACAATAAAAAAATTCTTCTTTTTTTTTTCTGTCTTTGTGAAATGTGTGGGCTGTAGCCGCACCTGTATCCTTAAAGCAGCAGCGACAAGCGTGCATCTGTCTGTTAAAGGATTACATCGGTGACAGCATCCAAGTAGGCATGTCAGACAGTCCATACCTGTACTGGCAGGAAAAAGAAGCAATTTGGAGGTCCCTGTACAAACTGGCTCTATTTTATCTGAGTTGCCCCCCCTCCAGTGTGTACTCCGAAAGAGTGTTTAGTGCAGCCGGGAACCTTGTCAGCGAAAGGCGTAATAGGTTGCTTCCACAAAATGTGGAGAAGATGATGTTCATAAAATGAATTATCAACTCTTCCAGGAAGACCAGCCTCCAGAACGTACAGAGGGACCTGTGGTTGTGGATTCCAGCAGGGACGAATTAATACTCTGTGAGGATGAGGATGTACACAACACTGAAGAGGGTGAGGAATCGGTGGATGAGGAGGATGAGGACGACATCTTGCCTCCGTAGAGCCAGTTTGTGCAGGGACAGATTAATTGCCAGCTTGTTTTGTGGGGGCCCAAACGAACCAATCATTTCAGCCACAGTGGTGTGGCAGACCCTGGCGCTGAAATGATTGGTTTGTTAAAGTGTGCATGTCCTGTTTATACAACATAAGGGTGGGTGGGAGGGCCCAAGGACAATTCCATCTTGCACCTCTTTTTTTTCTTTGAATTATGTACTGTTTGGGGCCTAGTTTTTCAAACTGCCATCCTGTCTGCCACTGCAGTGTCAGTCCTAGATGGACCACGTGTTTGTGCCGCCCACTCGTATCTCTTAGCATAGTCATCCAGCTACCTCGGTGCAACCTTTTGGATATAAAAACACTATTGTGAGGTGTGAGGTGTTCAGAATAGACTGGAAATGAGTGGAAATTAAGGTTATTGAGGTTAATAATAGCATAGGAGCAGAAAAACACACAAATTCTGTGATTTTAGCTGTTTTTATGCTTTTTAAAAAAAAAAATACAGATCCAAAACCCAGAACCCAAAACGCGGAAGGGTGGTTTTGGCAAAACCAATCCAGATCCAAAACACGAAGAAAGATCCAGATCCAAAACCAAAACACAAAACACGAAAAGTGGCCGGTGCACACCCCTAATATATATATATATATTAGGGATGTGCAGGCTCGGATAGGTTCGAATCTGCACGCTGAGTTTGGATTTTTCCCTCCAAAAACCGTGTCTCAGAAAGAAGCAAAACGTCAACTTTCATGGACAAACATCATCATTCCTGGACAAAAGACCATGGAAGATGATGTTTGTCCATGAAAGATGACGTTTTGCCTCTTTCTGAGACACGATTTTTGGAGGGAAAAATCCAAACTCGGCGTGCAGATTGGAACCTATCCGAGCCTGCACATCCCTAATATATTTATATTAAACCTTCTATCGGATGAGGTGTTGTCATGTGTGCAAACCACTTATCATACTAACATAAAATAAAGACACTGAGACGTGGATTTGGCAGATAACTTGATGGCGATTTATTGGAGCAATAATAATTATTATTTATTTAAGGATGTATGGTGGCAAAGAAAGGACGGCCAGAAATCAGCCAGATCTGCTATGCCCACACACAAACAACAAAAGGCATAGCAGGCGTAGATCGCCCAGAGTGCATACACATAACCATGTAACTCATATCATCAACAAAAGGTAACGCTCACCCCCATCTTGACTTCCCACCCGTTTAGGTGGTGATACTGCCCCCCGTTAGGTTGGTACAGCCAACTACCAGTCAACGAAGGGAGCGCCCTCAAATCATAATTGCACCCGGACTGGCGACCTGCCGTTCTTTCCCGCCACAGCAAGGTTCAGCTTATAGAACCGCCGCACCGCCACCATACCAAGTACTACCCCAATAACGCCAACTCCTCAAAAAGATCCCCAATAAACAATGACACACCCTCCTCTGTTAAATGAACTCCATCAGGTCTATACATATAACTAAATCGAAATTGAATGTTATTATGGTAAATGAAACGGCCATAATTGGCCATCACAAATTTGGCAACTGCGAAATTAAGTTTCTTCCTAGCTTCGTCATTAGCAGGAAAACTCCTAACCCCACGCCAGACCTGTCGAGGTACAATGCAAGACCAAATTAATTTACACAAGGGCCAGGCCGATAGCACCCTCGCCAAATCGTTGACAATATCAACTCGTAATTCTACAGTGGACCTCTGCCCTAAGTCGTTGCCTCCTAAATAAGCCACCAAAATACGTGGCCTACCAAAAAGCCTTGCATACTCTAACAGTTTAGGACAAAAGGAATGCCATCTCATACCTCTGGAACCTATCCAACGGACCCTAGCTGAATATTCAAAAATTGGAGCTTGATCTGAACTCAAACCTAGCAGCCCAGAAAATATATGAGTGGCCTATAACCTAAATGTCCTGCGTGTCAAAGAGCAATCCTAAAGGTGGAGGAAAGCAGTAAATAAAAAATTAGTAATTGTCATAAAACAATAAAATTTTATGGTGTATTAGTGGGATCTGATAGAACATAAGTGAGTATCTGCCAAAAAGAAAAATTTTCTATTGGTCGCCGACTTTACTATTTGAAGTGGCTGAGACAAACAGAAGACACAAAGGGGAAGAATGGGTGGGGGGGAATTGGGAAAAAACAGGTGAACTCGGCAAGAGGTAAAATAAAAACCTGCTGAGGGATGGACTATGGCCTAATTAAATGATTGAGAATAGCCGAATTGAATCCGTCAGTTCAGGTAAAAATTGTAAAATCCCTCAAGACTCCCATTGCCAGCAATGGCGAGTAGCTAATCCCGAGTAGGACGGACAGGGGTAACAGACAAGACAGGACAGTACATGAGACAAGACAAAAACCAGGCAAGCATAAAATATAAACGTAACCGGAACAGACTGTGAAATGACTTTAAACAAAGGGCCTTCATGCCTAGGTCAAATGTAACCTTTATAACTATCCGATTTCCAATGTCCTAGGGCCTTAATTTCTGATGCCGAGAAGCCCGCAGCTGCCGCCGAAGTTGCGGCTCCGATCAGAAACGAGTGTGTACCAAAATCTTGAGGCGGGAGGCCTAAAACTGATACACACCTCTTCAAAAACCAACCAAACTGGTATTTGGTAAGCGGAGTCCTGTCCATATGCATGAGTCATGAACCAGGAACATCCGGCCGCAATAACTCATACCGCATAGCTAGTGCCACGGGGCAGATCTGTTCGTCCCTAGATGGACCCAACGAGATCCACCTACCCCTACCAGTCTGGTCGGTCTTCGACTGCCGAATCCTACAGAGAACAGACCTCTCACTGACCAGGATATCCGAGAGGAGCATGGCGGCATCAACCCATTTGGATGATGCCACCAGCTCCGATACCCTCAAGGTGCCGTGAAAAGCCTCCGAAAACACCACTTGAATCAGGACCGCCTCATACGCAGTAAGAGCCACTCCGAGAACCGCCCCTAATACTGCCGGAAGCAGATGAGCGTCCACAGGTCTCCTACGGTCAGCTACTGGCCGGGAGACCCGTGCCCAACCCTTTAAAGCCTTCACTATCAGAAAACTTTTAGTAAAGTCAGGTTGGCCCTTCAATTTACAATAAAATGCAATGCCCCCCAAAGAGCGCGCAACAGAAGCCCTGGATCTGCCAGCCAAACGGAGACTCCAAATAAAAGAAAGCATCGAACGATGCTGACTCTTACCTGCCTGTTTGCTGCTACGGGAATAATCTTCCCATTCATTCCATGCCTGCCGATATGCTCGCAACGTGGAGGGGGCTAAAGACTGTTCTGCTTAGCCCTCCATGCCGGCTCGATCACCTGCCAAACATAAGAGGGGCAAAGCACAACGTCAGCACCAGGGCCACAGATCGGGACCTAGCCCACTGGAAACGTGATAAGGCATCGTCTATCTCATTCTCCAGCCCAGGAACGTGTCTTGCCTTAAACATGATGTTACAGCGCAAACATGTGAGCACAGCTGCGCTAGCAAGCGCAAAACCAGCAGGGAAGCCGCATGTTGCTGATTGTATCGCATGGACCATGCCCAGGTTGTCACACCTGATAATGATGCTGCGATTGCGTAACCATTCCCCCCAGATTTCCAAGGAAACCATTATGGGAAAGAGTTTGAGAAGGAGTAAGTCCTTAGTCAAACCCTTTCCCACCCATTCTTCCAGCCAACGGCCAACGCACCAGGAGCCATCAAGGTAACATCCGAACCCCGTGGTGCCTGCTGCGTCGGTGAACAGCTGCAGCTGCAAATTGTCAGCGGCTGGAGACATCCACAACCGAACGCCATTAAAATCCCGAAGAAACGAGACCCAGACAGAGAGGTCCTGCTTAATCTCTGAGGATAAACGTAGCAAATGTCTCGGTTAGTGACACCAGCCGTGGCCCTTTCCAATTTACGTGAAAAAGCTCTGCCCATTGGAATTACTTTACAGGCCCAGGAGGGATTGCGCCTGCCGCAGGGTAATTCTACTGGAAGCCGTGCATTCCGCTATGGCATTACTTGACAGGCTTATCGAGAGGAATGCGACAAGAACCCACCGAGGTACAGATCTCGATACCCAGGAATGACAAGGGGAAGGGCCCTCCGTTTTGTCCACAGCAACGGGAACTCCAAATGAAAAAACAGCGCTCGTAAAGAAAACAAAAGATAACTGCATCTGCCTGAACCGGAAGGGCCGACACACAGAAAGTCATCGAGATAGTGGGCTATTCCATGACTACCGCAAAAATTAAATAAATAAATTCCGCGCACCAGTGTAGGAAGGTGCTAAAATGCTCGAAAAACGCACAGGACACAGAACACCCCATAGGCCAGCATTTGTCTATGCAATATCCGTTGTCCAAGCTAAAAACCCATAAACTGGAATGACTCTGGGTGCAAAGGAAGTAGACGAAAAGCTGACTCAACATCTATCTTAGCCATCAGTGCGCCCGGACCATAACACCTAATGACGTCCAAAGCATCGTCAAAAGACTGGTACACCACCGAGGAAACCTCAACTGGTATGGCATAATTTACTGACGAGCCTGGCGGATAAGACAGATGTTGCATGAGCCCTTATTTTCCTGGAATTTTCTTGGGAACCACTCCCACCGGGGAATTCACAAGATCCCTAATGGGGGTTCTGCAAAAGGCCCAGCAATGCGCCTGCGCTAACCTCGCCAGCCACTTTTTCCCTAAGAATGTGAGGCAATTCAAAGGCAGACTTCAAATTTCTAGGCGAATATGTGTCGACATCCCTGCAAATAGGTAAACGAAAACCAAAACTGAAGCCTTTTAACGAAAATTCTGCGTCCTGCAGAACCGGGTACCAACTCAACCATTTTGCTATCGCTGTGACACGGACAGGGGATGGAACTTTACTTAGCACTTGTGCCTTTTGCTGGCTGTGCAGGCTGCTGCTGGGCACCCCCCTTGAAACACTTGGCAACTGGGTGATTGCCACCACATCGCAAGCAGAGGTGACGAAAACGACATTTTAATGTGGAATTATTAAAGGCGAAGCATTTTCCCCAGACGCCTGCTGTTAGCCCTGACGAACTGAACTAGCTGCTTTGCACGCGTTGTACCCCTCATAGGCAGGACGCGAAGGCTGCGTGACCTCCAGCAATGTATATTTGTGGAAGTAGGAGCATAGCTGAGAATGGAGCTTCCCGGTGATAGCTGCTTGGGGCAGTGATTGCAATAATAAGCTGTGCACCCTGTAGAAATTCACTGTAGCACATGTATTCTGTCTATTTTGTAAGTTAAATGCTCAGAATACAGTATATAATACAATCTCCTCTATTGGCTGATAATAATGATTCAAAGGAGATAAAAGCTAGATCTTAGGTGCTATAGATAAATAAAGCAGTGTCAAAGCCATTACCCCTTACTGTCATATAACGCATCACTAAAGCATTCTATTCCCCCAATGATACCTCAATGCCCAGCATAATACTGACACTGTTTGCTGCAACTGTTTTCTACCATTAAGAGGGCATAATCAGCACTTAGACCATCTATAAAATACATCATACGAATGTACTGAATTATATAATTCTGGCATATACAGGACCAGCAGACACAGTAAGTAATTATATGTAGAAGTAGAGCCATCCTGTCTGAGCTGAATCTTTTTATTTCATGTGCCGGCTCCTTTACAGATCATATGAGCAAGTTGGGGAATCTGGGAGAGGGCAGAAAAAGAAACCATGCTCTGTCCTGGACACAGATGCACAGATTGGTCCCCCTATGTACTGGATGGTGTATTATCCAGTATTAATAATTGATCCAATAGGTGATCCATATCAGTGCACCCCGTACAGTGCATGTTTTCCAGATCTAGTTGGTGCACAACAATATTCATTACTGGCTTTTTAACTTTTTCTACTGGCTGACACATTTAAAAGATCAACAGGGACTGTAGTGCTAGTTATTTCATTTGTGACACTGAGGGGATCCTAAAAAACATGCAACTTTAGTATTATATGCTATTTCTATTGTAGTCATCATGGTGTGGGCTGAGGGGGGGTTCAGGCAAGGCACTCATAAACCCCTCCTGCATTTGCCTATGGTGCTGGCCATTGCAGCCACAAAGATAATATTGACCAGGGGCATTAAGGACTAAAGGGAAGCACCCCTCCCCCGCACTGGCACACCTTCCACAAAGCTGCTGCAGCCTGAGGGGGGATAGAACTATCAATAGGGGAACCACACCTGCAGCTCCTAATAACATGGGGACACTGTGGAGCCAGGGACCAGGGTCTGGGGAGGCTCATTACTAGGCAGGACATAGCTACACCCACCCCCAGCAGAACAAGAAATCAGAAAAGACACTGATTGAGGACAGAAAGGAAAAGTAAAAGCAATGATATGAAGTAAATGAAAAGAGACTAAATACAATAAGGAAAAGGAGGAGAGAAGAAGAGAAGAAGGAGAAGCACTAAGAGAGTTTTATTAAGGAAAATGACAACTGACAAAATGCACTTCCCTATCCTGGAGGAATCTGGAACAAAGAGGCTTTGGCCCACACTTTTATCCCACTATATAATGTTCCTGTTACAAACCCGCCCCTGCTTGCCATAGGCTAACTCCCACAAGTAATTTGCATACATGCCTGCCCCCATCCTAGAGGTTTAAAACACCTCTTTTCTTATGCAATCTTTCGGTTTCTCATATACACACAGCAGCTAATTTCTGCTACACTAAATAGAGAGTACGCTTAACTAGGAAGCAGCTATTGTGTTCTAAAGAACAATGGACAACAACCTGTCTGCCTAACATAATATAATATGATTGTTACTACAGTAAATGAAGCATCATATGTGTTATGATCAGCAGCGTTGTATAAATGCACCTTACGTTTATTACTGTCAGATGACTATTCACAGAAAGTGAAGTATTTGTGTCCCCCTCACCTGCGGTGTGTTATCATAGACAACTTTAAGACGGAACAGTGGATGGCAGCGATGTTAAAGATGGATGTCTGAGGTAACATTCCCCCTGCTCTTCCCTACAGAATGTTCTGTATTCAGGTCCCTACAGACCCTCTTATCATTATGGACAAACACACATCCCAAATAGGTTAAACTAGAGGGTGTGATGGGTCATAGGCACAGGAGCAAAGTGTCCTCGAAAACTATGCTAATAAATTGTCAACTAAGGCACCTGTGGTGTTATGCGCTGGTCACCCATTACATAAACCTGCAGATGAGTAACGAGCAGACATTTATGGGGGTGCTTGCCAAGGCAAACAGGTCAGCCCACCAGTATCTGCAGAGATGCCAAAGCCGGAGCCGGGTAGCCAGTTGGTGAATGTGAAATGGGTCCAGATTTGGGCCCTGATGAAGTCATCAAACTAAAAGACAAAATGCGTCGGGGATACTCACTCTCATAGTTACCTGCAAATCCCATTGTGGACTGATAAGCTATACACTTAGGCCCTCATTCAGAGCCGTACGCTCTGAGCAGAGCGCACGCTCTGAATGAGGGCCGGGCTCCATGAAAATGGAGCGTCCTCCTGGACGCTCGTATAGCTGTGGGTCACCACCCACAGGCTATACGAGCGTGCATTTTGATGGCCACGATGGCCGTGACCATCGCGACCATCGAAATTGCGAGCCGAAGCCTGCGGTTGAGGTTTTCAACCGCAAGCTCCGGAGTGATTTTGGCTCTATCAGAGCCAAAATCACTCCCACTGACATCACTAGTGATGTCAGTGGGCCGGCTTCTGATGGGAGGCGTTCCCGTGGGAACGCCCCCGTCAGGGAGGCATGCCCCCGGCACGCCTACCAAAGGGGGCGTGCTGTCAATCAACATTGACAGCACGCCCCCTTTGATCGGACACAACGAGCAAAGGACTTTCCTTCGCTCGTCGCGTCTGGCGCATGCGCTCGACGGAGCTCCCTCCGTCGTGCGCATGCTCAGTCCATAACATCGACCCACTTGCGAGCGGACAGCCGCTCGCGAGTGGGTCTGAATCAGGCCCTTTATCTCTTGTACGTTTGTTATTTGTCTTCTTTTGGTTAAATAAAATAGTATAAAAACACTGTACTATGCTTGTCACTCTCATTCATCTTATGGCTTATGGAGAGAGGTTGCTAAGGGGCCACAAGCCAGATATAATAAAGGTACCACCCTCTGATAAGCTCAGCAATTATGAAGTTCTGGTACGCAGAGAATGACTGTAAATGCTAATTAGATTCTTGTTATTTCTTCATATATTGAAAAATGTGTATATGTGTATGTATGTATGTATGTATATATATATATATATATATATATATATATTTATATATATATACTACCGTTCAAAAGTTTTGGGTCACCCAGACAATTTCGTGTTTTACATGAAAACTGACTTTTATTTATCAACTGAGTTGCAAAATGAATAGAACATATAGTCAAGACATTGGCAAGGTGAGAAATAATGATTTTTATTTGAAATAATAATTTTGTCCTTCAAACTTTGCTTTCGTGAAAGAATGCTCCTTTTGCAGCAATTACAGCATTGCAGACCTTTGGGATTCTAGCTGTTAATTTGTTGAGGTAATCTGAAGAAAGTTCACCCCACGCTTCCTGAAGCACCTCCCACACGTTGGATTGGCTTGATGGGCACTTCTTGCGTACTATACGGTCAAGCTGCTCCCACAACAGTTCAATGGGGTTGAGATCTGGTGACTGCGCTGGCCACTCCATTACAGACAGAATACCAGCTGCCTGCTTCTTCCCTAAATAGTTCTTGCATCATTCGGAGGTGTGCTTTGGGTCACTGTCCTGTTGGAGGAGGAAATTGGCTCCAATCAAGCGCTGTCCTCAGGGTATGGCATGGCATTGCAAAATGTAGTGATAGCCTTCCTTATTCAAAATCCCTTTTACCTTGTACAAATCCCCCACTTTACCTGCACCAAAGCAACTCCAGACCATCACATTACCTCCACCATGCTTGACAGATGGCGTCAGGCACTCTTCCAGCATCTTTTCACTTGTTCTGCATCTCACAAATATTCTTCTGTGTGATCCAAACACCTCAAACTTCGATTTGTCTATCCATAACACTTTTTTCCAATCTTCCTTTGTCCAATGTCTGTGTTGTTTTGCCCATATTAATCTTTTCTTTTTATTGGCCAGTCACAGATATGGCTTTTTCTTTGCCAATCTGCCTAGAAGGCCAGCATCCCGTAGTCGCCTCTTCACTGTAGACATTGACACTGGCGTTTTGCGGGTACCATTTAATGAAGCTGCCAGTTGAGGACTTGTGAGGCATCTATTTCTCAAACTAGAGACTCTAATGTACTTGTCTTCTTGCACAGGTGTGCACCAGAGCCTCCCACTTCTCTTTCTACTCTAGTAAGAACCTGTTTGTGCTGTTCTCTGCAGGGAGTAGTACACACCGTTGTAGGAAATGTTCAGTTACTTGGCAATTTCTCGTGTGGAATAGCTTTCATTTCTAAGAACAAGAATAGGCTGCCGAATTTCACATGAAAGTTATCTTTTTCTAGTCATTTGGAGAGTATAATCAAACCCACAAATGTGATGCTCCAGATACTCAACTAGGTCAAAGGAAGGCCAGTTTTATAGCTTCTCTAACGAGCAAACCTATTTTAAACTGAGCTAACATAATTGCACAAGGTTTTTCAAGGGTTTTCTAATCATCCATTAGTCTTCTAACGCGCTTAGCAAACACAATGTACCATTAGAACACTGGAGTGATGGTTGCTGGAAATGGACCTCTATACACCTATGTAGATATTCCTTTAAATACCAGACGTTTGCAGCTAGTATAATCATTTACCACATTAACAATGTATAAAGTGTATTTCTGATTAATTTAATGTTATCTTAATTTAAAAAAACAGTGCTTTTCTTTAAAAAATAAGGACATTTCTAAGTGACCCCAAACTTTTGAACGGTAGTGTGTATGTATATATATATATATATATATATATATATTGTTGTGACACAGTCGGGATAGAGGGTCCCTCTCCTGGGTAGATGGACTCCCTCTTTACACACACAGCAGCCGGAGAAACAGGACACAATTCTGGGGTTCTCGTGCAAGCTGGTCAGAGCCAGTCTTTATTGTACTTTACACATAAATAAAACGAAACGCAAACAAAATCGTAACTCGTCTGGTCTCTAACTAGACAGCAGGTTCCCTCACTAACAGAAGACTAAATTAGTTCACGTCCACAGTACTTATAGGTGGTATCACACAGTGTCTCAGAGCAAACTAGCCTGTGGGCCTGCCCTCCCAGGTATGAGACACTCAGCTATAACAAAACCCAGCTTATCTGAGCCACTTTCAGGTGCAAGCCCTAACGTGTCTGCTACCAGGCTGAAAGGCCCAACACCTGGAGTGGCCTGTGGATGGAGCCCTCCCTCTCCTCACATCCACACCCCCAGGACCCATTCCAGCTTTTCACTAAAGCCGACATTTCTAGTCTGTTTTTCCAAACAGACCTCCCCAGGGGGTTTTAAAACACATAGAACAGGAATCTGGGACAGACATAGAAGCCATTCAAAACTGCTCCAGTGCTTCTATCACAATATATATATATATACTAATATAATAAGAACATTGCGTTGGTCTGTTTGTCCCAAGTTGGCGCAAAAACTGAACCTATTTTCATGAAAACTGCATCATTGTGTAGTAGAATCTCCTAGAAATAACCTGCACTTTGTTTCATTTCCATCCATCAGGTTAAAGCTGAGCAATAACATAAACAAAATGTATTGGTCTCATAGATAGGTCTGGCACCATTCACGCAGCCGGTAAGGGGTGGGGGGAGAGGTGCTTTAGCCCACGGCCACAAGAATAGGAGGCTACATAGCAGTCTGTGCACAGGGCACACGGTGAGATTGGTGAGATAGGTGTGGCACCATGTGCACGGCCAGTAAGGGGTGGGGGGAGAGGTGCTTTAGCCCGTAGTCACTAGAATAGGATAGGCTACATAGCAGTCTGTGCACAGGGCACACAGTGACATTGGTGAGATAGGTGTGGCACCATGCGTGCGGCCGGTAAGGGGTGGGGGGAGAGGTGCTTTGGGCCCGCGGTCTCTAGAATAATAGAGGCTGCATAGCAGTCTGTGCACAGGGCACACAGTGACATTGGTGCGAGAGGTGGGTGAATAGGATAGGTTACATAGCAGTCTGTGCACAGGGTACACAGTGACATTGGTGTGAGTGGTGGGTGAATAGGAGAGGTTACATAGCAGTCTGTGCACAGGGTACACAGTGACATTGGTGTGAGTGGTGGGTGAATAGGATAAGTTACATAGCAGTCTGTGCACAGGGCACACAGTGACATAGGTGTGAGGTGGGTGAATAAAATAGGTTACATAGCAGTCTGTGCACAGGGCACACAGTGACATAGGTGTGAGGTGGGTGAATAGCAGAAGTTACATAGCAGTCTGTGCACAGGGCACACAGTGACATTGGTGTGAGTGGTTGGTGAATGGGAGAGGCTACATAGCAGTCTGTGCACAGGGCACACAGTGACATAGGTGTGAGGTGGGTGAATAAGATAGGTTACATAGCAGTCTGTGCACAGGGCACACAGTGACACTGGTGTGAGTGGTGGGTGAATAGGAGAGGTTACATAACAGTCTGTGCACAGGGCACACAGTGACATAGGTGTGAGGTGGGTGAATAGGAGAGGCTACATAGCAGTCTGTGCACATGGCACACAGTGACATTGGTGTGAGTGGTGGGTGAATAGGAGAGGTTACATAACAGTCTGTGCACAGGGCACACAGTGACATAGGTGTGAGGTGGGTGAATAGGAGAGGCTACATAGCAGTCTGTGCACAGGGCACACAGTGACATTGGTGTGAGTGGTTGGTGAATAGGAGAGGCTACATAGCAGTCTGTGCACAGGGCACACAGTGACATTGGTGTGAGAGGTGGGTGAATAGGAGGTTACATAGCAGTCTGTGCACAGGGTACACAGTGACATTGGTGTGAGTGGTGGGTGAATAGGAGAGGTTACATAGCAGTCTGTGCACAGGGCACACAGTGACATTCGTGTGAGTGGTGGGTGAATAGGAGAGGTTACATAGCAGTCTGTGCACAGGGCACACAGTGACATTGGTGTGAGTGGAGGGTGAAGGCGCTACTGCCACCAGTCTGTATAACGCGGCCGGTCACGTGGGCCGCTCCCGCCACAGGGCCCCTATGCAAAGCAATACAACTTGAACACCTCGAATAAAAAAGATAGATATCACGGGGGCCCCATGTGCAGTCTCCGTCCGGGGCCCCCTCCTCTCTCTCCGGCGGCCGGCAGTACACTGAGCACAGTGCATGCGCAGGTCACACCATTTTACTGGCGATGCACAAAACTTGGCAGCCATTTTCCAGGTGAATTTTACAGCGCCAATGTGGAACTCCGGAGAGATATGTATTAAAAATATAGAAGCAGGGTGTGTGGTGTGGCCCTGGTGGATCCCGCACACCTGCACACATTATAGATACGCCATAGATATACAGACAGCTAGATAGATAGATAGACAGACAGACAGACAGACAGACAGACAGACAGATAGACAGACAGATAGATAGATAGATAGATAGATAGATAGATAGATAGATAGATAGATCATACTTCCCGACCGTTAATGAACCTTTTCCGGGAGCAGCCCGGTCATCTCGGCTTTGGGGGGCGGGGCCAGGCTACAGCTGTCATTAGACCCTGCCTCCTTTGCTGGAAAGCCCGCGATTTGCGGGTCCGCGAAGAGAGGTGGAGCTAAATGACGCAATTCGAGCTGTTTAGCTACGTCCCCTCCTCGCATACTCGCAAATCTGTCCTAAAATCTCCCCATCCTGCCCGCTTCGGAGGTGCGGGGGGTTACACAAAATATAGGGAGCCTCCCGCGACTCCCGGGAGAGTAGGCATGTATGAGATAGATAGATAGATAGATAGATAGATAGATAGATATGAGATAGATAGATATGAGATAGATAGATATGGGATAGATAGATAGATAGATAGATAGATAGATAGATAGATAGATAGATATGAGATAGATAGATAGATAGATAGATAGATATGAGATAGATAGATAGATAGATAGATAGATAGATAGATAGATAGATAGATAGATATGAGATAGATAGATAGATAGATATGAGATAGATAGATAGATAGATAGATATGAGATAGATAGATAGATAGATAGATAGATATGAGATAGATAGATAGATAGATAGATATGAGATAGATAGATAGATAGATATGAGATAGATAGATAGATAGATAGATATGAGATAGATAGATAGATAGATAGATAGACAGATATGAGATAGATAGATAGATAGATATGAGATAGATAGATAGATAGATAGATAGACAGATAGATAGATAGATAGATAGATATGAGATAGATAGATAGATAGATAGATAGATATGAGATAGATAGATAGATAGATAGATAGATATGAGATAGATAGATAGATAGATATGAGATAGATAGATAGATAGATAGATATGAGATAGATAGATAGATAGATATGAGATAGATAGATAGATAGATAGATAGACAGATATGAGATAGATAGATAGATATGAGATAGATAGATAGATAGATAGATAGACAGATAGATAGATAGATAGATAGACAGATATGAGATAGATAGACTATATATGAGATAGATAGATAGATAGATAGATAGATAGACAGATATGAGATAGATAGATCGATAGATATGAGACAGATAGATAGAGACAGATAGATACATAGTAGATAGATATGAGATAGATAGATACGAGATAGATAGATAGATAGATAGATATGAGATAGATAGATAGATAGATAGATAGATAGATAGATATGAGATATATAGATATGAGATAGATAGATAGACATGAGATAGATAGATAGCTAGATATGAGATAGATAGATAGATAGATATGAGATAGATAGATAGATAGATAGACAGATATGAGATAGACTATATATGAGATAGATAGATATATATGAGATAGACAGATATGAGATAGATAGATAGATAGATAGATAGATAGATAGATAGATAGATAGATAGACAGATATGAGATAGATAGATCATCATGAGATAGATAGATAGATAGATAGATAGATAGATAGAATATATATGAGATAGATAGATAGATATGAGATAGATAGATAGATAGATAGATAGATATGAGATAGACAGATATGAGATAGATAGATAGATATATATGAGATAGATAGATAGATAGATAGATAGATAGATAGATAGATAGATAGATAATTAGATAGATATGAGATAGATAGATAGATAGATAGATAGCTATGAGATAGATAGACAGATATGAGATAGATAGATAGATAGCTATGAGATAGATAGATATGAGATAGATAGATAAATAGATAGATAGATATGAGACAGATAGATAGAGACAGACAGATAGTAGATACATAGATAGATAGATAGATAGATAGATAGATAGATAGATAGATAGATAGATATGAGATAGATAGATAGATAGATAGATATGAGATAGATAGATAGACAGATATGAGATAGATAGATAGATATGAAATAGATAGATAGATAGATATGAGATAGGTAGATAGATAGATAGATAGATAGATAGATAGATATGAGATAGATAGATAGATAGATAAGAGATAGATAGATAGATAGATAGATAGATAGATAGATAGATAGATCGATATGAGATAGATAGATAGATAGATAGATAGAATATATATGAGATAGATAGATTAGATAGATAGATAGATAGATAGATAGATAGATAGATAGATAGATAGATAGATAGATAGATAGATATGAGATAGATAGATATGAGATAGATAGATATGAGATAGATAGATAGATAGATAGATAGATATGAGATAGATAGATAGATAGATAGATAGATAGATAGATAGATTTGAGATAGATAGATATGAGATAGATAGATAGATAGATAGACAGATACAGGGCCGGATTAAGGTTTGTGGGGGCCCCAGGGCAACTAAGTTGCGGGGGCCCCCTTCAAGCCACACAGAGCCGAGCCCAGCCATGCCCCCAGTAGCAGTCCCCCCTCAATAGTAGTCCCCCCAGGAGTACCCCTAGTAGTAATCACCCTCTATGCTGTGTCCCCCAGTTGTGGTCGCAGCAGTGTGCATTGCCCCCAGTAGTATCCCCAGCAGTGCCCCTGGTAGTACCCCCAGCAGTGTCCCTAGTAATAGTCCATTCCCCCCCAGCAGTGCCCCTAGTAGTACCCCCAGAAGTCCCTAGTAGTAGTCCTTCCCCCCCCAGCAGTGCCTCTAGTAGTACCCCCATAAGTCCCTAGTAGTAGTCCTTCCCCCCCCACAGCAGTGCCCCTAGTAGTAGTCATCCTTCCCCCCCCCAGCAGTGCCCCTAGTAGTACTTCCCCCCCACACAGCAGTGCCCCTAGTAGAATTTCCCCCCCTCCCACACAGTGCCCCTAGTAGTACTTTCCCCCCACAGCAGTGCCCCTAGTAGTACTTCTCCCCCCCCAGCAGTGCCCCTAGTAGTACTTCCCCCGCCCACACAGCAGTGTCCCTAGTAGTACTTCCCCCGCCCACACAGCAGTGCCCCTAGTAGTACTTCCCCCGCCCACACAGCAGTGTCCCTAGTAGTACTTCCCCCGCCCACACAGCAGTGTCCCTAGTAGTACTTCCCCCGCCCACACAGCAGTGTCCCTAGTAGTAGTCCAAATGCAATGCAGCAGTGCCCTTAGTAGTTGTCCCCACCCCCAGACACACACACTGAAAAAAAAATAACAATTCTCCACTTACCTTAAGCCCCGCTCCGGCAGCTGCTCTTCCGTCCAGCGTCCTCCCAGGCCGGCCCGCTCTGCATGATGGGAGAGACGTCATCGTCTCTCCCATCAGCCACTGCGGGAGCCGGAAGACGGAGGCTCCGGCAGAGGGCCGCAGCGCAGCAGCCGATGAGAGTCTGTGTGACTCTCATCGGCAACTAAAACAAACACACAGCTGCCGGCGCCGGCGGCTGTGTGTTTGTGCTGTGTAGTGCGGACGGCACTTATGCGGACACACTACCGCCCTGCCCCAAGCTGATGCAGCAGCACTGACTGTGCTGCTGCATGCAGTAGTCTGGGGGCCCTCTGTGTGTGGGGGCCCAGGGACAACCGCCCCTGTCGCCCCTCCCTTAACATAGGCAAATGCAGGGGGGGGGTTTCCATCTGCCTGGAAACCCCCCTTCCCAGCCCACACCAATACCACAACAGAAATAATAATAGAATAGAATTTTACGAGTGCTGCATATTATTCTCAGTATTACAAATGAAATAATTAGCACCACCTGTGGATCTTTTAACATGTATCAGCCAGTGATAAATAACCTGTGCACCAACTAGGAGATCTGGAAAACATGTACTGTTAGGATACACTGTTATAGAGCCCAATATGTTCATATATGTCCAAGGCAGTGCTAGGTCCTTCTGCTGCTCCTCCAGGCTCCTGAGCTTGCTCCAATAGTCAGGAATGGTGGCCACATCTAAAATAAATACGTTCAGCTCAGGCAGGATGGCCTACTGCCGCATTTAATGGCTTATTGTAATCACTGGTCCTGTATATGCTGGAATTATGACACACAATACGCTTTGGGCTCTATTTACTACAATCCGTATATTGAATGCGGATTGTAGTGTGATATTACCGAGTGAATTCGCATTGCGAATTCAGGCAATATCACAGGGATTTAGTATAAATCCCTTGCAGGGACAGAGCTTGCGATAAAGCTCTGTCCCTGCGGATCCCATCCGCACTCTAGTCGCGGTATTTTCGGAAAAAATACCGCGACTAAGAGCCCGCGCATGCGCCGACCCACCGTCGCTGCTACCTCCCACCGACGCTAAGCCCCGCCCCCTGCTATCGCGGACCCCCGCGACCCCCCCTCCCTTCATTACACTTACCTGCATCCTCCTGGCCTCCGGTGATCTTCTCCAGGCTTCCCGATCAGGTGATCTCCCATACTGCACTGGGGCCCGATCACCTGATGACCAGGCAGCAGTGCACTGTAGGAGACCAGCTGACCGGAGAGGAGCCATCACCGGAGGTCCGATCACCGGTCCCTGGAGTCAGGTAAGTAAAAAAAAAATGTTTCATTTTTTTTTTCTTTTTTTTGCAGCAATCAGCTTGCGGTCTGTTTAGACCACATAGCTGATTGCTGGTACCGGCTCCCGCCTCTGCTCTCCCCGTTAGAGCAGAGTGGGAGCCCGGTAACCGGGGGAGACCCTCGATAACGCCACCTCCAGGTGGCGTTATTATCACAGGGCTTCCCCCGGTATTTTTTTACAATTTATTTTTAGTAACTATGGTCGGATCACATTTCCCATTACAATTATGGGAAATGCGATCTGCTTTACTAAAAATAAGTGATAATTAGGGGTTGGAGTAGAATTTTGCTAATTCTACTCCAATTGCCCTTTAGTAACTACAGGTGAAACTAAAATAATGTGAAAAGGGTGTGAAAACACCCTTTTTCACTTTATTTTAGTAAAAATAATGTTAATAAATAGAGCCCTTTGTATGATGCATATTAAAGCTGTTTAAGTACTAATTCTGCCCTCTTCATGGACTGGCCACACTCGCTCTAAAATTAAGCATTTGGAAACCCCCCTCTAGAAATCCTGCGTTTGCCACTGCTTAATCCGGCCCTGGACAGATATGAGATAGATAGACTATATATGAGATAGGGAGATAGATAGATAGATATGAGATACATAGATAGATAGATATGAGATAGATAGATATGAGATAGATAGATAGATAGATAGATAGATAGATAGATAGATAGATAGATAGATAGATAGCTATGAGATAGGTAGATAGATAGATAGATAGATAGATAGATAGATATGAGATAGATAGATAGGTATAGATAGATACATAGATAGATAGATAGATAGATAGATAGATAGATAGATAGATAGATAGACAGATATGAGATAGATAGATAGATAGATATGAGATAGATAGATATGAGATAGATAGATAGATAGATAGATAGATAGAAAGATAGATTGATAGATAGATATATAGATAGATAGCTATGAGATAGATAGACAGAAATGAGATAGATAGATTGATAGATAGATAGATACATAGATAGATAGCTATGAGATAGATAGACAGATATGAGATAGATATGAGACAGATAGATAGATAGATAGATAGATAGATAGATAGACAGATATGAGATAGATAGATAGATAGATAGATAGATAAGCGATAGATAGATAGATAGATAGATAGATAGATAGATAGATAGATAGATATGAGCTTGATAGATAGATATGAGATAGATAGATAGATAGATAGATAGATATGAGATAGATAATTAGATAGGTATGAGATAGATAGATAGATATGAGATAGATAGATAGATAGATAGATAGATAGATAGATAGATAGATAGATAGATAGATAGACAGATATGAGATAGATAGATAGATAGATAGATAGATATGAGATAGATAGATAGATAGATAGATAGATAGATAGATAGATAGATAGATATGAGATAGATAGATAGATAGATAGATAGATAGATAGATAGATATGAGATAACTAGATAGATAGATATATAGATAGATATATAGACAGACCATCATATGATATAGATGGCAGGAGGGAATAGTTAGAATATCAATAACTTCGATTGAGGAGACACTAAGGCCAAGATCAGCAGCAGGAACAGGACTTCTCTTACCTGACTCCAAATAGTTTTTTTTGTTCATTTCCTTTTCTTATCACTAGTCAGAGACGGAGATGACAGAACAAATACTGCACTGTGCATGTACTTTAACAATTTGCAAAGGCAATTTGATGTGCTGTCTACTGATTCAGCCTAAAGAATGGATGCCCCCATCAACTGTAGGTGACAGGTCTATTACAATGAGGAACTGCAGTCATGCTGTGTAATGTATTAACCCCAAAATGCCCAGAAGACATTGTTTGGGGATTAGAATTTAATGTAAAATTAATTCTCCAAATTATTTTATCTTTTTTTAAAGGATTTGCCGCCCTCGGAAGCTTTTAAGTGACCGGCTTGTACATACTGTATACCGTTAAAGGGGCACATCCACTAGGCGACTAGTGAAGGACTGAACGATAACGATATCGTTAATTAAACTGTGCAGTGCCTACACTGAACGATACATATCGTTCAGTGCAGGCACCCTCCCTCATCCCGGAATATGCACAATCTGTCGTTATCGGCAGATTGACCGGCATGTTCGGGCGATGATTGATGTCGGAAACGACCAGTGGGAGTGCGCATCGTTGGTCATTTCGACATTTTAGTGCACGATTAATGGACGACTGAACGATAATGATGTCGTTATCGTTATCATTCAGTCGTCCACTCCATTAATGTCTACTAGTGGATGTGCGCCTTAAGACCTTTACTAAGGTCATATTTCACAAATGTCCCCCCGGGTTGTGCAATGCTGAGGTTCCCGGCTTTATGCAGTGGGGGTTGGTCTATGATGTTGCAATTCTCAGTATATCAAGGGGTTTATGTACTAAGCCTTGGAGAGAGATAAAGTACCAACCAATCAGCTCCTAACTGTCACTTTACAGGTTGTGATGTTACCCTATACAAGCTTATGGGCATCTATCAGGAGAGTGCTGTGAAAGGGATCCAATCGGATCACTCCCAGCACCTCCCGCGGCGCATGCACAGAAGGACGCCAGAGGGGCTTCTGGGTCATAGACCTGGAAGTCCGTCCATCGCAGCGGTCCGCTCTTACCGAGAGAGAGCGTTCCTTTGTGGTGTGCGTCATGCATAACGGAGTTGCTAACGCCGGCATGCATGTGAAGGGTGGCGGGATGCGTCGCTTTCCAAATGCGATGCGTCATGCATCCCGCTTTCAGAGAGAGATAAAGTGGACGGAGATAAAGTACCAACCAATCAGCTCCCAACTGTCATTTTTGAAACACAGCCTGCGACATGGCAGTTAGGAGCTGATTGGCCGGTACTTTATCTCCGTTCACTTTATCTCCATCCAAGGCTTAGTAAATAGACCCCTGTGTGTGAAAAATTACAGGAGCTGACTGGTTGGTACTTTGGGGCCCATTGAACAACGAGCTTTATCATAAGCAACTTGTTTTACAGCTCTGGCATGTAATTGCAGAGGGATATGTACACTCCAATCATGGACAGTTCTTTGAAGGTAACAATAATCTTTCATTTTATCTGCAAGTTTTCAGCATCACTTTATCTGTAAGCGTCAATATAACCTGTGTTCTTCTTTTATTAGCATCAATTGTGCAATGCAGGGAACATGCCTGCTTCTGCCGCTCTCCTCCCATTTCATCCTGAGCATGCAAAAATCTCTCTCTCTCTCTGTCTCTGTCTCTGTCTCTCTCTCTCTCTCTCTCTCTCTCGCTCTCTCTCTCTCTCTCTTTCATAGTCTGACTCCCGCTGCCTCATTTCCTCAGTTTATAGTCATCAGATAATGACATAAATAAATGGCAGATTGTCAAAGGCAGCAAAATACGTTATATAACTGAAACCAGGAAAACTGAACTAATTTAGCATGATTGATTACAGGACTGTCAGAGATTACACTGCCAGCAAAATATAAGATAACGAGCTGGCTATGGGCCTGATTCAGAGCCGCTCATAAGCGGCCACTCGTTCGTTCTGACCGATGTTCGCACATCTGCGCATGCGTACGGATTTTAATACGCATGCGCGAACCAGTCTGTGCGGCCGAAAATCGTTTGTTCGCTAAATAGCGAATGCCTGGTATTTTGAGTGACAGGAGTAGGCGTATGTGGGTGGTAACAGGGGAAGGTGCTTGAAAATGGGGAGTTAAAATCAGAACGCAGGCGTGCTTCAAGGTCAAAACGGGCGTTTTAAGGGTGTGCATAATTAATAAAGCAGCGTCATTGACCATGTCACTGGGTTATTTTATAGTCAGAACTGCTCGCAAATTTGTGGTAGCAAACACCAGCCACAAGAATAGCGAGCAGTTCATACGCCTTTCGATGTACTCGATTAATCTAATAAATAGTGGACATGACGTATGGTGCGAGCGGCCAGGGGGCGTCTTTTTCAAAATTACAACCGCAAGTTTTGTTCGCTCGTTCAGACATAGAGGCGTCAACAGACCGCAAAGAGCGAACAGTTCATTTGAATAGCCACCCCTTTTTGTTGAACGAACGACCGCAAATAGCGACCGGCTCTGAATCAGGCCCTATGTGAGGAGACACTGGGATGTAGGTTTACAATGACATAGAGAAGAATACTTACAGTAGCAACTGTTGCGGCAATATTCAATCAGGCATGCCGGATGTGTGAGCAACTGTTTCAGCAATTTTTAATCGGGCATGCTGAATGTGTGTTTCTCTGACTTTTCTAGAAATAGATTATCCACTTTATTAAGTCAGAGCTACTATTAATCAAACTACTATTTGCTTAAATGTGGTAAGCTAACCTAGCACATTGTATTATTTAAGAACACAAAGACAGAACTTTATTCAACTGAATTTAATATGACAGTTACCATACTTATTATATAGAAAATTATAGCAAATTGCCATAGAGAAATAAAAGTTTATGAAAATAAAGCAGATTAAAACAGAAACTGAAGACTCTTGAGTTTAGACTGGAAAATGCACGGAACCGCTATTACAGATCGATCCGCATGAACTGATCCTTTTATGGTCTTGAATACAAGACACATTTCTATTCACGAATGCTTTTAAATAAAATATATCTGTTTCAGAACATCATAGAAATATAATAATACATCTAACAACAGATTAGGATGTTCCACACATATACTTATGACGCATCATTATTAAATATAGCCTTAACCAATGTATACAAATTTGCAGTCTCCGCCTATGACATGCTTCTGAAATGGTCGCAACGCGCCTGCATTTTAGTCGCAACATGCCTGCATTTTAGTCGTCATGGGGAGGGTAGTAGATGCTGGGGATAAAATAAGAGGAAGCAACAAGTGAGAATGATAATAAACAGAAAATTGACAGGCCCGACCAGCGCCCCTTGCCCTTTGGTGCCCTGTGTACATTCAGTCTTCCCTCCTTATGGGTCATATCAACAGGTGAATTCCAAGGTAGTTGGGGGCGTGTTCTGGGGCCAGCTGTACCAGTTCACAGTACCAGTTTATCAGTAAAGGACTCCAGTCTACAGCTAAGCACCTCTACCCAAGACATGGCCAGACTTCCTCTGTAAATCGCTGTTACCTCCTTGAGATGTGTGTGTAGGGTGGCAGTGCTGAAGGGGAGGGCAGTCGATCACTGTGTCCCTTCATCTTCTGCTCTGCCTACCACCCTGTGGGACCCTCCTGCGTGCAACTTCCCCTGCTGGTAATCCAGAACTGAGGGCATGGACACAAAGCAGATTGCTAGAGGAGATATTATTATAGTTAACCCCTGGTTTACACACACAAGGCTGTCACAGGATAAAACAGTTCATATCATTACGAGTAATCATTTACAGAGTTAAATTTTATCTTTTGAGCTCTTCAGGTAAACCGGGAAAAAAATACCATATTTTTTGTATGGTAAATGGCTGTCTTAATAATAAAATGTTATCCAGCCTTATGATGGGAGAATAAAAGCAATTTATTATTCCAAGAATATTTTATTTTCTCAAGCCAGACGCATTTCGCCACTCAGGCTCGCTGCTTCATTGCTATAGGGGCCATTAAGCGGGCATATGTATCAAACCTTGTAAATAGTGGATAATTGGACAAGTGGAGATGGCACCCACAGCAACCAATCATTTTATAGCTTTCATTTTATAGAATGTACTTGAAAAATGCAAGTATGACGCTGATTGGTTGATAAGTGTAACATCTCCACTACTCCACTTCTCCACTCTTTAGCAGGTTTCATGCATTTCTCACTATGTAAAGGCAATTGCTTACACATTGGTTGCCAACAAAGCAAAAGGGGAATCTACCTGCCACTGATATCCTCACAGAGTGGAGGCAGCCATCATTTTGGAGGCTAAACCAATGTTCAATAGCATAAGTTCACTATGAATTAGTAACATCATGGAAGCACGAGGCAGCTAAGGCAGCCATTTTGTGACATGAACCCATATTTAGGGGAACGCAGCCTGCCCATTCATTATGAATATGTGACATCATTAAAACATGAGGTCATTTGTTAACAAAAATGAACAAGATTCAGGATATAATAATGCGGGCCTGGCCAACCTGTGGCTCTCCAGCTGTTGTGAAACTACAAGTCCCAGCATGCCCTGCCACAGTTTTAACATTTCCTAATAGCAAAACCGTGGCAGGGCATGCTGGGACTTGTAGTTTCACAACCGCTGGGGAGCCTCAGGTTGGCCGGGCCTGTAATAATGCATCAAGTGATCCCGCTTTCTAGAATTTAGCTTGCATCGATTTCCTGTTGAGCTGGTCAATTCTGCATTTACACCAGCGGCACACAGTGTGTATCTGATACAGATCCCTCAGACAGCATGATTTATTTCTTGCTGCAATGTGGCAGTTTATTCAATACTCAGAAAAAAAATGGAACAACATTATAGTGTATGATACCAGCGTGATGTGACTAGCAGGCATCAGAATTGTCCTATGGTGCCGTGAATGGTGTCAGGATAAAAGGAATTGTGGGTAGGATGTTTGGGGCAGCAAAAAAAACATAAAGGATAGAAAATTGGGAAAAAATTAATAAAAATTATATATTTTATTTTATTTTATTTATTAACAGTTTCTTATACAGCGCAGCATATTCTGTTGCACTTTACAATTGTAAACATTAATTGAACAAAACTGGGTAATAACAGACAGATATATAGGTAGGAAGGCCCTGCTCGCAAGCTTACAATCTATAGGGAAATAGGCATTGATACACAAGGATAGGTGCTATATATTGCAATTTGGTCCAGCCAGAATGCACAGTTTCTTGGTGGGCTGCATGATCCAGTCACACCGGTATGACGGCCAAATGTCATGAGGATGTGACAGACAATGTGTGAGGTTATGTGTGGACTGTGAAAGGGGACGTAATTAGATATGGACACTGTGAAGGTTATGTGGGCGGTTCTGGAATCTGATAAGCTTGCCTGAAGAGGTGGGTTTTCAGGGAGCGCTTGAAGGATTGGAGACTAGATGTAAGTCTTATTGTGCGTGGTAAGGCATTCCATAGAGTGGGTGCTGCCCGAAGAAAGTCCTGTAACCGTGAATGGAAGCAAGTAATGCATGGGGATGAGAGACGCAGATCTTGTGCTGAGCGGACAGGTCGGGTTGGGAGATATTTTGAGATGAGTGAAGAGATGTATGTTGGTGTGGTTTGGGTAATGGCCTTATGTGTAAGTGACAGTATTTTGTATCGAATACGGTAGAAAACCTGTAACCAGTCGAGGGACTGACAGAGCGGGGCAGCAGACGATGAACGTTTGGCAAGGAAGATAAGCCTCGCAGCTGCATTCATAATGGATTGTAATGGGGATAGCCTGTTTTTAGGAAGACCAGTAAGGAGGCTATTGCAATAGTCAATGTGGGAAATAATAAGTACATGGATATATGTATCAGGATATAATATAAAATAATATATATCTATATAATAAATATAATAATATAAAAAGACAGGAATAAGACACCGTCCATTATGTGTGTGGGAATTAATATGAATGGTCATTTAACGTAACTTCCATACAATCCTATATAGCGTACACATATTTAAGGCTTAAGGAAATGTAAGATATTTGTTGCAGGGCGGAGTAAGGGTTTCATTTAAAGGGGACGAATAAAGATTATTATTATCCTTTATTTATAAAATGCAGACTTACCGTAGAAAACATTATTGAACATGGGATATAAGCTATATAACAATTGTTGCATATACCATCATAATACCATCATAATAACCACAGAAGTAGTGGGTGCCATTGCAGGCAGTGGGAATGAGATGATGATGATATAAGTGAGAGAGGGAAAGCACATGAGGGAAAAGGCCCCTGCTCATGAGAGCTTACAATCTAAAGGGGAAGGGCCAGGGGCGGATTGGGATGGAAAACCAGCCCGGGAAATTTTTGGAAACAGCCCTTATGGGGCGGGTCTGTTGAGGGGGTGGGTCTGTGGAGGGGGCGGGGTCTGTGGAGGAGGGCAGGATACTACCTCCTCTTAGGGCCTGGAGGGGCTTTTGCAATTCACTGAGGGGAGCAGGGTCGGCAACAGAAATCTTGGTGAATGATACACTCTTTTTGGGGACTCCCATCCCTCTGCACTAAATACAGGCCAGTCAGTTTGGAAGTCTTTTTTCTTACCGATATGGTGTTTCCTCAGCCACAAGGAACTTCTAAATAGTTTGACCCTCACTGTACAGCGTCTTCAGCCGGTATTCACTATTCATGTAAATCACAATGTCTGGAAGATGCCTGTTTACGTAGAAATATAACCAATGTCTTCATTATAACTAGATAATGTATAGTAACAGTAAGTGTTTGTGCAGGGCAAAATGTGAATTTTGTGTCTTTCCAGGCCCCTGTGTTACTCCAGACCTCCCTACGTCTCTCCATCCCCAGGCCCCCCTGTGGCTCTCCAGGCTCCCTGTGTCTCTCCATCTCCAGGCCTCCATGTCTCTCTCCAGAACCCCCTGCATCTCTCCATACCCAGGCCCACATGTAGCTCTCATTCCCCCAGCCCCAGTGTGTCTCAGCCTCATTGCCTAAACCCAGTGTGTCTCTGCCCCATTCCTCCAGACACAGTGTCTCTCTCAACCCCAGTCTTTCAGACCCATTCCCCCAGATCCAGTGCGTGTCTCTCAGACCCATTCCCCAGCTCCAATCTGTGTCTCAGCCCCAGTGTGTGTAAGTCTCATTCCCCCCAGTCCCTGTGTGTGCCTCAACCCCATTCCCCAGCCAGAGTGTGTGTCTCAGCCCCTGTGTGTGTCAGCCTCATTCCCCCCAGCCCCAGTGTGTGTCTCAGCCCCAGTTTGTGTAAGTCTCATTCCCCCCAGTCCCTGTGTGTGCCTCAACCCCATTCCCCAGCCAGAGTGTGTGTCTCAGCCCCTGTGTGTGTCAGCCTCATTCCCCCCAGCCCCAGTGTGTGTCAGCCTCATTCCCCGCAGTCCCTGTGTGTGCCTCAACCCCATTCCCCAGCCAGAGTGTGTGTCTCAGCCCTAGTGTGTGTCAGCCTCATTCCTCCCAGTCCCAGTATGTGTCTCAATCCCATTCCCCAGCCCCTGTGTGTGTCAGCCTCATTCCCCCCAGCCCCTGTGTGTCAGCATCATTCCCCCCAGCCCGTGTGTCAGCCTCATTCCCCCCAGCCCCTGTGTGTGTCTCAGCCCCCGTGTGTGTCAGCCTCTTTCCCCCCAGCCCCAGTGTGTGTCTCAATCCCATTCCCCAGCCCCAGTGTGTGTCAGCTTCATTCCCCCCAGCAGCACCTGTGTGTATCAGCCCATGTGCCCCAGCCCCAATGTACCTAATTCCAGGGGCGTTTCTAGAGAGGAGGGGGCCCGTGTGCAGTCTCCAACACAGGCCCGCTCTTCTCTATCCGGCGGCCGGCAGCGCACCGAGTTGTGCGCGGCCAGCGCCGGAGTTATAGACTCTGGGCACTAGAGTGCGCCCAGAGTCTATAAAGTATGCACAGGTCACCGGGAAAATGGCCACGGTGGCCATTTTCCCTGTACTGCGCATGCAGAAACGTTGGGAAAATGGCCGCAGCGGCCATTTTCCAGTCGTTTTTACAACGCCGGACCCCGGGCTGACGTGGGACTCCGGAGAGCTAAGTAACCTTATGGGTGCAGGGTGTGTGGTGCGGGGCCCCCCTGGACCCAGGGGCCCGAGTGCCCCGCACGCCCTGCACCCATTATAGATACACCCCTGCCTCATTCCCCCCAGCACCTGTGTCTCAGCCCATGTGCCCCAGCCCCGATGTATTAGCCTCATTCCCCCCAGCACCTGTGTCTCAGCCTGTGTGCCCCAGCCCCAATGTGTTAGCCTCCTCATTCCGCCCAGCAGCACCTGTGTTTGTCTCCACTTTGCCCCCCCTATCCCCCCGTGCAGATGCCGCCATCGCATCTTACCTGATGCCACTGCTCTTTCTGACTGCCCTGCCCGCTGCTCCTCTCGGCGGTGGCGTCACTGTGCAGGCTGCTGTCCTGTCCCAGAGGTGGGGGGACGGGCGGGCTGCAGAGGAGCTGGAAGGAGGCAGAGCCGTCAGTGGAGATTGACAGGCTCCGCTCCGCAAAGGCTTGTCGGAGAACCTGCTGCGGCTGGCAAGCGGCTCTCCAGTCAGCCGTTTTTTTTTTTTACTATCAGCTGTTAAGCTGACTAAGCTCCGATCGCGGCAGTGCCGGGAGTGAGTAAGTGTTGGGCGGTCATTAGCCAATGTAGGGACCGGCCCAGCATGAACCGGCCCAGTGTCCTTGTGGCCCATTCCACCCCTGGGAGGGGCACACAGACAAGGGTGACATAAAGGGGTAAGATAGTTAGGGTGTAAGCCTGTTTGAAACTTTGGAGAGAGGTGGAGAGTCTGATAGGGAGAAGGGGGCAGGGTCGGACTGGCCCACAGGGGTACAGGGGAAATCCCCGGTGGGCCCCACTGCCTGAGGGCCCCACCTCCTCTTCTAATGTCAGGTCTCAGACAGTCCACTTGAATTCATTAAAGAGACAGACCATGCAGTATAGAATCCATGTTGTCTACAGGCTATATCAACTATAATGGTTAGCCAAGCCTCTGTGGTGGCTGTTCACAACCCTCTGGAAGCTAACCACACCTTTTAAGCATGGGCCCTTACCACTTCCTTCCCCCGGTGGGCCCTTCATGCCTCAGTCCGACACTGGAAGGGGGTGAGTTTCAGTGGTAAGGAGCAGCATGGGTGAAATCGTAGAGGCGGGTGTGGGAGGAGGTAATCATTTTGGAGGAAAGGCGGCAGTCACTGGATGAGGGAAATGGGTGAGTGGGAGTGGGGAACGGGGTCTAGAGCATACTTGTCTACTCTCCCGTAACCTTTGGGAGGCTCACAAATTATCGGGGGAGGATGGGGAGAAAAATACTGTAAATTGCAGGTACGCAGAGAGGGAGTGGGCCAATATGACTTCATTCTATGATAGTCAGATCATTTGGTTCCGTCCCCTCGTCATAGACACTGGACTCATGGCATTTTGTCTTAAGGCGGCGGAGCCCAATGACACAGATAGTCCGGCCCTGTCCCCCAATAGCTGCCACCTGCATCTCCTTTACGGGCTTCCCTAGTAGAAGAGATGATTGAAGTAGGTAAGTATGGTCTAGCGATGTGTTGACTCCAATGCCTGCGCTGTTCAGAAGCGGTTACACACGAGCATCATCACGTGAGAATCTATGACAATAGACGCCGACACAGTTCGTGTAATGCTCATGAACCAGCTGGCTGCAAAATAATTGTGACCATTGTTAAAGTGGGTACAGGCAGCATCAATCGCAGTTGTGAGTGAATTGATCCATTCCTGCATATGGTGCCCACCAACAGCGGTAGCAGAGATTACCAAGGCGGGTGCTTTGGAACAGCTTTCCATTGGCACGGCGGCATACATTTTAGAAATATTGCGTGTGGCCCTGGTCGCACTGAAACAAAAATGAAGAAGACATATTGGGCCTCTTTCTCAGGTGGATGCATCTTTGTGCTACCGCCGTGGCCGATTCTGAGCATACAGAAATGCCCGCTTGCAGCATTTGCTAATCCATCGCAGTGCGTTTTTAGACTAACCATCGGTCCATTATCGGAGATAGGGCCTGGTTCAGACCCGGTCGCATGTGATGAGCGCTCGCAACCGGGTCGATGGTGGCCCACAGCACATGCGCACGACGGAGCCGGCTCCGTCGTGCGCATGCGCGAGACCCGGCTAGAGACGGGCAATCTGTCGCTCCGGGTCTCGCACCAAAGGGGGCGAGCTGTCGATGTTGAGTGACAGCACGCCCCCTTTGGTAGGCGGGCCGGGGGGGTGGCTGCCCAAACTGAGGCGTTCCCATGTGAACGCCTGCCGTTTGGGGGCGGCCCCACTGACATCACGAGTGATGTCAGTGGAGAGATTCCGGCTCTGTTAGAACCGAAATCTCTCTGGGGCTTGTCGCAAGCCCGATGGTTGCGATGGTCTTGACCATCGCGACCATCATCATGGCCGCTTGCAATAGCTGTGGGTGGTCTGTCAGAGCGAGCGGCTCTGAATCAGGCCCATAATTCCTCCATCTGAACCTGGAGTCCTGTGTCAGCGCTACTGCGTCCTTAGATACAGTTGTGGTAAGCGTCACGCCTGCATCTGGCTAGCCACTCCCATTTTACCTCTCAGGAATGCCCACTGAAATCTCCAGCTCTTGTGTCCAAAATCGTTCTAGGTCTCCCTGCAGTGGACAGCACGGAGCAGACTTACTGCTGCGTCCACTGTACGATATATAGTAGTTAGCTGAGGATCTCATATAAGTCTCAGGCCACAGAACCTTTTAGAAATGGGCCACATACAAGCTACCGGTCGGATAGGCCTGTTTAGGACATCGGTTCAATACAATGAGCAGTGGGTCACCGCACTACAAATACTGCCAAATATATTTTACAAAAAGAGAGGAGCAAGACGTCGCCCATATGTGTGTGGGAATGAATATGAATGATCGTGTAATGTAATTCAGCAATAATAATGGCAGTAGTAAAACTAAGTTATTGGGGAACGTATATATATCTCCCCATCTTAGTAATGCACAAAATGCCATTCCACACTGCACTTAAAGGCTCTCAAGTGTCACCTCTATCTTGGAGCAGAAAATGAGATCAAAACTACGCCCCGTGACTTAAACCATATAACAAAGATTCTTCATGTACCCCAAGCAGCATCTAGACTCTCACCAGGAGCCTGGCGGAACCGGGGCTCACTACACAGGATATTGGGGAATACAGAACATTACTGTGTGACAGAAGGCACTGGCCTGTGACAGATATTACGTTGTGGTCGTGCTGTTGATTATCTATACCTCCGAACTGGAAAAATAAATGAACAACATATCTGATGGTTTATATGTTCTGTGTGTCAGTTAAAAATGAAATTAAAGGACATTTGAAGCATTTAATATATAAAAACGAGAGCATACTTATCTAGGAAACACTGAACAGGGATTGATTAAAGAATTTCCGGCTGTTGTGATACACCTGTAGTTATCGGCATCTTAAGATTAGAGTTAGACTAGGTTAAACCAGCAGTTAAGGTTGGGCTTAAAATAAAAATGAACAGGAAATCCCATTGTCGACTCACCAACTGTCGAAATTCGCAATGTTGACATTTTTGAAATGTCGATATTGAATTTCGACATTTGACATGTCGGCATTATGTCAGTGTCGATATTGTGAATGTCGAGAATCAGACCACGATCAAGATAATGCTCTGTATTGTATATAGGTCACTAGAATGTTCTCTGTATTGTATAGTGGTCATAAGAATGCTGCCTGTGTTGTTTAGAGGTCATTAGAATGTTCTCTGCTCCTTCTCACTCCCTCTTTTCTATCGCTCCTCCTCTTTTCTCACCTCCACCACATCCACCTCTCACAGGAGTAATACCAGTCAGGCTTTTCCAACAGGTCAGGGCTACATGAGGGAGACAGGCATGACATGGGGTCTCCCTGCTTATCTTGCATCAGGATGTCTGTCTACTGCTCTGGGAGCATAAACGGCAGCTTGGCGGTGACGCAGCTCGCATATGGTGGGCAGCTGAAGACTCAACATTAGTGGCAGCTGTGGGTCTCAGCAGGGTGGGGAGTGCACACACTGTATGCATGCTCCTCCGTCAGCGTATGCCATTGGTATGTGTAGGATTATATAGAAGAAAGTACAGTATATTGGTCATTGGAAGGCTTTCCACACTGCATCGCAGTTACCCCTGGTTCTCCCTCCAAAAACATTTATACAGTATGCAGGGCCTGCGCTAGGAAGCTGCCTAGAGCACCGGCCAATGGAGGACGCCGCTGGGTCCAGAAAAAAAACTCCATGGTTTTGTTAAGTGTAACAAACACACCACCGTTGGCGGTGTGTTTGTTTTAGTGCAGATCGGGAGGACGGAGGAACAGACGGCGGCAGGCGCAGGAGCGGGGATTCAGGTAAGTATAATGTTTAATGTCTGTCTTTGTGGGGGACCACTACTGGGGGCACTGTATAGGGATAGGGGCAACCGCTACTGGGGGGCACTGTATAAGGGACTGTGCATGGGGGGCCAACTACTGAGGGCACTGTATAAGGGACACTGCATAGGGGGACCACTACTGGGGACACTGTATAGGGGGACCACTACTGGGTACATTGCGTAGGGGGTACCACTACTGGGGACACTGCATAGCGGGTACCACTACTGGGGACACTGTATAGGGGGACCACTACTGGGGACACTGCATAGGGGGTACCACTACTGGGGGCACTGCATAGTGCCAACCACTACTGGGGGGCACTGTATAAGGGAAAGTGCATGGGGGGGCCAACTACTGAGGGCACTGTATAAGGGGCACTGCATAGGGGGACCACTACTGGGGACACTGCATAAGGGACACTACTGAGGGCACTGTATAAGGGGCACTACTGAGGGCACTGTATAAGGGGCACTACTGGTGGCACTGTATAGGGGGACCACTACTGGGGACACTGCATAAGGGGCACTACTGAGGGCACTGCATAGAGGGACCACTACTGGGGGGACACTGTATAGGGGACCACTACTGGGGGCACAGCATAGGGGGACCACTACTGGGGACACTGCATAAGGGGCACTACTGAGGGCACTGTATAAGGGGCACTACTGGTGGCACTGTATAGGGGGACCACTACTGGGGACACTGCATAAGGGGCACTACTGAGGGCACTGTATAAGGGGCACTACTGGTGGCACTGTATAGGGGGACCACTACTGGGGACACTGCATAAGGGGCACTACTGAGGGCACTGTATAAGGGGCACTACTGGTGGCACTGTATAGTGGACCACTACTCTGGGCACTGCATAGGGGGACCACTACTGGGGACACTGCATAAGGGGCACTACTGAGGGCACTGTATAAGGGGCACTACTGGTGGCACTGTATAGGGGGACCACTACTGGGGACACTGCATAAGGGGCACTACTGAGGGCATTGTATAAGGGGCACTACTGGTGGCACTGTATAGGGGGACCACTACTGGGGACACTGTATAGGGGGACCACTACTGGGGACACTGCATAGTGCCAACCACTACTGGGGGGCACTGTATAAGGGAAAGTGCATGGGGGGGGCAACTATTAGGGACACTGTATAGGGGGACCACTACTGGGGACACTGCATAGGGGGTACCACTACTGGGGGCACTGCATAGTGCCAACCACTACTGAGGGGCACTGTATAAGGGAAAGTGCATGGGGGGGCCAACTACTGAGGGCACTGTATAAGGGGCACTGCATAGGGGGACCTCTACTGGGGAGACTGCATAAGGGGCACTACTGAGGGCATTGTATAAGGGGCACTACTGGTGGCACTGTATAGGGGGACCACTACTGGGGACACTGTATAGGGGGACCACTACTGGGGACACTGCATAGGGGGTACCACTACTGGGGGGCACTGTATAAGGGAAAGTGCATGGGGGGGCCAACTACTAGGGACACTGTATAGGGGGACCACTACTGGGGACACTGCATAGGGGGTACCACTACTGGGGGCACTGCATAGTGCCAACCACTACTGAGGGGCACTGTATAAGGGAAAGTGCATGGGGGGGCCAACTACTGAGGGCACTGTATAAGGGGCACTGCATAGGGGGACCACTACTGGGGACACTGCATAAGGGGCACTACTGAGGGCACTACTGAGGGCACTGTATAAGGGGCACTACTGGTGGCACTGTATAGGGGGACCACTACTGGGGACACTGCATAAGGGGCACTACTGAGGGCACTGCATAGGGGGACCACTACTGGGGGCACTGCATAGGGGGACCACTACTGGGGACACTGCATAAGGGGCACTACTGGTGGCACTGTATAGGGGACCACTACTGGGGGCACAGCATAGGGGGACCACTACTGAGGGCATTGTATAAGGGGCACTACTGGTGGCACTGTATAGGGGGACCACTACTGGGGGCACTGCATAGAGGGGACCACTACTTGGGGGCACTGTATAAGGGACAGCGCATGGGGGGACAACTACTGAGGGCACTGTATAAGGGGCACTGCATAGGATGACCACTACTGGGGACACTGTATAAGGTGCACTACTGAGGGCACTGTATAAGGGGCACTACTGGTGGCACTGTATAAGGGGCACTACTGGTGGCACTGTTTAGGGGGACTACTACTGGGGACAATGTATAAGGTGCACTACTGAGGGCACTGTATAAGGGGCACTACTGGTGTCACTTTTTTTATAGGGGGACCACTACTGGGGGCAATGTATAAGGGCTTGAGTAGCTATCCAAGGGAATTGGGGGGTGGGACGCTAGGCTGAAGCTATGCCTAGGGTCCCAAGAAACCTTGCACTGGCTCTCTATATACTGTATAGGCCCCCATTTACCAATGATGCAAAACCCCTTTAGTGCTCGCTAAAGGGGTTATGTCCTCGTTTCTGCATTTAACAATCAGCGGTAATCTAAGATTGCCACAGCATCGCTCTCGCCATTGTTTAGATGCGGTCTTCATTGACGGCAATGGGGCCTGGCGCTGCTTTTCCGGCTTCAGCGAAGCATTCCAGATACTGCTGGGTCTCCGTGCTATGCACATGCGCAGATGGACCGCCGCACATGCGCATAACACTGGAGCCCCATCGCTGGCAGCGTTAGGTTGCCAGCAACCCAGCGGAGTGAATTTTTCGTTAGTATCACAGTGATACTAAACCAAAAATTCCGCTGGTATTTGCCTTCTTAGGTAAATGGGGGCCATAGTCTGCCCAGCCTGCCCACCCACTGGTATTAGCTTGTACTGTATACATGTTTTATACCCAATGATACAGTACCAATGGGTCAGGGGTCACTATGGGTTGGGCACCGGATCCCGGCGGTCCAGATGCCAGTGGTCAGAACACCAACATCACGACAGTCAGAATCCCAATGCCTGAAGGTAAGTAGCCTTGCCTAACCACTAACCTTCACCCAACCTACCTTTCCCACAGCCTAACCCTAAACCCCCTCCACAGCCTAACCCTCCCCCCGCAGCTTAACCCTAACCATCTCCCTAGTGCCTAACAGTAACCCCTAACTCTAAACCTAACCCTCCCCCAACCGAATAATTACCCACGGAATACTGGTGGTCGGGATTTTGGCACCGAGACTCCAACAGCTGTCAGGATCCGGCGCCGGTATTCTGAGCACCGGCATCCCAACCGCCGGGATGGTAACTATATGCCGTAAATACTGTTACCACCTAAAACCTTTCGTCTCTGAACAGCATTGCATACACACGATTTTAAGTCACCATTTCAGTAACATTTGTCTGAAAGAGAAAATTAGAATTGGAAAGTTGCAGATGACAACCTCGCTCCCTCCTATAACTGTGCAGAGCAGAACTCTTCTGGCTGTCTAAACAACCCAGGGTCGTAACTAGGGGTAGTGCTGCCAGTGGCTGAGGACCTCATTCAGAGCCGCTCACAAAATGCGAGCGCTCGCTCTGAATCAGGGCCGTCCTTCTTGATTTTTAGAGCAGCCTCCTGGCCGCTCGTATAGCTGTGGGTGACCACCCACAGCTATAGCGAGCGGCCAGGAAGATGGTCGCGATGGTCAAGACCATCGCGACCATCGGGCTTGCGACGAGACCCTTGTGGTAGGGTCTCGTTGCCGCAAGCCCTAGAGTGTTTTCGGCTCAAACAGAGCCGAAAGCACTCCCACTGACATCACTTGTGATGTCAGTGGGGCCGGCCCCAGACGGTAGGGGTTCCCATGGGAACGCCTCCGTGTGGGCAGCCACCCCCCTGGCACGCCCGCCAAAGGAGGCGTGCTGTCACTCAACATCGACAGCACGCCCCCTTTGGTACGAGACCCAGAGCGACGGTTTGCCCGTCGCTATCCGGGTCTCGCGCATGCGCACGACAGAGCCGGCTCCATCATGCGCATGCACACTGGGCCAACATCGACCCACTTGCGAGTGCTCAGCGCTCGAGTGGGTCTGAATCAGGCCCAGAGTGCAACAGCCCTGAGGGCAGAACACCGGTCGCCCACTTCACTCTCTTCGCCTGTGGCACTCAGTGGACACTGGACAGAACCTGCCAGGTGAGGTCACCCCCAACCCTGCATTGCTACTACAACATGTGCAGCAGTATAGACAGGCCCTTTGCAACGAAGGTGTGGGGCTGCAAGTCCCAGCAGCTTGCCTTAAGCCTGGCCTACACACAACCCTATGACAATAAGCACAACTAGCAGACAATCAGGGTCTCATTCAGACCCGCTCGCAAGCGCTGAGCGCTCGCAAGCGGGTCGATGTTGAGGCCCTGCACACGCACAGCGGCCGCACTGCGCGTGCGCAAGCCCCAGAGCCAGAGAGAAATTCTCTCGCTCCGGGGCTCAATACAAAAGGGGCGGCTGTCGATGATGATCGACAGCTCGCACCGTTTTGTAGGCGGGGTGGCTTGCCAAACGGAGGCGTTCCCGAAGGAACGCCTGCCGTTTGGGGGTGGCCCCACTGACATTACTCGTAATGTCAGTGGTGAGCTTCCGGCTCTATTAGAGCCGAAAGCTCACTGGGGCTTGCGGCAGACGAGACCCTACCACAAGGGTCTCATCGCAAGCCCCGATGGTCGCGATGGTCTTGACCATCGCGACCATCAACCTGGCCGCTCGCTAAAGCTGTGGGTGGTCACCCACAGCTTAGCGAGCGGCCAGGAGGCTTACTCATTATAGAGAAGCTGCCGCCCTCATTCAGAGCGAGCGCTCGCATTTTGCGAGCGGCTCTGAATGAGGTCCTCAGCCACCAGCATAATAGCACTCTGTATTAGTAGCCACAAAATAAGCAAATCAATAACGCAAATCCGCCAAATTGCACTCAGCTCATACAGGAGAATGAGAGGGATTTGTGGGACACACGAATTTCCCTCTCAGATATGAATATATGTATTTGTCTATTATATGCTAAAATTGTAATAAATTAATACAGCATCATAATATTGATTACTCATCTCTCGCCCACGGCCAAAACTCACACCAATATTTGTATATATTTTTCTTTACATTCATTTTAAGAGAGCAGCAGTATATATAATTGCAGCAAGGTTATTATATCTGAAAATAAACAGTATGCGAAAAATATATAAATATAAAAATATACATAATATATATAAAGCAGGTCAAATGATCCTCTGTTAGCTTCTAATGTAATAACAGTTTCTTATATAGCACTGCATATTCTGTTGCTCGTGATTTTTGTTAAATAGGCAGTTTGGTGGGCACCAGTTTCTAGAGAGGAGGGGGCCTGTGTGCAGTCTCCGACACGGGCCCCCTCCTTTCCGCCCGGCGGCCGGCAGCGCAATGAGCTGTGCGTGGCCAGCGCCGGAGTTATAGACTCTGGGCACTAGAGTGTGCCCAGAGTCTATAATGAATGCACAGGTCACTGGGAAAATGGCTGTGGCGGCCATTTTCCCTGTACTGCGCATGCGCAAACGATGGGAAAATGGCCACCGTGGCCTTTTTCCAGTCATTTTACAGCGCCGGACCCCGAGCAGACGTGGGACTCCAGAGAGGTAAGTAATATTATGGGTGCAGGGTGTGCGGTGCGGGGCCCCCCTGGACCCAGGGGCCCGTGTTCCCCGCAGACCCTGCACCCATTATAGATACGCCCCTGGTGGGCACCAATGCTCTTTCTCGCACAGGGCACCAAAATGTCCAGTTACGGCTCTGAAACACCCATCCAGTGATCTCTTCCACTGAACACTTCAGAGCCCGGGAAATGACAGGTATCGGCCTTACAAACATCATGGACAAATTCCTGGTGCATGATCCATATTCATCTAGCTGGGGAGGGGGCCAGGTGTACAGCATAGCGCGTCACAGTATGCGCCCCTAAAGCCAGCCTGGCAGCTACTTAAAGAAAAGGAGTGATCAAATTTTTAAGAAGAAGATGGACGTGCATTAAGATGAGTAAATCCGCAGCCCTCTGTATTCTTCTACATGCCTTGTTAAAACATTATTTGAATTTAAAATAGTGTTTTGTTTCTTACCCTCCAGCTATACACGGTGGAGTCAGGGACATCGCTGAGGCCGTCCATGGCGCAATATTCTTAATGTACTGGTTCTCCATCCGTCAAAAAAGATGCCTAATTATATTTATTATTACACAGCAAGGCCCCATGTGACCAGTATTATTACGCCACACCTATAGGAGTGTCAGGGAAGAACACACGGAAGCCCTCACACCACAGTTCCCTCTAAATGTGTGAGGGGAATTTTTTTTTTCAAAAAGCAATGTATGGCAATAAATGTGCATCCTCCCCTGTCCACACTGCACGCGGCACTGCCAGATCTGGCTTTGGCCATGGCTCAGAGGTGAACGTACTGCTTTATATGGAAATGCCATGGCCGATGGGCATCCTAGTGAGATGCCCTCCAGCCGTGGCCTGTATTCGCCGATGTGCATCCAAAGATGCAGCATCGATCAGACAACGGCCGTACCATTGGACATAAGAAGTCACCCTAAGGTCGCCCAGAATGTCAGACGGAACATTGCCACCGAAGCCAGCGGAACTGCGTCTTTTACCCACCCCCCCAGTCACCATCCAGGAATGCCCCTCGAAATTGCATGGATCTCTATTCAATTCCTTCCCTGGCGCCAACCATCAATATTGCTGTGCAGTGCGATTCGTATGCTAGCGCGGAAATAAAACATTGGGCGCCCGTCCACCCCAGCCACTGATCTGGGAGAGATGTCTTCCCCGGAGCCTCATTCATTGAAACCATGAATGAGTTGTAGACCTCTATATAGGAGGCCAGTGGGCACCAGGATGAAGCCAAGATGACAGGAGTGATTCCAGCCTATAAGGGCACGGCGCAGTGCTTTATTATTGGATTTAACGGCAAGTGCATCGCTTCTTCTGTTACCAGATTATGGATCTGTGCGTGGGGGCCTGAAGAAATGGTGCGCTGGCACTTTAATGGGAACGTTGCCTCATACTGGGCCTGATTCAGATCCGCCCACTGAAAGCGACTCATATCTGCGCTCACAATGGCGTATCTATAATGGGTGTGCAGTGCAGGCAGGCCCCTGGGTCCCCACACCGCACACACTGCCCCATATATAGTTATACTTACCTCTCCGCAGTCTCCAAAGTAGCTGCTCTGTAGCATGGTGCCGGCGCTGCAGAGCAGCAAAAATCACAGGGAAAACGGCGGCGGACATTTTCCCAGTGACTTGTGCATGGGCAATAGAGATGTCCCCTGGAATAAGTCATGACCGACATTTTACAGGAGACCGGCACCAAGCCAGAAACTACTATGCTGCCAGAGAAGAGGGGGCCTGCACTGAGTCAGCACCTGGGTCCTCACCTCTCTTAAAATGCCCCTGGCGCTCATGCACAAAACCAGAAACATCGAACGCAGATCAGGCGGCCATCAGCCTTCCGGGTAGGTGTAGGCTGTCTACCGACATGCCTGAGTCTCTCTAACCACTCCCCCGTTACCTCCCCTGACTACCTATCACTCCGTTTGTGAGTGAATTTTTTGCGTGAGCGAAATCTCAATTCAATCGCTGCATGCATGCATGCGCAATGGCTAACAAACGCTCAATCTGCGTAGACATTGGCATTTATGTGTATTACTTGAGTGCCCCAAGCTTTACATTTGAGTGCAAGCCAACTGTTTTTAATCAGTCGGAGGGGTAGAAAGAGGGGCTTAACACATAAAGGGGTATCTTTATCAATATGTAGCCATTATTGGGGATAAGTAATATTGGGCACGCACGCAGTTCAGTGCGATTGGGAGCTAATCCATAGCGATCGCAATGCCGCCGCACCCCTACATAAGGACGCTGACTTTACCCTACACGCACATCCGTAATGGTTAGCAAGACTGCGAAGACATCGGTACAATCGAGTAACATCGGACCCATACACATAGTTAAGGCAGGTCAGACCTCACCCAGGAATTGCTTACTTTAGCGCACGCTATGAGACCTCAGGCTGCGTAAGGTATCGCAGTGGATCATTTACGCCGTTGAAACACACTGGCACGCCTGCGTTCGCCTGACCATCCCCCGTCACCACCCACAAACGGCACTTCCTGTCAATCACTCTGCATGGGTCTGTGTAGTCTCTTCGATGGCAGTCCCGATCACAATGACTGGTTCACACACGTACACTGCGATTCAACAATCGGCCGATTGCGTACGTATTGCAATTGCGATCCAAGCTGAATCAGGGCAATTGCCCGCTGCTGCAGGATCCAATTTCCACTGATGTGTTTTTGGATCATAAACTCCCTCAGTGAGTCTAGGTATGTGCAACCTTGTAGAGGTGAGTATGTAAAAGTGCGTTTGTATATAGATGTTGCTCCCATACACTGTGCTGTATGTAAATAACCCAACTGTTTCCAACGCATATAATTTCAATGCCCAATTTTTGATTTACCGTTGATTACAAATCCCCCTTGTGCACACCGCAGAACAGTATTACTGTGCTGTTACCAGACATATCAAGCTGTCTCCAGGCCTGTCTACAAACAACACCTGAGTGTCTATTCCCTGCTGTAATCTGGGTGTATAATGCGGTTAGACTACACGACTTAACCCTTGTTGCCAACAGGACGGGGTATAATGATTTCCAGGAGCCCATCTGCTGCTGTGAAATAGAGTGTCTTTTGTAATAAATTGGAACATTTATCAAATTAGCTCCCATGATCACATTTAGAATCAATGATTTTTTTTTAAATAAGATAAATTTTCGGCTGCCACTGGAAATATCATTTTATTAACTTTGGCATCTCAGAAAGGTGTATGCGCTCCCAGCGGGTGGGAAAAAAAATAAATAAAAATTCTTGTTTACAAAAATGATATCTGAGGAGTAACGGAGGCCGGGCCTTGTGCAGAATGTGTCTTACAGATCAGTGAGCATGAGACCCAGGAAAGTGGAGAGTGAGGGGGCTGAGAAGAGAACAATTACTGGCCCTATGACAGCTAGGCCTGGACAGTCTCAGAAACTTCCGCTGAAGCACCCCTTCCATGGAAAGAAACTGCACTGGTTACAGCAAAACTAACAGGATTTTTTTTTGTTAATTTTATTTAATTATTATTATTATTATTATTATTATTATTATTATTATTATTATTATTAGAAAAATTTTCAAAATAATTTCCAGAATTTCTTATTATCTGTTTCCACTTTTCCTCCTTTTTAAAAAAAAAAATCTAAATGGCAATCGGTTCTTTTGGATGTCCCGATGAAGAGCGTTGACCCGCCAAACAAGACGCCTCTAAATAAAGTTATTTTGCATTTGAAGCCCTGCGCGCATTGTCTCTCCATCCAGTGGCGTCATTTTTCCTGGCTCTCCCCACAGCCACCGTGCAAACCAACAGCTCGGGCTCTATGTCCCCAGAGAACTCCATCTACAAGACATCGATACACCACACACAACGTTCTATTGCAGCAAACATCTAAGTATTTCCTACTTTCTGGTCTGATAAGGTGGGTGACGTCATGTTGGTATCATTCATGCACACATCTACTACAGGTAAGAGCATTAGTACATCCGTCACCTCTGAGCAGCAGCAGGGGTATAGAAGGTACTGCTTGTGCAAGTAAACGGTGAGCCAAAGTGTACGTCCCCTTCATCCCCAATAATCCCTGTGCCTCTGCGATCCAGATAGACTCACCCAAGACGCCAATTGCAGCAGGAAATTCTATAAGCCTGGCACTCTGATCCCAGGAAGCTATTGCCAATGGATTGGCTACAATGGGGAAAATGCCTGATGCCATTACAGACTAAACATCCCTCCCTACCATTGCCCAAGGGAAAAGTCCAGTGGTGTCTACGTCTGAGCGGGGTAGCAGGTACCACAGACCCACTTGAGGTTGCAGTACTACATTTATAATTAGGATCTGTTTTTATCTTGTACATCTACAGTGTTAGCAATCTGTTCCCTTTAACACCAAGAAAATGAATATCTGAGGGCTCATAAAGACGAAAAAATCTGTTCCAGAGCTGCCGGCCTTGTGGGGCCGACAAGGGACCATCCGGCATAAGTGGCAGTTGGAAGGTATGAGATTTTCTTGCCTGTAACCATCATAACAATCTTAAAAGCTTCAAAATGAAATGACATTCCAGGATCAGCAAAATATACAGCAAGTGCCAAGTATTCAGAGCAGTGGTAATAAATGAAAGCTGTATTGACCTATAATTGACCTGCAAATGGGGTGCATGCATTCCATAGCTGGAGGGGGGGGGGGTAATTTAACCATCTAGTTGCCTGCTGGACTATCCAGTATCAATAATAGCCTGTGTACCTCACTGGGCTCATCTGATTTCAGGAATTATCGCTTTATAACCTGGATGGGGAGAGCTCGGAGGAGAGAAAGTAAGTAATTAACAGCAACACAGACCTCTCGTCAAGGCAACTACCAGGAAATGTGGCGGTCTCAGTGTCTGCAGTCACAGTGGGAAGAGCAACCAGTCACTCCCCTAGCTCCGTCCTCGCCCCCAGTCTCACCACAGCTCTCTGTAAATATACAGTAACAGAGAAATATTACATTTTATAACGCAAGCAAACAACTATCTGGCTCACCTACCTTCCTGATATTCCTGTATTTTATTAATTACGAAGGATTTGTTGACCTATTGAGTAAGTTTTATTGACAAATAATTCCCAATCACCTCTGCTGGGAGACTGTTCCAGGTATCTACTATACAAAACACAACAGACTGCACCTTAATCTCTACCGCACAAATCAAAGTGTTTTCAGTTGCTGTCAACAACGGCCACCATTTGGGTAAATACTATTTTGCAAGGAAAATGCACTATTATTACAGAATATTGCATATTATTATTATTTAGCCAGGACAATGGCAGCTGGTTGTCCCTTCTGCAGCACCCATCAGCCTTATATATGTTATGTCACACGTTATGTGTGTGTGTGTGTGTGTGTGTGTGTGTGTGTGTGTGTGTGTGTTTGGGGTGAATAGCTCCCTAGAAGGTACCCCTGTGAAATAATATTTCTTCTTCAGGGTCCATAGAGTCCACAGGGAGACAATGGGGTGTAGGCGGTGGATAGGAGGACTGGACACCAACAGTTAAAGCTTTTGCTGTCCCAGGATGCTCCGGTCCTTCCCCCCTATACCTCGGCTGGAGGCATGTTTGACCAGTGGGGCCACCCCTTAGAGGGCACACCCCTCCCAGCCATTCCTGATTTCAGCGGGACAGTCCCATTTTTCGGGCACCTCCACCGGTAGGAAGTGTCCCGTGGGAGGTTGGGCACCTCCACCGGCCCCGGAGAAGAGGAATGGATGCCGCGTGCATGCGCACGGCATCCATTCAGTGCAGGAAGAGAGCTGGTGGCAGTCCAGCTACTGATGTAGTGCTGGGCTCGCGAGAGGCGTGCCATACAGGCACGACCACAAATAACATCATTCTGTGGTGTGGTCTATGGTAATTAGACCCCGCCCCCATTTTGCACGAGTCCCGTCCTGCACAAGGCGCGGCTCCCCCTGGAGCCGGCCGTGGATCAGTGAGGCTGCTTTAAGCGGCCAAAGCTTTATTTTATGTTTTATTTTATTTCTTTTTACTTCAAGACAGAGCAAGCAGCACTAGACAGTCCTCTGAACGTCTGTGCTGATCCTCCATCACCCCTCCGCGCCCCCACAACTGCAGCCATAGGCTTTGTACTTTCCGCGGGGCATCGGGGGGCCTTGCTAGCGGGCACCACGGGAGGACCCCAGACTGCAGCTGGGACTTCAGGGGACAGGGGGTGTCGAGTTCCCGTTCACAAGAATCTGCATCATTTTGCAGTCTTACCTCCGGTCTCGGGAGCCAGACCGGAGGTGCTGATGTGGACACCGACCCGTCTGGGACTCCACTAGACCACCAGGGCTAACATTACTGGCGCGAGAGGCCAGCAAATCGGTGGTTAATGTCAGCTTAGGGGGGGTCAGCTCTCTCCCTGCGGCCCCTCCCCCAGCTCAGAGCGCCATTCCACTGTGGTCTTAACGCCCTGAGCCACTCCTCCTTCAGCCCCCTGGCCCCTCAGAGACCTGCGGCAGACATTTTCTCCAATAGACACAGGTCTCTGGGAATGCTGGGTCCAGTCTCCTCACATACCTCTCCTAGGAGCCAGGTTATGTAGCGCTATTTCCTACCAGCCACTGCGGTCTGAGTAGTTGAATTTAGTGCCCGTTGTAGTTATATTTATTTTGTGCATTGTATGTGACTTATGCTAACGCTGCTGTATATATTTTTCTCACTCTACTGTCAGCTTATACCTTTCCCTTCTCCTTCACAATAATCCTGGAATACCGGTGTATAGGGGGTTCACTGTACTTCACATCTACTTGTATTTGTATTTGTGAAGACTGTCACATACTGGGCCAAATGTAATAGGGTGAGAGTTTGCGAGTTACTCAGCCAATGTAATAGAGTCCAAAAACAAAGTAACAGAGAAAACTCGCATGTTTTTCAGACTAAAAAAACTCTCACCATTTAATCTCTTATCCAGATGTTTTCCCATTTTGAAGATAAAACTCGACCAATGTGAGAGATTACTACTAAACTCTCACATTTTCTAAACTCTAACCCTGTTACATTTGGCCCACTGTGTGGTTGCACACTGCTCAGGGCCATATTGTGTGCTGTACTATCCTGCAGCTATGTCTAGCAAAGGCAAGGGTAGCAAGCAGGCGTAACCCAAGAGGATTTAATTCAAGATGGTCTATGTGTATCTTGTTATACTACACCAGGCCAGTCAGCCCCTCCAGTACCTGCTCAGGAACCCCCCTGGGCTTCATTTTCACAGGTGTTGGCTACAATTGCGGACGGCATAGCAGTCCCTGCAGTAGTTCCCCCTATGGGGTTGCCACAACAGGTACAAGCGATACCAGTAGTTCCTATGCCTCCTCCATGGGTAGACCTGCTTTCTGCCTCAGTGCAGAGTCTAGCGGCTACTTCTACAGCCTTTCAACAACTGTTGGAGAGTGAGAAACTCTTACCCATTAAAAATACTAAGCGTGCTGTGCTATCCTCAGTCTACACAGCTCTCAGATTCTGAGGTGTCATCTGGGGAGGCAGAAGACACGGATCTCTCTCTCGCGAGTCCCCCTCGGGGGAGGAGGAGCTTCAGTCTACATTGAATATACCTGCATTAGTGAGAGCTGTCAAATCAATTCTTCAAATAGAAGAGGCTGAGCCCACTCCTAAAGCAAAGGAGCCATTTTTTAAGAGACAGGGGGCTCTATTTACTACAATCAGCATTTGTAATGCATTTGTAATGCAGATTGTAGTGTAATATTACCAACTGAAATCGCATTGCGAATTCAGGCAATATTACAGGGATTTACTACAAATCCCTTGCAGGGACAGAGCTTGTGAGAAAGCTCTGTCCCTGCGAATCCCATCCGCACACTAGTCACGGTATTTTCGCAAAAACATACCGTGACCAGTGCCCCGCGCATGCACCGGCCACCGCTGCTGCCCCCCGGCGCTAAGCCCCACCCCATTGTTAAGCCCCACAATCGCGCCCCCGCGCCCTCCCTCTCCCTTAATTACACTTACCTGCATGATCCGGGCTCCGGTGATGTCTTCCATGTCCTCCGGTCAGGTGATATCCCATACTGCACAGGGACCCGATCACCTGATGACCGGGCCGCAGTGCAGCATGGGAGACCAGCTGACCAGAGGGGAGACATCACCAGAGCCCCGACCACCGGTCCCTGGAGTCAGGTAAGTTAATTTTTTTTTTTTTACTTTTTTTTACACTGTATCAGCGTGTGGTCTGTTTAGACCACACAGCTGATTACTGGGGCCGGATCCGGGCTCTGCTCTCCTGGTTAGAGCAGGGCAGGAGTCCGGTCACCGGGGGAGTCCCTGGATAACGCCACCTCCAGGTGGTGTTATTATCACAGGGCTGTCTCCGGTATTTATTTACGATTTATTTTTAGTAACTTTGGTCGGATCACATTTCCCATTACAATTATGGGAAATGCGATCTGCTTACTAAAAATAAGTGATACTAAGGAGTTGGAGTAAAAAACACCCTTTTTCACTTTATTTTAGTAAAAATAATGTTAATAAATAGAGCTCAGAAAGTGGTTTTAGCGGAATTTCCTCACTCTGATCAACTTTCTGAACTCATGAGCGAAGCGTGGAATACGCCAAGTGAAAAGCCTGGTTTCTTTTTACCCTATTCCAGCAGCTGATTGCGCTAAATGGGAAGCTCCTACAGCAGTAGATTCCCATGTGGCACGTCTAGTTAAAAGCCGGTACTTTACCTATCCCTACGGCATCTTCCCTAAAGGACTCGACGGATAGAAAGATTGAAGTTTGTCTCAAATCTGTGTATTCTCTTACAGGAGCTAGTACTCGTCCTGCTATGGCTACAGCCTGGGTGGCAAAAGCCATTGAGAGCTGTGCAGATGCTCTAGAGAACTAATTTTTCTCTGATGCTTCTCGGGAACAGCTGTCCTACATCTCGCACAACAGGGATGCAGCGTCCTAGGTAGGAGAAGCGGCTTTGGATACTGGTCTCCTAGCTTCCAAGGCATCTGCTACTTCGGTGGTAGCCCGCTGTATCATTTGGCTTTGTTCGTGGAAGGCCGACACGGATTCTAAGAAGGCCTTGAAATCACTGCCTTACACTGGGGAGATCCTGTTTGGCCCAGAGTTATACAAGATTCTGGCTACCTTGGCAGTTTCTTAGACGGCTTTCCTGCCCTCAGCATCTACACCAAGGCCTCAGATGGTCCTTGGTCCTTTCGTCCCCAGGGAAAAGCTAAAGGTCAGTCTTTTCCTTGGCAGTTGGCATCCACAAAAGCCTCCAAGCCCAGGACCAAGCAGGCCTGAGCTACTAGACATCCAGCTGCTAAATCTGAGGACAAACCTTCAGCCTGATGAGGCAGGCCTCCCAGGGTGGGAGGCCGACTTCTTCAGTTCGCCCAGTTCTGGCGTCAGACCACAACAGACGCCTGGTAAAAGAAATGGTCTCTCGTGGGTACATCCTCTCATTCCTGAACTGCTGGCCCCCCCAGCAGTTCTTTTACACAAGCCCTCCATCAGACCCGAGCAAAGCCTGCTCTTCCAAACGGCCATTCAGTCCTTGCTGCACTCAGGAGAAATAATTCCAGTCCCGTCGTCACAGCATGGAAAGGGTTATTATTACACCCTTTTATTTGTTCAAAAGCCCAATGGGTCTCATCGTCCTATCCTCAACCTCAAGTCTCTGAACAAGTTTATCAGGGTGCCCAGGTTTCTTATGGAAACCCTTTGCTCTGTTGTTCTAGCTATGGAATCTGGGGACTTTATGGTGTCTCTGGACATTCAGGACGCTTACCTACATGTACCTATAGCACCCTCCCATCAGCTGTATCTCCGGGTTTGCTGTCCTACAGCAACATTTCCAATATCAGGCATGGTCTTAGCATGCTCTCCAGAGGTTTCCAGATAACCATTGCCTTTCTACAAGCACAATGCTGTTTGATCAACTGGAAAAATTCTTCCCTGACCCCTTTGCAAAGGATGGAACATCTGGGAGCCCTTCTGGATTCTCAGGCTCAGAGAATCTTCCTGACAGCAGACAAAATCTCCGCACTGCAGCACCGAGTGCGCAGGTTACTCCACAGTCACTGAGTGTCAATTCACTCCGCAATGCAGACCTTGGGGTCCAGCATATCCACCTTCGACATGGTGGAGTTCGCTCAGTTCCACTCCAGGCCCCTACAACACCTAATCCTCTCCAGGTGGAATGGGCTGCCCCATCTAATCAGATCCCAGACGATGATCCTCTCTCTGGAAGTTCGCCTGTCCCTTTAGTGGTGGTTACAGACATCCCTTATAAACAAAGTCGCCCCTTTTGGTTCCCAGAATAAGTGCTCCTTACCATGGAAGCGAGCCTCCACGGGTGGGGTGCAGTGACCGGCCAGCACTCCTGCAAGGGACGCTGGACTCCCGCCGAGGGGATCTTACCAATCAATGTCCTAGAACTCAGAGCCATGTACAGAGCCTCATGATGGCTCATGACATTCTTCCGGGCAGGCCAGTACAAGTACAGTCCAACAACATGGTGGCCTATCTCAATCACCAGGGAGGCGCTCAAAGTCAGTCAGCAATGGTAGAAGTGTCACACATTCTCATATGGGCTGAGCGTCATCTCCTGGCCATCTCTGCAGAGCATTCTGGGGACTCTCAATTGGGAAGTGAATGTCCTCAGTCGTCACGACGGGGAGTGGTCTCTACACCCAGAGGTCTTTCAGCTCCTGGTGGACAAATGGGTCCTACCGGACGTGGATCTCATGGCCTCACGAAGCAACCACCAGCTTATGGTGTACGGGTCCAGGACAAGGGATCCCAAAGCAGTCTTCGTAGATGCCTTGTCAGTGAAGTAGACCTTCCTTCTGGCGTGCCTCTTCCCTATAGTCTCCCTTCTTCCTCGGGTCCTTCGGAAAATCAAGCAAGATGGGGGCACTGTTCTGTTGGTAGCTCCGGCTTGGCCCAGACGCCATTGGTGCTCCAATCTTTAGAGCCTCTCCATAGACGCTCCTTTCCCACTTCCTCAACGACCAGACCTGTTGTCTCAGGGTCCCTGTCTACATCTGGACCTGGCCCGTCTGTCTTTAACAGCGTTGTGTTTGAGACATCCCTCCTAAGGTCCAAAGGGTTTTCTCTCGCTCTGTGGTTCAGACCATGCTCAGAGCGCATAAGCCGGTCTCCGCCCGTATCCATCACCGGGTGTGGCATACATACTTCCAGTGGTGTGCTGCCAGAAGCTTTGACCCTCAGGTTTTTCGTGTTTCAAGAATCCTTGCCTTTCTTCAAGCTTGATTGGGTCTCTGACTCAACCTGGCCTCTCTAAAAGTGCACTTCTCTGCTCTGTCCATCTGGTTCCAGCACAGAATTGCTCCACTACCGGATGTTCACACATTCCTTCAGGGTGTCCTCCTTCAGGGTGTCCTCCATAGTCAACCCTCTATGTCCCTCCAGTGGCTCTGTGGGATTTGTCAGTGGTTCTCCAAGTGCTTCAGGCCCTTCCGTTTGAACCCCTGGAATCAGTAGACATCAAATGGCTCACTGCAAACACTCCTTTACTTCTGGCTATCGCGTCTGTCCATAGGGTGTCGGATTTAGGGGCACTCTCGTGTCGCTAGCCCATTTCTGATCTTTCATCAGGACAGGGCTGTTCTCGGAACGCCCCCTGGTTTCCTTCCCAAGGTGGTCTCTCGTTTCCACCTTAATGAGGAAATTGTAGTTCCGGCCTTCCAATCACCAGACCCCTCGGCAGGTGAGGCCTCCTTGGATGTGGTTCATGTAGCATAACCCTTGTTATGAACATGTCATCTTCATAGGCTGCACTTATTGCTGTATATTGTGTAGAAAAAAAATGTCTTTCAAATGGCTGGGAGGTAATTGACTGGATAGTGTTTACTTACAGCCCCATGGCTCTCAATGTACAAGTTGTTAATATCTGTGGTTTTCTGTCTTGGAACACTGGGCCTGATTCAGAGCCGGACGCTCTGACAGAGCGCTCGCTCTGAATTAGGGCCGGCCTTCTGTTTTTTAGAGCGGCCAGGAAGATGGTCGCGATGGTCAAGACCATCGCGACCATCGAGCTTGCGACGAGACCCTTGTGGTAGGGTCTCATTGCCGCAAGTCCTAGAGTGCTTTCGGCTCAAACAGAGCCGAAAGCGCTCCCACTCACATCACTTGTGATGTCAGTGGGGCCGGCCCCAGACGTTAGGTGTTCCCATGGGAACACCTCCGTCTGAGCAGCCACGCCCCTGGCCCATCACTCAACATCGACAGCACGCCCCCTTTGGTACGAGACCCGGAGCGACGACTTGCCCGTCGCTATCCGGGTCTTGCGCATGCGCACGACGGAGCCGGCACCGTCATGCGGATGTGCACTGGGCCACCATCGACCCGCTTGCGAGCGGGCCCACTGATCAAAAGACTGGGGTTGTGAGGAGGTGAAGACACACCAGGGTGCGACCATATCTTTAGGAAGAGACCTCCCTAGCGCCATCATTTGGCCCTGTCCAGGTGATCCGAACAGTGTGCCTGATTCAGACCCGCTCGCAAGCGCATAGCGCTCGCAAGTGGGTCGATGGTGTGCCAGTGCACATGCGCGGCGTGCGCACTGCGCTTGCACAAACCCCGGAGCGAGCGCAAAAAGATCTCGCTCCGTGGCTCACTGTCGACAGCTCGTCCCGTTTTACAGGCGTGGCGGGGGGGGGCTTCACAAACGGAGGCGTTCCCAAGCGAACGCCTGCCATTTGTGTGTGGCCCCACTGACATCACCAGTGATGTCAGTGGGGGAGCTCCCGGCTCTATTAGTGCCAGAAGCTCTCTGGGGCTTGCGGCAACAAGACCCTACCGCAAGGGTCTCGTCGCTAGCCCGATGGTCGCGATGGTCTTGACCATCGCAACCATCATCCTGACCGCTCGCAATAGCTGTGGGTGGTCACCCACAGCTATGCGGACGGTCAGGTGGCCGCACCAAAAAAAAAAGCCCTGATTCAGAGCGTCCGTCTCTGAATCAGGCCCAGTGTTTCTCCCTTTATTTTAATTCAATTTTATTTCTTGAAATTGAGAGTAACTGGTGTGACCTTTTGAAATCATAATTATCTTTGTAACTTTTTTTTGTAACATAAGCTATGAAGATATTTTTGGAATTAAATACTTCAAATTCTAGTTCTGGTTCTGTTTTCTTAGGCCCAAGGTCTAGTGTGGCCCATGTTACCTATTTTTACTAAGTGTTCATAATTGCGTGTACAGGTAAGGGCAAAGGCTTACCTTGTGTTTTAGCACTAAAGTTCCCCCTTTGCTGGTGGCAGTGACCATGTTTGAGTAACCTCATATGCTGAGGTAACCAGTAAAGTCACGGCGATTCTCATAGTGGCATATCTGGAGGGTCGGCCCGCAGGTCCATGACAGTCCGTGCTCTGAGGATCTACGTGAACCATAGTAGTTCCATCAGGAAAACAGATTCACTCTTTGTCCTGTATGAATTCCACAAGAAGGGATGGCCACCTGACAAACAGACTCTGGCCAGATGGATTCGCATGACTATCTCACAGTTTTACACGCAGGCTGGCCTTCCTGTGCCAGATACTGTCTCTGCTCATTCTACTCGCTCTGTGGGTCCCTCGTGGGCAGCCTGCCATGGCGCGTCTGCCGAACAACTTTGCAAGGCGGCGACGTGGTCTTCTGTCCACACCTTTATTAGGTCTATGCCCTTGATACATTTGCCTCTCAGGATGCTTCCTTCGGGCGCCGGGTTCTCCTCTCAGCTCAGGAGCGTCCCTGCCCTTGAACAACTGCATTGGGTCATCCTCATTGGATCCCTGTGGAGCCCTATGGACCCTGAAGAAGAAAAGGAGAGTTATGGTAGACTTACCATTGTTAACTCTCTTTCTTCAATGTCCATAGGGTCCACAGGGCACCCGCCCTGACATACCTGGCTTCTATTGGTTTCTTCTCTTGGTCACCGGTTTCTTTCTCTGTTGTGTGAGAGGGTGATTCTTACTTCCTTCCCTCCTATCTTGCTCCTGCCTTGGGCTTGTTGACACAACTGATTGCCTCTGGGCTGTGGGTGGGGTATAGGGGGGAAGGTTCGGAGCATCCTGGGATAGCAAAAGCTTTAACTGTTGGTGTCCGGTCTTCCTATCCACCACCTACACCCCATTGTCTCCCTGTGGACTCTATGGACTTCGAAGAAAGAGAGCTAACAAAGGTAAGTCTACCATAACTCTCCTTATTTCACTACTTTGCTCATTTTAGTATATATACCTCATATATGCCAAATAATGCACCTAACAGTTGTCCACACACTGGTAGATCACTTGTGCCGAAAATCAACCATTCATAAAGCAGCTTTGGATGAGCAGTGGCAGGGGCGGATTGGGCCACCGGGACGCCAGGCCAGTTCCCGCTGGGCCGGTCCCCATGGTGGCTGGCGGCCGCCCAGCCCACCCCTCACCCTTCAATTACTTGACCCCTCCAGCACTCCCGCGTAGCACTGCCGCAATCGGAACTCGATCTGGCAGCTGAGCGTCCGTTGCCTGCCGTCAGGCCTCTCTTTTTCTTTGGGCCATCTAATCCTGTTCCCTGGGGCTACAGGGGGCGGGGTGAGTGCAGCTGTTGCTGGGACTGAGAGAAGCGGCCCGGGACACAGATGGCAGCGGCTTACCCAACACACTCTGAATGGCAGCGCGGAGAGAGAACAACGGCGGTGAGCTGAGGTGACCCTGGACTGGAGGTGATTCTTGGTTACGTTCTTTCACTCCCATCCTGCCCTCTGCCCACACCACCACTCCCATCCTGCCCCACACCACCACTCCCATCCTGCCCCCTGCCCCACACCACCACTCCAATCCTGCTCCCTGCTTTCCACTATTACTCCTATCCCACACCCTGTTCTGAACTACTACTCCCAGCCTGCCCCACACTACTACTCCAAGCCTGCACCTGCTCTGCCATTACTACTACTACTCCCATTCAACCCCCTGCTTCCCACTGCTACTACTCCCATCCTGGACCACGTGTCCCACTACTATTACTACTCCCATCCTGCTTCCGACTACTACTACTACCATCCTGACCCCAGCGGTGGCAGAGTTTATGACGTTTGTTCTGGTGGGGACGTACACTGTGCACCCTATTTTTGTTCATGTGGAGGGACAATGTGTTTGTATTTTTACCTCTGGGGGCCAATGTTTGTTTTCTGTAGGGGCCAATGTATTTGTTTTTTTTTCTGTGGGAGCAGGTGTGGATTTTATTTTGTTCTTGTTGAGGCTAATGTGTTTTTATTTTAAAAAAAATTTCATGTGGGGGCCAATGTGTTTTATTCTTTTGCGTGGAGGCTTTGTGTATTTTTTATTTTTTTTGCCGGGTGTCGTCGTGTGTATTTTTTTTTACTGTGGGGGTCAATATGTTTTTATTATTTTACTGTGGGATGTTTTTTTTTTTTTTTCTGTCAGGGTTCAATGTGGGTTTTTTTTTCTGTGGGGGGCAAAGTTTTATTTTTTTCTTGTGCATTGTTTTTGATCTGCAAATGTGTCTGAGTGGCAGTGCAGGTACAGATGCATGCACCAAGTAGTGTATTACAAATGTGTTAGGTGGTCACAGGGGGTTGGCTATAGAGACGTTGAATTGCTCACATTGGAGGTCATACTTAGATGGATGATCTGTGCCCAGCATAGGGCTGTTGAAAGTTCCAATGCTGCAACTGATGGTGGTGTCTAAAGTCTTAGGGGTCTACTCACTAATACTTGGAGAGATATAAAATGGAGAAAGATAAGTCCCAGCCAATCAGCTCCAAACTGTCATTTTTCCGCCCCCTCGATGGACCCCCACCTCCTCAACAGCCACGCCCCCATTAGGGCTGCTTCCATAAATTTACCGGGCTGGTTTTCCGTCCCAATCCGCCCCTGAGCAGTGCGCCTTGATTTGCGCAAGTGCACCTAAACTAGAGCTGAGATGCACAGGTTGACGGAGCAAGGTGGCAGAATTCACAGAGCATGAGAGATTTGCCCAGGCCGAGGGGTGGAGATGGGCATAGTGATGGGATTCTAGCTTTTCTGAAAAAATAGAAGGTTGAAGGTTGGACTTATAAAATTGACGTTTACCGCAGTCCACCTCTCCTCCCACCAAGGCACACTTCTAGGCTGTGAAGGCATCTCCCAAGAGCAGAGATTAGTACGAGCTACCAGGCGCATCAGCGCATAACCAAGTGTGTTGCAGAATGTGTCAGTTGCTCTTCCTAAAGGAACGTGTTTGAACAGGACTTACAGCTTCTTTGCTTGATTCCAACTATAAAGCGCTGTAGAGAACACTGGGATTATGCAAATGAAGGTTAATGAATACAAATTTCCTTCAGTCAGAAATCACATTGTTCATAACACACCCAGCAATCAGCCCCACGCTGACCCCATCATAGTTCCTGCCCCATATACAGCCGTGTCACTTTAGTCTGCTCTATCTATGGCATTACCTCAATTTTGGCTCTTGAGCCACGGGAAGCAATTGAGGAGGCATGGGAAAGAGACTTGGGGGCTGAGATGGACAGCGATAGTTGGTTACTCATGAAAGATGTTGGAATCGGGAAAAACTGTTACAAAGTGTACACACGTCGCTCCTTGGTCCTAGACAAGATTCATCGGCTTTATCCCCTCTTGTCCAATCAATGTAGGAGAAACTAAGGCATGGTTGGCATTTATTGGGGGGAGTGCCCTACGATCCAACAGTGTTTGAAAAATCAGTTTTGCTTGCAATGAGCAGATCACCACAATCTGTGCATCCAGTGATCCTATAGGGTAGGAGTGACCAACCCGTGGCTCTCGAGCCGCATGCGGCTCTATTGGTTTCGAGATGCGGCTCCCCCCCACTGGAACTGTGAACACTGACCTCTAAAGTGATCAGAGGCTAAAGAAGCTTCTGATCGCTTCAGAGTCCAGCGTTCCCAGTGATGCAGTGCGCCTTTGGTGCGAATATGCTATCGGCTCTTTAACTTGACTACTGATATTTTTTGGCTCTTTGCCTCTGACTGGTTGGCCACCCCTGCTCTAGGGACTGATAAATTGATCATGCATCTAAGCTACTTATGGCCAGAAATTGCAAACGACCCCTTACTCTCTTTTGCAGTGTGCTCAAGAAGAGAATGTGGCATAGATCTTTGATGGTCTACGTTACATCCCTATTGCATGATACTCTCCCTACATACCAACAAATTTGGGAACCGTGGTTTCTATTTATTAACTGCCACTTATCGGGCCTGTCCTGATCTCACCTCTGTAGACTTCTCCATCTACTTTTCCATGTTCTCCCTTCCCCTTTTGCACCTTTCATCCTATACAGAACAACAGAAACAAAATCACTGCAAGACGACCTTTGATTTGCATCATTTTTTTCTATAAGTCCTTTTGTTAAACGGGCCCCTTATGGCCTTCACTTCATGATTGGCAGCTTCTGCCCATTGTTCCATGTGTTACTATGGTATCCTCCAGTACTTTCTATTGCTGTGCTATAAATGTTAATCCATTATCAATCTATGTTGTGCCTATAGTCATTGTAACTGTTACAGTACCAAAAAGTTTAAAAAATAAATAAAAAAAGACAGTAATCAGTGGCGTCCCTCCGCGCGGTGACACCTGGTGCGGGGAGGGACGCCATGTGCGCGGCACCCGCCGAAGAGTGGGAGTGGCCTTCAGGGAGGGGGTGTACCAATGTGCGAGGGGCGTGGCCTCGCGGTCCGGGCCTTCGGGGAGGGGGCGTGACACTGGGCAAGGGGTGTGGCCCCGCGGCCCTAACCCGGCCCGTGGTAAACAAAACGAATCAATGGGGTGGTGCCGGTGGGGGGTGCAGGAGGTGCAGGCATGGCCAGTGCCGACTCCCTCACTGACAGGGACGAGTCTGGCCTTCTGAGCTTTTTTCTGTTAGCCTCATCTGGCTATTGGGGTGCCTAGAATGGCACCCTGTAGGCAGAATCTATGCAGCAGTGCCGCCTGGAGCATCCTTAGGACGCTTCAGAAGGTCACGCCGCTGCCCTTACAGCTCCCTGGAGCAACCTAAGGATGCCTCGGGCATTTCTGTAATCACTGGCGATTGTGGCCCCTTGTGATGTCACACGGAGGGGTGTGGCTTGCAACAGACCCGTCTTTCACTTGTTGCTGTATCTCAGACTTCTATCTGTCTAATTGGCATGATCTCGGGATTATATCACTTGGCCTAAATTTGTTTGAGAATTCATCTGTCATTAAAGTTTTACTTATCATAAGGTGGCACAGTGAGAGCAGATCATAGTGTGCCCATCACCACCTCTTTGCTTTCAGTGATGGTAAGAAGAGCATTTGGCCTTGATAAGTAGATTTGTGGGCACCGTTCCCTTTAGATATTACGATAACGTTACCTACGTAAAACTGGGCACACCTGAGATAGTTGTGCTGCATGGCCGAACTGCAATTATTTCATCTCTACATTTACATGCCTGGCCTCTGGTAACCCTATTACTAAAGTGCACTTTCTGACAGCACTAAAGAACCATACTTGCTAATAACAGATTATTATAAAGAGTTACACTGAACAGCAGAGGCTGGATTTCTTATTGGATTAAGATTGTATCTCTTTTCAAGAGCAGTGACTGAGGAATAATGGTGAAAAATGCAATATATTTCCTACACCTGCAGTGCAGTGGCCATCGATGCTGGCGTAAGAAAGGGTCTGAACGCTTTTCAATGGCACGCTTCTTTCTTCATGATGCTCTGCCTCTATGGATCGCGGGCAAGAATAAAATAATCCTGTGTAAACTGCCCCCACATACTGTATAGAGGGCCCTGCTGCCATAGACTGGCAAGATGCCTAGCTCTAAAACAGCTGGAGACCCACAAGCTGCCTAATTCTGCCATAGACCATTACAGGACAGTGCCATCTTCTGGCCACTGCAATTATCAAAAACTTTTGAATTAAACACTTTTATTGAGCATTACGGTACAATTGTTGAACTCAAAAATTCTAATATAAAATCATCCTTTTTAAACTCAATTTTCTGGCAATACTATCCACTGATGGAGGTAACTACTGCTGGCAAAACTATCCACTGATGGCGGTAACTACTGCTGGCAAAACTATCCACCGATGGAGGTAACTACTGCTGGCAATACTATCCACCAATGGAGGTAACTACGCTGGCAATACTATCCACCAATGGAGGTAACTACGCTGGCAATACTATCCACTGATGGAGGTAACTACTGCTGGCAAAACTATCCACTGATGGCGGTAACTACTGCTGGCAAAACTATCCACTGATGGAGGTAACTATGCTTACAATACTATCCACTGATGGAGGTAACTACTGCTGGCAAAACTATCCACTGATGGCGGTAACTACTGCTGGCAAAACTATCCACTGATGGAGGTAACTACTGCTGGCAATACTATCCACCGATGGAGGTAACTATTGCTGGCAAAACTATCCACTGATGGCGGTAACTACTGCTGGTAATACTATCCACTGATGGCGGTAACTACTGCTGGCAAAACTATCCACTGATGGAGGTAACTATGCTTACAATACTATCCACAGATGGAGGTAACTACTGCTGGCAATACTATCCACCAATGGAGGTAACTACGCTGGCAATACTATCCACCAATGGAGGTAACTACTGCTGGCAATACTATCCACCGATGGAGGTAACTACTGCTGGCAATACTATTCACCGATGGAGGTAACTACGCTGGCAATACTATCCACCGATGGAGGTAACTACTGCTGGCAATACTATCCACCGATGGAGGTAATTACTGCTGGCAAAACTATTCAACGATGGAGGTAATTACTGCTGGCAATACTATCCACTGATGGAGGTAACTACTGCTGGCAATACTATCCACCTATAGAGGTAACTACTGCTGGAAATACTATCCACCGATGGAGGTAAATACTGTTGGCAAAACTATTCAACGTGGGAGGTAATTACTGCTGGCAATACTATCCACTGATGGAGGTAACTACTGCTGGCAATACTATCCACCTATAGAGGTAACTACTGCTGGAAATACTATCCACCGATGGAGGTAACTACTGCTGGTAAAATTATCCACTGATGGAGGTAACTACTGCTGGTAATACTATCCACTGATGGAGGTAACTATTGCTGGCAAAACTATCCACCGATGGAGGTAACTACTGCTGGTAATACTATCCACTGATGGAGGTAACTATTGCTGGCAAAACTATCCACCGATGGAGGTAACTACTGCTGGTAATACTATCCACCGATGGAGGTAACTACTGCTGATAATACTATCCACTGATGGAGGTAACTACTGCTGGCAAAACTATCCACTGATGGAGGTAACTACTGCTGGCAATACTATCCACTGATGGAGGTAACTATTGCTGGCATAATTATCCACCGATGGAGGTAACTACTGCTGGTAATACTATCCACTGATGGAGGTAACTACTGCTGGTAATACTATCCACTGATGGAGGTAACTACTGCTGGCAAAACTATCCACTGATGGAGGTAACTACTGCTGGTAATACTATCCACTGATGGAGGTAACTACTGCTGGTAATACTATCCACTGATGGAGGTAACTACTGCTGGCAATACTATCCACCGATGGAGGTAACTACTGCTGGTAATACTATCCACTGATGGAGGTAACTACTGCTGGCAATACTATCCACCGATGGAGGTAACTACTGCTGGCAATACTATCCACCGATGGAGGTAACTACGCTGGCAATACTATCCACCAATGGAGGTAACTACTGCTGGCAATACTATCCACCGATGGAGGTAACTACTGCTGGAAATACTATCCCCTGGGTTCAGATAACGATTGTTTCCCCATGAGTTGTGGTTTTATAACTGAGTAGCAGGCAATACGCACTCAATGCCGCTGTTCACCTAGGTGGCCGATTATTTGCAACTGTGCATGAGTGAAACACTTTTAAAAACCCGTACGGCCCGTGCATTACACAGAGTGTACACACAAAGGCACTGTTGTGATAGATTCAGATGGTATCAGAAATGTTTTTGAAAAGTGCTGGGCCTGCTTGGGCGGTGACTGGGAGGCGGAAGTGATGTCAGTGGAGAGATTCCGGCTCAGCCGAAATCTCTCTGGGGCTTGCGGCCACGAGACCCTACCACAAGGGTCTCGTCGCAAGCCCGAGGGTCGCGATGGTCTGGACCATCGCGACCATCATCATGGCCACTCGCAATAGCTGTGGGTGGTCACCCACAGCTATGCGAGCGGCCAAGAGGCCGTTCTGAAAAAAAATGCCGGCCCTGATTCAGAGCAAGCGCTCTGTCAGAGCGAGCGGCTCTGAATCAGGCCCTCGGTTCCTGTCATTGGGTATATTCAACAGTTTTTGTTTTGTATTTTTCAAAAATAATTCCATTAATTTCTCTTCTACAGGCCTTTTGGTGTAGTGAAGCTACGTTTACCATTCTCCAGTCACCTGTAATTATATCTTGTAGCGACTGGTTGAAAATATGGGATAATAGATTTCTTAAAACACTTGAATGTTTATTATTTGGACACATTGGCTTATCTACTGGAGTAAAATTATTTTAGTCTACAGCGTAGCTGGGTCAACCATTAGACCGCCTAGTCTAAAGTCTATGGCCCATGGTCACTGGGGGCTACAGATTACCCTTCACAAATATATATATTATACACACACCGACACACACAAACTAATATGTTATTTAGATCTCCACTGGCTTGGGTTGTAGTATAGTATGATACATCCTTTCCCTACAGTGTATATGGAACATTTGCATTTCCAACAGTAACTAGGAGTAAAATAGTTACTTGGGGCCTCATTTATTAACAAGTTTTATAATACGCAATGAGTTTTAAAAACTTGTTGCCTATTATAATGGAGCTCCAGCCAATCAGCTCCTGTCATCTGTTTTGAAAAATGACAGTTGGGAGCTGATTGGCTGGAGCACCATTTATCACGTGCAACAAGTTCCGTATGATAAAACGCATTGATACATGGGCCCCTTGGTCTGCAATTTCTTGTCTCCTTCAGCCTGTTCATTTCTTCATTTAGTGTCACTCTTCCTTTTTTTAAAATTTACAAATATATCAAAATATTTTTCTTTCTTTTTTCAACCCTGCCAAATCCCATGAACTGAACCCCATCTTTTATACTTATAATGAGATGCATTTCGGAAACCTCTGCATAAGTGCACAAAAAAAGTTCAAGTGAACAGTTTTTTATTTGATTTCACTAATGTATCAACATATTGAGATTTAATGCATTTTATTATGTTATGTGTTTGGCTTCTATTTCTATTAGTTTATATGAACATTTATTCTCCTTTTATTAGCACTTAAAACAAATACTCCTTGGACCTGACATTTGTTGTAAGAATCATGGTGGCAAAGGCACTTTTTAGGGAGCCACTCTCTGTTGTACAGTTAGTGAAACAGCCTTTTCTTCCCTGACGTGTTCCGGAAACTGATACCTATTTCTTGTACTATGAGATGCATTTTGCAAAGAACACATTTTTTTTTCCACTAGACTGTGGTTTTCAGGCCCGTTCCTGATTGAAGAGTGGTCCATTAATTTTTTTTAGCAAAATACTTTGGTGGGGGAGGGTGTAGGGTCATATTAGCAAAACTAGGGTGGACTTCTAATTTCCACTGAAACTGTACCCAACCTTCCCAAGTTATTGGGGCAGAGCACATAAGGGACAACTACACCACTGAGACCAGGGGTGGCCAATCCGGTCCTTAAGGACCCCTAACAGTTCATGTTTTCCAGACCATCTGTGGATCTGTAGAAAGTGTCGGTTAGGAATGAATGCACTACATGTTTTAAAATGTGACAGTTAGTAATGACTACACTTGTGCACCAGCTAGGTGGTCTATAAAATGTGAACTGTTAGGGGCTCTCGAGGAGTGGGTTGTCCACCCTTGACCTGGACCATGAAAAAAAGCCAATTTTTGGCACCCTTAGGTTGCCACTCTGGGTACATATCACTTTGAGCTTTCTTTCAGCTGACATAATGGGCAGATTACCGAAGTAGACTGTCCATTGTCAGGATGGTCAACGATCCCTATTAGAATGGTCCTACGCTTTATCTAAGCCAAAGAGCCGTAATGCGATAACTCCCATCTAACGCATTTAACATCAGAGAACAGCACTCACCATGCAGAACGATGGGCACAAGTTTGCCCTATATTATGTACAAAGAGATAGAATAGGTGAAGGCGCCTACAGACCTCAGCACCTGGACTATCTAATTGTTGCTATCTTGATATAAGGAAAGACAACCTTATAATAATAAAAAGAAAAAACAAAGAAAAGGATAAAGAGCCAATAGATTGAAAAATTAATATAGAAACATTTATTCCAAAATTGTGAATAAAAACAACTGATAATAATGACTGAATTAACCACTGAATCCACTGGTTTAGACACAAAGGGCGGAATTCAATTGATTACGTGGTCCGGATCTCTCGTCTAAAGTGACAGGAGATCGCGGGCCGCCATTCAATTGCTGCCGTTCTTCGCGCTGATCGCGCCCATAGAGGTCAGGTTTAGCCGCGTAAAGCAGCTAAACCCGACCAAAGTGCTGGGCGCGATCGCGAAAACTGATGTTTGGGCACCCAAACATGACACTTTTCGCACATTTCAGCTCTCATCCCCCAGGGATTGCGAGCTGAAATGTAGCGCTTGGCAGCTGATCGCGCCCGACAGGAGCAAGAATAGAATAGCTCCGTCGGGCGCGATAGGGGCTGGAATTAATTGAATTCCGCCCAAAGATGGAGAATAACACCTTGTTCAAATGAATGTTACTATTGTAACAACTGCTCCAAAGTTGTAACTGTATCTGGTAAAACTGAATGTATCAATATCAGTTTGTGCTACAATATGTCATATGAGGAACAGCAGGCTGATCTCAGTGTTCCATAAATATGACAGCACATGATCCCGGTGTATAGACTTGATAAATATCAACTTATGAATTAGGCAGAAACATTTTTGGGGGGTTAAAAATAAAAATAGAAAATTAAGAGTACTCATATCATATTGAAAGTGGATTTGGGAGTACACTCACCACTAAAAATTGTTTGTTCAATGTTGAAAATTAACTGGTATATGTAATCAGCTGGTATAGCTTGAACACCGAAGAAATCCGTGATACCTGTATTGCTAGTATTTTACAAGCTCAATGTTTATATGATCATGAGAGGGTTTAACCCAGAAAAAAACACAACAAAAGCAGATAGAGCTCCGTGCACCGAGATACTTGCCTGGTCCCCAATGAGTTCATCTGGAGAAGCCCGTACACCGATGGTCTTCTTGGCTGAGGCTGTATCAGCTCCTGGAATAGGGACTTGCCAGGTCACTTGTCGGATCCAGGCCCTGATTCAGAGCCGGACGCTCTGACAGAGCGCTCGCTCTGAATCAGGGTCGTCCTTCTAGGTTTTTAGGGCCTGATCCAGAGCCGCTCATAAGCGGCCGCTCGTTCGTTCCGAGCGATGTTTGCACAACTGCGCATGCGTACGGATCGTAATACGCATGCGCGAACCAGTCAGTGCGGCCAAAAATCGTTTGTTCGCTAAATAGCGAATGCCTGCTATTTTGAGTGACAGGAGGAGGCGTATGTGGGTGGTAACAGGGGAAGGTGCTTGAAAACGGGGAGTGGAGATCCGAACGCAGGCATGCTTAAAGGTCAAAACGGGCGTTTTATGGGTGTGCAATTAATACAGCAGCGTCATTGACCATGTCACTGGGTTATTTTATAGTCAGAACTGCTCGCAAGATTGCGGTAGGAAAAACCAACCACAAGAATAGCGAGCAGTTCATACGCTGGTCGATGTACTTGATTAATCTAATAAATAGCGGACATGACGTAGGATGCAAGCGGCCAGGGGGCGTAGTTTTCCAAAAAACGACTGCATGTTTTGTACGCTTGTTCAGACCTAGAGGCGTGAACAGACTGCAAAGAGCGAACGGTTCATTTGAATAGCCACCCCTTTTTTCTGAACGAGCGAGCGCAAATAGTGTCCGGCTCTGAATGAGGTCCTTAGAGCGGCCTCCTGGCCGCTCGCATAGCTGTGGGTGACCACCCACAGCTATAGCGAGCGGCCAGGAAGATGGTCGCGATGGTTGCCTGCCGCACCACCACACCCCCGTTCGCAAGCACCTCCCCTGAAACCACCCACGAACGGCACGAAATGTCAATCTCAGCTACGACCTCATAGTGACTAACGAGCAAGAGGATTGCAGTCGGAAAGACAGGCTTGCGCACGCGCACTGCCATGTACACGCATGCGCAGTCGAAAAAAACATCGCTCGCTACAACCAATCGCTCCGTGTGACCGCCTCTGAATGAGGTCCTGTGTCTCTAAGTCCCTAGGACACGGCACTCCGATCCAGGAGGAGAGATTTTTAATTAGCGGTTTTGCTTAAAGTTGTCTGAGAATTCTTTGGTCCGGACACAGCGGTCGGTGTTGCTTCCTGATGCGTTTCTCAACCTGAATCGACTGGTTGTCTCTTCTCATGATCATGTCAGCATTGAACTTGTAAAATACTAGCAGTACAGGTATCACGGATTTCTTCTGTTTTCAAGCTATACCAGCTGATTACATATACCAGTTCATTTTCAACGTTGAACAAAGAATTTTTAGTGGTGAGTCCATTCCCAAATCCACTTTCAATATGATATGAGTATTTTTAATTTTCTATTTTTAACCCCAATTTTTTTTTTATGTCTAATTCATAAGTTGGTATTTATCAAGTCTATACATCGGGGATCCTGTGCTGTCATATTTATGGAACACTGAGATCGGATGCCGGACTGTAGATAGACAGTAATTAGTTAGACAATGTCTAGATCGACCCCAGTTGTTAGACAGTCAATAGATCGACAGGTACTAAAGGTCAACACACTAAAGGTCGACATGTAAGAAGGTCGATAGGTACAAAAGGTCGACAGGGTCAAAAGGTCGACATGGAAATGGTCGACACAAAAATGATCTACACTTTTTTTTTTTTTTTTAGGGTTAGGCACTTAAGATGAGCCAGTGTCCAACGTCATTCCCTACCATCCAACGTCATTCCCTACCATCCAAGTGGGCATGGAGGGGGAATAAATCCATGTGGCGAGCGAAGCGAGCCACCGTGCCCGCAGCGTGGCGAGCGAAGCGAGCCCGCAAGGGGCGGAATGGTGTTTATGCAAAAAAATATATATTTTTTTAAATGTGTCGACCATTCCCATGTCGACCTTTTCCATGTCGATCTTTTGACCCTGTCGACCTTCTTACATGTCGACCTTTAGTGTGTCGACCTTTTGTACCTGTCGATCTATTGACTGTCTAATAACTGGGGTAGATCTAGACATTGTCTAACTAATTTTTGTCTATCTCTTATACCACACCCCTGAGATCAGCCTGCTGTTCCTCATATGACATATTGTAGCACAAACTGATATTGCTACGTTCAGTTCTACCAGCTACAGTTACAACTTTGGAGCACTTGTTACAATAGTAACATTCATTTGAACAATGTGTTATTATTCATCGCTGTGTCTAAACCAGTGGATTCAGTGGTTAATTGAGTCATTATTATCGGTGTTATTTATTCACATCAGTTGTTTTTATTCACAGTTTTGGCATAAATGTTTCTATATTAATTTTTCAATCTATGTTATACTTAGCTAGTTTACTAATAACATAACATCTTGTACTGTAAATGGCGCACATTGCTCGATAACCACCACTTCTTCACCATCTATAATACTGCCACATTACAGACAACTGAAGAAACATATCTTCTCCTGTACAGAGCTACTTGTCCCATTGAGAAGGTTTCATTCTCCGCAATCAATAACGGCAGACTTTCCTGAGGATGATTACTGGGGATTAATGGACAGCCGAGGTGAGATTAATCCGCTATCTGCATGACACACCAGCCCAGTGGCACTGCAACTATCAATATGGAAACTGCGTCCACATAAATCCTTTTTTTTTTTTTGTTTAGACAGCAAATCTTACTACGTCTTACAAACAGGTTTACACCAAATTCCCCCCCTAGTGTTATTCAGATTCATTTAGCGTTGCTGTGAAACAGTAGATACTATAGCAAAGACATTGGCAGGTCCCGGCATCAGTAATTAGCGGTGACATGTTTTCACATTCTCTCCATGGTACGCGTGTCTATCTCACATACAGAATATATCAATGTCACCCTGGTAGATTCTTTCCAATAGTGTAAGGAACTTTATAAGTATAAAAACAAGTAGTGATTATACCAAATTTGAATCAATTTGTTTTTATGCTGTATGCTGTGGAGTCAGTTGCAAAACACCTCCCAACCCCCTTACCAATCAGGACAAATGTAGGGCCGCTGGACAGTCCTTCAAAATTGGGACTGCCCCGTCAGAAGTGGGATGGTTGGGAGGTATGCGTTCAGCTTTGAGTTTATTTATGGCTTTGAAGTGATCTGAAGTATTTCAGGGGAGGGGCTACAGCAGTGGATGCAGGATAGGGATGGCCATCAGCGTAGTTGCCATTAATGGCCATCAACGGTGACTAATTATGCAATGGATGACCATGGTCATCCCTGTTCTCTGACTGGTCCGTGGGGAAATCAGAACCTGGGGGTGGGGCTTCACAGGTGTCGGGGGTGGAGCTAAGCTCTGTGCACCAGCACCTTGCAAAAAAAATAAATAGTAAGAAACCATTTGATTATGCTTTACCATCGATGGAGGGAAACCATCTGGTTCTCCCCCATTGATGGTAAAAGCATTCCACATCAGCCACAAACCATCGGTGATTATGAATCATTGATGGTCAATGGCCATTCCTACTGCAGTATTATTCCACCATGAACTCCACTGTGCTGGCTCTATACAATTACGGTCCTGTTGCCTACCTTCAGGGGATAGTGGTACTTCTCCCATTATTCCAGGAAAGTCCCACTTATTCCGGGAGGGTAGGCAAATATACCTCACATACCACCAACTTATTCACTGCACCTTTTCCATAATGGCCTATGCCGCTCTCCTGCCTCCCTTCTACACGCTGTATGGACATATCACATACAATACAGTCATACCACCCAACTGAACTGATTTAGGAGATTGGAGGGACTGTAGTAAGGAACAGGACATTTGTTCTGATTCCTGGGACTGGTGGCATGTGGGCGCTACTGCCGTGCTGACCAGCTGCAGGGGTGTGCAGAATTGTGGGGTTGTTTTTAGTTGAGGGGGTAGGGGGTTTGGGATTGCCCTGTATTTTGGGAGTATGGGGACATTGCACATCTCAATTTGAAAATTGGGAGGAAAGCAGCACTTTACCGCAACCCCTATGGTCCCATCAAGATGTTTCCATATAGGCTGGGAGCCAGGAGCCGATTATTGAGCAGGGTCTGCAGATCGTTTGGTCACTGTTGATATCACCAGCCAGCCAAGTGTCATTGCCATTATGAGAGGACCCACAAATACTTTGGCGAGATCATTTTTGGTGTATTTAACGATGGTCCATAACTGGCAGCTAATACACTTTAAATAGTCAAAATGCTGCGACCTCCAAAATACTGAGAAACAAAGTCGTCAAGACAATGAAATACGTCTGTAGTTACAGCATCATTACAGAAGTGCGCAGCAGAGTTCACAGACCTGGAACACGCTTAATAAGAACATTTTTAAGATCTGTAACAAAATCTTCCCCAACCAACTTTATTGCTAAAACAAAATAAAAGAGCAATTCTGCACAGAGGACATTGAATAATATCTTATAGGCTTTTATTACATTAGATAGAAGAAGAAAAAAGCACCTTATAAAAAGTAAGTTAACTTTAATATGAGATGGTGATACTTCTATTATTTGTTTTATTATTAACTGTGAGAAACTGGAACTCGGCGAGGGGGCAGAATGGTTATAGAGATATCATTTATTAAAGTTATATACTGTATAATGTTGTTTAATAAACTATAGCTGATTTGCAGGGCCTGGAAGGGTCGAGGCAAACACAGGTGTGACATCACCAAATATGGGCGTGGCTGGGGTGGATCAGACATGGGGGTCAATCCAATTAGGTGCGAATTGCGAGTAGCGAGTTTTATGAAACTCGATAACTTTGCATGAATGTGCGCACCAGAGAATTCTCCAATCCAATGAAAAATGCTTATTCGCGGTACTCGCAGTTGAGGTTTGCGAATGGACTGCCAGATGCGATGCGAGAGAAGTGCGTGAAAAAGTGGGGAGACCATCCTGGACCCCTCAAAATTTCGTTAGCAGGGACGTATAGAAGGTTGTTTGTGGGCATTAGGAAAGTACTGACATTTTTTAAATGGTGTCGAATGGCTGATTTGTGTTTTTTTAAAAATGCTATAAAGCTAACTTTTTTTGTTTAATCTCAAACAAATTAATCAAAAATTTTTTTTCATTTTTTTTTTTTTAAAGGTGATGTTGGGGTACTATGAGGGCACTTTGAAAAATGAAAAAAAATGATAAAAAAATATTTTTCAATTTAAAAATATTGTAATTAAATTTGGGGTGCTTAAACTAACGAAAAAATTGATTATGGTGTAATTTGAGGATATTTTTTTTTACCCAAATTTTAAAAAAATTAAATGTAGTTATTGGACTAATTAAGCTAATCGGAAACTTCCAATTGCCTAAATAGTCATTACTGGGATGTCCAAGGGGTGTCCCGACATTTTATCCTTGAAATAAAGATTTTCCCTACCATGTCTCACCCTCAGGGAGGTGCGAGTGGACAAATGCGAATTCACTCTGACTGGTTCAGTGAGAGTTGCTAATTGGATTGCAAAATAAAATTCCCTATGCGAATTTGAAGAGAAAACAGCAACTCGCACCACACAATTCGCACCTAATTGGATTGACCCCATGGACTGGACAGATTAGGGGTGTGGCCAGCAATGTCCTGATTTTTTTTTCCCTATCGCACTGAAATTTTGTACAATGTTCATCGATGTAAACAGAAGTGAATGAAACATAAAAAGGATCCTTATCACATGGGTTATACCCCTTTTACACCAGAGCTAAAACCCAGGTTATTGCAGGGTTAACCCAGGCAGAGTTGGACTGGCCCACAGGGGAACAGGGGAAATCCCCGGTGGGCCCCACTGCCTGAGGGCCCACCCTCTGTTTTAGGGGTCTGTTCCAGACTGTGCATATGTAACATTATACTACTCAGGATTATGGTGTATTCACTACAATGCATTGGAGTTATTAATCTGGTACATTATCATGCATGCACTATCATTATTTACTATATATATTTATAAAGGCACCCAGACCATGCACCCTCTACTGGTTGGCCAAGCCTCTGTGGAGGCTGGCCACATCCCTTAAGCATGGGCCCCTACGACTGCATTCCCCCATGTGGGCCCTCCTTGCCCCAGTTCTTGCTTGCAGGGTTTAACACGGGAATGACCCGTGAAACCCTGCAGTGTAAACGGCGCGATCCGGGTCACCCTTCTGACAGAATATAACGGATTACAATGGCTGACACTCTATTCCGCCTTCCCTCTTTATAAGTGGCAACATTTGTTTTTAAAGCACCCATTTTCCTGCATGTTGCCTCCTTTAAACAGGAGAATACATTGTCAATGCAACCCCTCACCTTTATCCGAAGGCACATGAATATTTCTAAGCAGAGATTTACAAGTCTCCTCGCAGGTCTGCCGCTGAGTTAATCTTACACTGTAATCAAGGCCATTTTGTGCTCTGAGCACTTTGTAATGAAAACTTGAGCAGGAAACATGATCTCATAAGTCAGAGCAACCCAATCTTATCTTTGTCCCTGAAACAAAACTATTTCAAGTATTTTGTATGTCTGCAAGTGAGGAATGTCAGCGTATGTACAGTGCGCGTACTGTGCCGTCTGGCGATTGGCAGAGGGCCACCTTTAATTAGGACTTTCATTCTTCCACAGAACACAAGGCAGAAGTATAGTTTGCTGGGAAAAGATTACAGGTAACACGAAACAATATATGTAGAAAATGTTTCAGAGCTGAAGGTAGGTGAGATAACGCTGTGATTATAGGGGGTTGGTGCAGGGCCAGATTAACCATGGGGCAGGTGGGACTACAGCAGCCCCAGGCCTCCACATAAAAGTAGGCCCATCATCATGACAGCATGGTAATGACCAGCCACCAGCTGCAGTGTGTAACTAGGGTAGTGCGACCAGTGCCATGGCACAGGTTACTGCAGGGCAGGGGGCGCTGTTTGGGCCTGTCAATTTTCCTGTTTATTATCAATCTCACTTGTAGCTTCCTCTTCCTTTGTCCCCAGCATCTCCTGGCCTCCCCTATCTCTTACCTGGCCCGTCCCCATGAGGCCATGGCCCTTTTTCGGGTCCACTTATGTCCCTATTTGAAAAATGGAGGGGGGGGCGCCAATGCTTTTTCTGGCACAGGGCACCAAAAAGTCTAGTTACAGCTCTGCCCAGCTGGCTACACGTTCGGCCATAAATCATAAGTAATAATTGTATTTCTATTTTTACTTTTATGTATTTAGGGAGACATTGGGGGCTGGTAATGTAGGGGGTGTACACGCCCACATGGTACTGGCCACACCCACACAGCAGTGGACACACCCCTCCAGCACTGGTCACTGCTTCTCACTACAGGCTATTTATTTTCAGCCCCTGGTCCAAGTGGTCACTAATCCAATAGTAGCTGCTTAAAGGGGTTAATTCAGTGGAATCAATGTGATTTACCGCCGGACCCATACCCGGCGGTTGGAATCCCGACAGCAGCATCCTGGCAGGGGAGGAAATCCCGATCGTCCAAGGTAAGTATTCTTTAACCTAATTCTACCCCCCTAACCCTCCCTTAGGGGTGCCTAACCCTAACCCTCCCTTAGGGGTGCCTAACCCTAATCCCCCCTCTAAGTGCCTAAACCTAACCCCCCCTTCCCCGCCACCTAAACCTAAGTCCCCTGGGGGTGTGCCTAACCCTAATTCCCCCCTGGGGGTACCTAACCCTAAACCCCCCCCCGGGAACCCTAAACCAAATCCTCCCCCTCCCCCGTGGCTATCCGCACTCGGCGCCCGGCATCCCTTCGATCGGGATGCTGGGCACTGGTCTCCTGGCGTTGGTAAAATGACAGGTATCTAGATTTAGACGCCTGTCATTAAACCCTCGCCGGGATTAAGCAGTTGGGAAGCCGGCTGTCGGGATTACATCTGCTGGCTTCCTGACTGCATACCAATTCAGTTAGGGACAATACATTTACATTGCCCCTTTTTCCTTAGGGTTGTGCAGGAAATCGGAGACGTAGAGGGTACCCTAATGGGCAATCATGCGCACAATCGTACATTGCGGCGATGTATGCCGTTTCATCGCCCCCTGACCGGAACCTACCGCCAAAGCATCTTAAGAGTTATTACCTAATAATATAACTTATTTTAAATATCTTGTAAACTGTTCAATATTATATGTCAGTTATGACTTCCTTCTCATACTGGACGGGATACAGCAACATGAGAAATGCGGTCAAACCCTGAAAATGCGCGCATGACCGTCTTTCTCACATACACCAAGCCTCGGATTGCGATGCACTCTGGGGCTCGGATGCGGTGGGTCACGCCATCTTCCCGGTTGCGTTACCCTATAGAGGCCGAGTGCTGTGAGAGGGATCCCTCGCAGCACCCCCCTGCGGCACGTGTTTCATTCTGCACATGTGCCGTTTCGGAGCAGTGAACCTAGTGTGCCTGTGTGAACTAGAGTTCACGCAGGCGCACAAAAGCTCCGGCGTCTGGCAGAAGGAGCCAGAAAGAGGGGGACCCGGGACTCAATCCAATAGGGAAGGAGCAGGTTGCGGGTGCAAACGCCATCTGAAGATTGCAAATGCTCCTGCAGTCAAGCTCCGAAAATATTGGGGGTCTATTCATTATGGTAATTATGGGGGTCCGAGTCTTGGGGTAACACAGACCAAGAGCGGGCATTAGTTCAAAGGCTAGGACCAGCCCCTGGCAGGCTTGCCGACTTTCTGGCTCCCCCTTCCGGGAGGGGGCAGCCTGATCGGCATGACAGGGGTGTGTGGCCAGCAAAAGAAGGCGGGGCCGGCCTGACTATGGAAATTTGTGGGCGGGGCCACACGGTCACGTCATTTTGGCCCCGCCCCTGCTACACAATGCTGATATTACAGGCATTGTGAAGCAGGGGGAGGGGCCAAAATGACGCAATTCAGTGTGAATCGCGTCACCGCCCCCCCCATTGCGGGTGCTTTAAAGGTAATTGTGGGGGGAACAGGAGGGGTGGACGGCAGCCGGGAGGATTGCCTGCCTTCCCGGGAGGTCGGGAGCAGCACACGATTTTCGGGAGGCTCCCGACCAAATCGGGAGGGTAGGCAAGTATGGCCCCAGGGTATTGTGCTGAGAGTCTCAACAGGCTGCTGCATTGAGTAGCCACACAGGTCAGCTGGCTCTGGTCGCTACGGAATTGCCAGAGTGGTTTTATTTTTCCTGGCGTCTCTTCCAATGGTCAAATTATTGTCAGCTAATTAAATCTATTTAGCAGATCACTTTCACACACAGCCTACTCACAGCTAACATCAGTGACTCCATTTTGGCTCTTTAAGGGTTAAACCAAAACACTTTCTGCCAGTTGTCCATGAGGGAAATAAAATATAATTATAGGGTGCTGACCACTCAATGCCAAATAGTTTTTTTCTACACATGTCAGAAAGTGGTTGGCACCTCTAATCAGAAGGTGACCTCTGTGCCGTTCTCTGCTCCCCTGCCAGCGTGCCCGCTGCACAATACGAGGCTTTTAGAGGGCATCACGCACTTCTGCCTCCCCATGTGCATATAATCTGTGTCACTATGACGGGTGGGCGGGGGAGGCTGAAAAGAAATTGCGTCTCATAGATCACCATCGGCATGCTGACAGAAAGCAGAATGCTAGCCCTGCACCCGCTCCTCAGATTTATACAGGGAGATAATGTGTGAGGGCGTTATCGCTGCAGCGCGGTGGCACAAATAACTTGTTTTGCCTGCTAAACGGAGCAAACATGACACATGAAAGTCACAAAACGTGAATGCAAAAATGTCTGCAGATCTAAAGCCCGAGACACGCAATTTTTTATTTTTACGTCTCATTCGCTAGACAGTTTGTGATAATGTATCTCTCTATTGTGTCCTTAGACGACGATATTTTTTTGTTTTTGTTTTACTAGTCGCAGACAGGTGGATGTTCTCAATGAGCGTGTTTTTATCTCCGTGAGTCTATTCCTGTAAAACACGACTTTAAGTGTATAACCAATAAAACAACACTGAAATATGAAGAGCGTGTCATATAACGGTGAATTTCAAAGGGGACTGTGTGAGCATGTATGGACCGCCCAGGTGCCGATAAAGTTATTCTATTTACCCCAATATAAAATCACATCACTGCCTGTGAAATATCAAATACATTTTTGTTTAATTGACTGAGGGCGGCACTGCTTTCATGCCATTTATTACGCCATCAGAGGTTCCTTCTTCCCTAACCCATTCCCAGGCGCTTACTGCTGTCCCCATCTATGAGGATAGCGGAATTAGGTGATTAAGCAGCGAAAACCTAAGTAACACCGACTGGAGATGGCGTTACCAATACCCGGCAATGGGGACAAACAAAGGGGTCCATTTACCTTGGGGTGGGATGCATGACGCATCGCAATTTGCATGTGATTCATTCTGCCACTCATCGCATGTATGCCAGTAATAATTACGCCGGTATGCATGAAGAAAGACGCAAAGGGCAGCTTTCCTTTGCGAGTGTGGACGCACGTGCAATGGGGGGAGATGGGAAGCATCCGATTGGATCCCTCCCAGGGGAGCTTTGCAAATAACATTGCCCACCGCATCCAAGCCGCCCTCGGAATGTATCGGATGCCGGGGCTTGGTACATATGAGAAATGCGTGTGACCGCAGTTCTGACATTGCTGCATCCAGCCCTTGGAGAGAGATAAAGTACCAACCAATCAGCTCCTACCTGCCAGGTTACAGACTGTGTTTGAAAAATGACAGTTAGGAGATGATTGGCTGGTACTTCATCTCTCTCCACTTTATCTCTCTCCAAGGCTTAGTGAATAGACCCCAAATCCGATGAGGCTTTGCTGAATCCCTGCTGGGTTACACAACCAAGCTTTTGCGGAGACATGTACCGCGCACGTGCATCTGACGTTAACCTTTTACTAGCAGCGTGAGGTCATCAGTAAAAGAGGATCCCGCATGGCGGGACAGAAAGATATAGCGGATAGTCACTGGGAAGGTAAGTATTGATGAATATCGGTGGTGCCGGAGAAGCAGCGTTACAAAACTAATGACCGGTTTCTGCCCCTATTATAGACCTTGCGTCCTAAAAATATCAATAACTCCACCCACTGGTGGTGCTGAACCAAATGTCGGGAGGTACGCCAATCCAAGCTCTTATCATCACAAAGACCAATACGTTCTACTCACGTAGGTGCTGCCATCTTGACACAACCTGTCCGAGCTTCTACATACGCAAACATAAATTAGCCCATGTGATCTCCTACGCAGCTCTGCATGTCAGGAGTGCTCGCAATGTCAGGTCAGACCTGCCGCCAATAAAAGAGGGCCGCTCGACGTGCATCGACGTTACCGATATCTACCCACGTACAGAAGAAAGGCAGCAGTGGGTGTCTTTATGCTTGGGCAAGCGTTAGAACCATTAGCATATTTTCGCGACTGCGATACGTATGATATCGCAGTTGCGAACCCAGAGATGATAAAAGACAGATAAACATTTTGGTGAAAGGTGAATGTTGCATGGAAAAATTTGTATGGGGTATGGATTGCAGTCGCTCCCCCTCCCCCCCCCCCAACACGCGAAAGATCAAACTGTTAATTCCTCACCCTCCTACCTGTAACAAAGCTGGTGCTTTAATGGACTCTATTTTCCCTGTAAGGACAGCGGAATAGGTATCAGTTACTCATCCCAGCCATGTGTGAACATGAGATATAAATCACATCGCAGGGAAGGTGGTGTCCCCATATCTCATGTTACCTCTTTAGGCTATGACTGCAAATCACGGTAAAGGAAGTACCTGGTCATAAAACACTTTTAAATAACCTGAAGACAGAGAGAGAGAAGATCTTTACATTTCTAGGTGACTGGTACGTTACACATATTTCTAGAGTTTCACTCTGAAATTTATATAGAACAATTTGAGCGCAAGCCATCGCAAAATCTACTGTGAATAATGAGATGATTGATGGGTTTGATCTAGTGAAAGGCGGTCGGAGGATTTGCACCTTTTTGTGACGCTTATGTGCACTTCGCCTCTTCAGATTTACGCACCTTTCCATATATCTAGGGCCCTGATTCAGAGCTGGACGCTCTTTCAGAGCGCTCGCTCTGAATCAGGGCATTCTTTTATTTATTGGAGCCGGCCTCCTGGCAGCTCGCTAAGCTGTGGCTTTTACGAGCGGCCACGTGATGGTCGCGATGGTCTCGAACATCGGGCTTGCGACGGGACCCTTGTGGTAGGGTCTCATCTGCCGCAAGCCCAGTGAGCTTCCGGCTCTAACAGAGCCGGAAGCTCACCACTAACATCACTCGTGATGTCAGTGGGGCCGCACCCAAACGGCAGGCGTTCCTTTGGGAACGCCTCCATTTGCACAGCCACCCCCCCTCCCCGCCTACAAAACGGAGCGAGCTGTCAATCAATATCAACAGCCGCCCTGTCTTGTAATGAGCCCAGGAGCGATGGAGCTGCCATCGCTCGCGTATGCCCCCGCCGGAGCCGGCTCTGGCGTGCGCATGCGCAATGGGGGACCATCGACCCACTTGCGAGCGCTTTTCACTATATATCGCAATGGTTCGATGCGATATATAGCTTTGTTAAGTAGCAATTCATGTATACTTACCTCTTCGACGTCTTCATGCGCTGTCCAGGGGTCCGGCGGTCCTGTCTTCGGCTATGATCCCTGCGTATGCGCCGACGGCCCAGGTCAGGGGAGGCTGCAGTGGCTGCTGGGACATCAGGGGGCAATGCCAGCGCCGGGAGCCGGGGACTGCGGGCAGAAGACAGGTAGGTAAGCAACTTCCCTGCCCGCTTTGTGGCGGTGTTCAGACTACGCTATCATGAGATGGCGAAATCTGAACACAAAGGAGAAGCGGGAAGCTGAGATTTCCGTCCTTTAATGAATCGCACTCATCATACTAAAGTATGGTGATGTGATTCATCCATGGCGTGGGGGTAACGCTGAACTTCACCACGGTATGCCAGCTCTGTGAATTGCCCGAAGCAGAGAAAAGCCCTGTTTTCCGCAAAACAGGACTTTTCTCTGCTCTATGAATAGACCCCCTAGCTTATAGCCAGAATACAGGAGATATCAAAACAAATTAACGCTGCAGACGGCAGTCCCTATTGTTTGCGGTGTTGGGATCAAGGTTCACGGGATCAGAAATGTCTTGGAAAAGTGATGGGCTTTCCTGGGCTGTGACCAGAGCTGGATTAAGGGGGGGGGGGACACGGGATGGAAGGGGAGTACCACCGGGTCACCTTCTCCCAGGGGGCCCCCCGGACGGAGCTGCTACACCCCGGCCAAGGATTGTAGTGCCACAGGCGGGCACCCACCGCAATGTTACGTCCCCGGCTCAGCTTAGTACCCTTCGCCTCCTCTACTCTTCTGTCACATGACTGTGCCCAGCCTCCACTGCAGGACTGCAGGTAGGACCATCGCTGCTGCTGCCTCATAGAGGTGCAGGGGGAGGAGGCACACACACATGAGGCACAGCCAGGGTGTCAGTGCTGACAAGAGGGGGTGGGCTCCCTGTCTTAAGCACCCCGGGCCCCCCAAAGGCTGAATGCAGGAGATATCAAAACTAACAGATCTTCCTGCAGCAGCTGGACAGCGAGCACGAATGGCATAATGGAGACGCGTGCGCAGCAGCTTTCTCAGAGCGTCTAGGAAATGAAGTCATGACATTGGGGAAAGTGCTCCGACGGGACAGTCTCTGTTGATGCACAAAGTATGACAAATAGTTCAGATAAATTGATTGCAAAACCGCCCCCCCCCAAAAAAAAGTACACGGGCCTCCTGGTCTGATATGGGCCCTGATTCAGAGCCGTTCGCTATTTGCGGTCGTTCGTTCAAAAACAAGGGGTGGCTATTCAAATGATCCGTTCGCAAATTGCAGTCTGTTCACACCTCTGTCTGAACGAGCGAGCAAAACATACGCTCGTTTATTTGTTAAAAACGCCCCCTGGCCGCTCGCACCATACGTCATGTCCGCTATTTATTAGATTAATCGAGTACATCGACCAGCGTATGAACTGCTCGCTATTCTTGTGGTTGGTGTTTGCTACCACAAATTTGCGAGCAGTTCTGGCTATAAAATAACCCAGTGACGTGGTCAATGACGCTGCTGTATTAATTATGCACACCCATAATACGCCCGTTTTGACCTTTAAGCACGCCTGCGTTCGGATCTCCACTCCCCATTTTCAAGCACCTTCCCCTGTTACCACCCACATACGCCTCATTCTGTCACTCAAAATAGCAGGCACTCGCTATATAGCGTACAAACGATTTTTGTCCGCACTGACTGGTTCGCGCATGCGTACTAAAAACCGTACGCATGCGCAGATGTGCAAACATCGCTCGGAACGAGCGTACTGCCGCTAACGAGCGGCTCTGAATGAGGGCCATGGTGTCTCCAGAGGGTGGGCGGATATCTTGATGAGCGCTGGGCTGATATTCTAAACGCAGCAATGCAAACCCAAGGTGTTGTGTGGTGCAGATAAAGTACTCCTCAGCGTCCCTAGCTAGAGATGTACGCAAACCCGATGGTTACGCACTACTCCGATGTTTTTAGATCTGCTCATGCGCAGAAGCCTCTCGACACATCTACAAATCCGGGCCTGCGATCTCACTCCCAGCAGAGGCGTCACCGGGTACGGTGACACCCGGTGTCTGCGCCTCATATCCCTTCCCGAAAAGGGGGCATGCCCTAACCCAAATGGGCGTGGTCTTGTGAGAAATCCCGCACGCATCGCTCCGGGGGCGTGCCCAGCATCCCCAGAGATACTGGGTTCCCCCCAGAGGCTAGTTCCTGCACTGTCGGTTCCTCCTAGCTGTGACAGGAGGCGCACCTCCGAGGGTGACACCCGGGTGCGGCCCGCACTCCCATAGCGATGCCAGTGGCTCACAGTGTCCCAAATGCTGCAGCATGTGTGACATACTGATGGCACTTGACGGTGGCGATGGGGCGGCAACACGGAGCGTTACAGAAAGTGGGGGCGTGTCAGCCCCATATTCTGGGCATGGCAAGAGGGGTCTCTGTAATAACCTCACCACTGTGGCCATCAAATTCCTTCATCACAGGGCATACAGAGCAGCGGTGCCCGGGAGGAGCCAGTCCGGATGCCAGGATGATGCATCTCACCCTGTGTAAGTGCAGCGCTGCCCACACTCACTTCTGTCCCTGCAGCCGGCATTGCTCTCCTGCCCTCCCATCCTGCATGGTTGCTGCTAGTTCCTAGTTGGAGAAGGAACCTCTCTGACCTAACCCATCCTGCATGCCTACTTTGTCTGCTTACCCTGCTACTAGCTTGTTTTACTAGTCAGTATCATTACCTCAATTTTTGAGGTAAAGATACTGACTAATAAAACAAGCTAGTAAAAGAAGAAAAACAATTTAATAAAAAAAAAAAAATCTTGTCAAAATAATTGTCTTTGTAGAAGTTAAACCAGTTACACTAAATGCAATACATCTTTCCACACTCATGGGTGCTGCCATCCTCTGTGCCTCAGGCTGGGGCATGCACATTAGATGCTCTAACATTAATCCCCTCTACCAACGCTGCCTAGAAAACCTGAACTATAATGTCTGGCCAATATCCTGTTCTCCCAGAGTCCTCTGAAGGGGATGCGTTCGGCATCCTGGCAGCCGCGATCCCAGTGCTCTCTCATCCACTCTGCATTAATACCCTCTCTCCTCTCACCCACCCTGCATTAATACCCTCTCTCCTCTCACCCATTCTGCATTAATACCCTCCCTCCTCTCACCCACCCTGCATTAATAGCCTCCCTCTTAGCACCCACTCTGCAAATTAGCTGGTCCCTCGCAAAGGGGGATGTAGTTACTTTACCTACAGCCGAGATGCCGGCTCTCGAAATCCCATCGCTGGAATCCCCACTTCCGCCCACAAGACCAGCGCCGGAATCCCAACAGCCGGTATCCCGATCGATAGTATAGCGGGCCGGTTAGGTGTTAGCTGTCGGGATGGAAAGGGGGGGGGGAATAGGTTTAGGTGCCACGGGTGGGGGGAGGTTAAACTACGGACAGGGGGGTTAGGATTAGGCACCGCTGGGGGGGAGTTGGGGTTAGGCTCTAAAGGGGTTAGTTTAGTCATTTGGGTTAAGGAATAAGGGAAAACATAGTGCTGTGGACTGTTTGAGGGATGGGGGCCCCAAACCGGTATCTTGAATAGAGCCCCATGAGGTCTAAATCCGGCTCTGGGCACGGGGGTTTGGCCAGCGTGGCCATGCCCCCTTTTCGGCTGAACATCGGCCCTCCCTGTACTGGGTGACACCGCGGGGAGGGACGCCACTGCCTGCATGATCTGGGGTTCATGCATGAGCACAAAGCCCCGGTGTCCAGCAAAAAGAGCCAAGCTGGGGCGTAAGCAGCCCAGGACTTCTGGGAAGATGGTGAAGGTTACTGCGGTCAATCTTTGGAAATGTAGTATTTTGGCAGCTTGATGAATGTTAGATCTCCATACTAGTGTATGGGGACAGCGGGCCTGATTGGAGCTGAAAGGAAAGGAGGATATATCTGTGATATTTCCTGCGTTACCTTTATATTGAATGGCCCTGATACTTAAATTATACAAAAGTAGGTTAAACCGCTTTACTTATACTATGATGGTATGAATTCCTATTAATCTTTGTACCAAAATGTCACTATTTAGCGTTGTAAGTCGCACAAGAAATAATTGCTTTCCAGACTTTGAGTGTGGTTCCAAAGCACAAAAAGATATTATTATATAAAAAGCATTTAGTTACATGCCATCGATCTAAACACAATTTAGCACAAAAGGTTACACATATACAAGGTACAGTCTGGATCCAGATTTCCCGGCATCAAATGTGAAACCTCCACCAACAGAAAGAAAAAGATGACTAACTACCAGATATAGAGCACTAGCATATAAACCCTTACAGAGATAGGCAATACAATGGAACGAGTTGGCATAATCCCATTGGTTCTTCCTCCTGGTTCTTCTGTTATGATATAGTTCATAGGTCAGTTTGTATTTTAATAGTTCAGCCCTCCAACGGCTCTTTGTGTGCATTTTCCCGCCGAAGAACAAGTCTAAACTGGCTAATAAACATTACATTACAGAGTACATTTCAATGCCTATCACTCTATGATCCATAATTCGCAGACGCATGTTGCGATCTCCTTGCCGATGGAACCGGAAATCTGCAAATAAACAGTGGTTTAGAATGGCACCAAACATGGTCTGCTTATCATGTACTAAACCTTAGATACCAAATATATGTATTCCACAATAGACTTCATAACAAATAAAACCTTTAATATTAACCTTAATGATAGGGAACCTTTCTGTGTAAGTATGTAGTGTGTCGGTGTGGGGATATTAAGAAAAGACGCTAGTATGCGTTGTGCGTCTACGTGTTTGTGGAGTACACCATGGTACGTGCTTTCCGGGGTGGTTCATATTATATGTAGTAATAAATTACGTATTTGTATAATGAGGACTTTTAACTGGGGCAGTGGCAGACGCACAATGCTAATAAGCATAACAGCGCTGTACACGGGGTATCATGTAGACAATGCAAAATGGCGTCTTACAGATATTATTGTTACAATTTAGGTCTCAGCCAACCATCCGGCTTCCCCACAATACTATTGTCACCTGGAGTTGCAGACAAGTTCTACTCGGGCTGGCATCTCATCACGAATACTTTGATCTGTGAAATACCAATATTACCCCCGGCTTTCTCTGGCAATATCTCCCAGTACACCTGCCTTCCAGCCGCTTTGCTGTATTACTGTATTACCTGTAAATCACAACTATTAACGGCTGCCTAGTTTCTCTCCTCTGTGGCCCCTGAATTACTGTACTATCAAACTTACATCCTGATATGTTTTCTTTCTATGTGGTGGTGGAGGGAGGGAGGGTCAGGACTGAAAGTAAACTTAGGGGGTATTCAGTTAAACCCTGCGGCTAATTACCATGCCGGAGGTATTCAATTAGTAGGGATTACCCCCCACGCAAGTTCCCGCAGTTGGACTGAACCTTACAGCTCATGAAGTTGCGAGGTAAAGTACGTGTAACAAAAACACAAAATTGGGTTCGGACGTTGGAAAAAAAAACTTTGTGGGGGTCATTCAGACCCGCTCGCGAGCAAATGACGCTTGCAAGCGGGTCGATGTTTGCCGAATGTGCATGCGCACGACGGAGGGAGCTCCGTCGTGCGCATGCGCGAGACCCGGCGAGCAACGAGAAATACGTCGCTCGGGGTCTCGCACCAAAGGGGGCGTGCTGTCGATGGTGAGTGACAGCACGTCCCCTTTGGTGGGCGTGCCAGGGGCGTGGCTGCCAGACGGAGGCGTTCCCATGGGAACGCCTACCGTCTGAGTCCGGCCCCACTGACATCAGTAATGATGTCAGTGGGAGTGACTTTGGCTCTGATAGAGCCAAAATCACTCCTGGGCTTGCGGCAGCGAGACCCTACCGCAGGGTCTCGTCGCAAGCCCTATGGTCGCGATGGTCAAAGACCATCGCGACCATCTTTTTGGCCGCTCGCATATGCCGGCACTCCACCAAATGGGACACTGGACCCGGGTGCCCTCCGTGAAACTGTAGCATACAATAAGAAAAACAGCGGAACTCCGGGTTTGTAGTAGTCAACGATATGTATTCATATAAATCCAACGTTTCGGGGCCGTGACGCCCCTTTGTCAAGGTATACAATACATACAAAAAATATATATAAAGTAGAGAGTGTTACAGTGACCGACATGCCCACAGTCCACCTTCCCAAATGCCGCAGCATGTAAATCAGATCCCTTGGGGGATCTGTGAGTGATATCGCAGAACCTGTTCTGCACATGTGCAGAATGGATCCTGTGCATCTGCAGTTTTCTGATCGAAAAACTGTGTGGGATCCCTCATCTGCATCTGACCATGAATCAGGCCCTATATCTATAATACAGCACAGCCCTGCATCCTCCTATCTCCCCCATCCTTCACTCCTACCTCCCTCCATACCAGGGAAGTATCTATAATGGGGGCAGGGTGTGCGGGCCGCACCGCACACCCTGCACCCATAAAACTAACCTCTCCGGAGTCCCACGTCGGCTCTGGTGTCCATGCCTGCAAAAACGACAGGAAAATGGCAGCAGCAGCCATTTTCCCGGTGAACTGTGTATGCGCTATAGACTGGGCACACTCTAGTGCCCAGGGTCTATAAGTGCGGCACTGGGCGCGCACCGCTCATTGCGAAGCTGGCCACCAGACGAGAGGAGGGGGCCCGTGTCGGAGACTGCACACGGGCCCCCTCCTCTCTAGAAACACCACTGCTCCATACTGTGTGCATCGCAGCCAGTGTGTCAACACAGATATACACTGCTTTAGTGAAGCAGAGCCAGAGCAGGAGGTCAACATAGCTGCCTGAAGGTGATGTAGCAGCCGGGGGCGCCAAGGGCGGGGAAAGGGGGCAGGTACCCGGGTACGACACCGCCCCCCTCCTTCCTGTCTGCTGAGCAGCCCAGCACATGCTGCTGTGTGCTGGGCTGCAAAGGGGGATTGCTTGCCGCAGCAGTAGTCTCCTCTGCCTGTGGGGTTGGGCCAACATCCTGTGAGCAGATATGCGCTGTGCTAAGTGGCTCACAGCGCCCCCAACACGCAGCGCCAACAATGTTTTTTTATTTTATTTATCTTAATGGGGCATGGCCTACTGCTATTAGAGCACACTCCCTTCACACGGGCCGACTCTTGGCAGCCCTGGCAACAGCCCCATATATATATATATATATATATATATATATGTATTTATAATATGTACACATACATTTATACATACAGTATATACTGTACATACATGTACACATATATACCCATGCGCAGTGGCGTAACTAGGGCAGGGTGAGCGGGATGCGTGCCCTGGGTGCCATGGGACCGGCGGCGCGGGGGGGGGGGGGCGCCACCGGCCACGGTACCGGCCCGCCCTAGTTAGCCAGTGTAGCGCCGACCGCAGTGAGTGCGGTCAGCGCTACACATTTACACAGGACCGGCGCTAGGCTTCCAGCGCCGGTCCTGTGCTGCACAGCTGAGCCCCTTCCCTCCCCCTGAGCGCTTGCCCAATAGCGCCAGGAGGTGGGTGGCAGGCGGGCTCAGACTGTGCATAACACACACATCGCCGCCAGCACTGGCGGTGATGTGTATGTTAATCAGCAGCCAATGAGAGTCAGACAGACTCTCATTGGCTGCTGCTGCTGCACACACATCACTGCCGAGCGGCAGCGATGTGTGTGTGAATCAGCAGCCAATGAGAGTCAGATAGACTCTCATTGACTGCTGCGCGCCCACTTCAAGAGCTGGGCTTCCGTCCGGCTCCTGCAGTGGTAATGGGAGAAACGTCATGATGTCATGACGTCTCTCCCATAATGCGGAGCGGCCCGGCCCGGGAGGATGGACGTGCGGACGGCGGCAGGAGCGTGGATACAGGTAAGAATTTTTCTTTTGTTTCATTTTAGTGTGTATTTCGGGGGGGGGGCGCGCTCTATTACAAAGAAGGGGACTACTACTGGGGGCACTACTGGGGGGATACTACTGGTGGCACTGCTTCAGGTGGGGGGGACCAGTACTGGGGACTACTACTGGGTGGGGGATACTACTGGGGGCACTGCTTCGGGGGGGGACCACTACTGGGGACAACTACTGGGGGGAATACTACTGGGGCACTGCCTCGGGGGGGGAAACCACTACTGGGGGGATACTACTGGGGGGATACTTCTGAGGGCACTGATTCAAGGGGGGACCACTACTGGGGGGGATACTACTGGGGGCACTGCTTCAGGGGGGGACAACTACTGGGGGGGATACTACTGGGGCACTGCCTCGGGGGGGGAAACCACTACTGGGGGGATACTACTGGGGGGATACTACTGAGGGCACTGATTCAAGGGGGGACCACTACTGGGGGGGATACTACTGTGGGCACTGCATCGTGGTGGACCACTACTGGGGACTACCACTGGGGGGGATACTACTGTGGGCACTGCATCATGGGGAACCACTACCGGGGACTACCACTGGGGGGGGGAATACTACTGTGGGCACTGCATTGTGGGGGACCACTGCTGGGGACTACTACAGGGGTACTGCATCAAGGGGGACTCCTACTGGGGGAACTATATAAAGGGCACTGTATAGGAGGGACTACTACTGGGGGCACTATATAAGGGGCTCACTACAGGGGGCACTGCACAGGGGGGTCCACTACATTGGGCACTGAAAAGGGAGAACCACTACAGGGGGCACTGCATAAGGGGGACAACTACTGGGGGCACTGTATATGGGGGATCACTACTGGGGGCCTGCATATGAGGGATCACTACTGGGGGCACTGTATAAGGGGAACTAATGGGGGGCTGCATAATGGGGACCACTACAGGGGGCACTGCATATGGGGGACCACTACTGGGGGCCTGCATAAGGGGGACCACTACTAGGGGCACTGCATAGGGTGGGGACTGTATAAGGGGCACTGCATTAAGGTGCAAATGGAGAGAAATGTTCCCAGTGACAAGAAAGGGGTGTGTATCATGTTGACACGCCCCATTTTTCAGTGACCACGTCCATTTTTCAACGCGCGCCTCGGGGGGGAGGGGGATGGGTGGGGAGGGTTCCGTTTTCAAATTTTCCCTGGGCTCCAAATACCCTAGTTACGCCACTGCCCATGTATACATACATAGATACACTCACACACATATACATACATAAATAAACACATACAATACATTATAGGTGGCAGACATTGAACTGACCTGGTTGTGCATGCTGTTTTCAGCTGGTGACAACTATCTTTCATCCTGTGCAAGTCAGCTCAGCCTCTGCGCTCCATGATAATCTCATAATTTTCAGGGCCAGCTCCCAGTTGTCAAGCCAGTTTCCAGGAATGGCTGGTGGGGGGGGGGGTGAAAAGGCAGGGCTTCAGCGGGTACTCTAGCTTCTAGTGAACCAGGGGACACAGGTTGGGTTGCTTAAGCAGGACCTGGGGGCGGAGCTACGGGAGCAAGGGGGCGGAGCATTAACTGCAAGAAGGATAGTTGGGTGGCTAGGGGCGGAGCTTTAGGCTGTCTGGGGGCGGAGCTTCAGACTGCCGATGTTGGCATGGGAGGGGGGGTGAATCATCTGCCCGTGTTTAAGGTGTACTGTACGGACTCTCACACACTGCAGTGCAGACAGCGTGCTGTCGGATTCAGTACAGTGCAGGCACTGTAAACAGGGATTTTTTTTTCCTGTCAGCACTGTCTGCAGTGCACTGCCGGGATACTGTGGGCCTATTTTCATAGTGGGCTTGGAGCTGCAGCTCCACCCGCCCCATTAGTAATCCGGTCCTGATAATTGGTACCCATGGGGACTGCCTAAGGGGTGTGCACCCCGTGTGCATGGCACGGATATGCTGTGATCATCTTCACCCCATGCACTGTAGCAGCAATGTCCTTCCAGACAGGAGTCCTGGCATAATGCCCGTATTACCCATATCTCATGGCCTTCTCAGTCACCTTATTGGACCTCAGTCCAGTATTTGTTTAATGGATATTTTGGCACGTCAGATTAGATTGTGCTTTCCACCACCAGAAACCAGATCTTAGTTGAGGGTGCTGCACAATTGTAGACATTGGCAGACCCAGGCCCTGATTCAGAGCCGGACGCTCTGACCAGAGCGCTCGCTCTGAATCAGGGCCGTCCTATTTAAATTTGGAGCGGCCTTTTGGACGCTCGCATAGCTGTGGGTTACCACCCACAGCTTATGCGAGCGTCCATGATGACGGTCACAATGGTCAAGACCATCGGGCTTGCGACGAGACCCTGCGGTAGGGTCTCGCTGCCGCAAGCTCAGGAGTGATTTTGGCTCTATCAGAGCCCAAATCACTCCCACTGACACCACTAGTGATGTCAGTGGGGCCGGACCCAGACGGTAGGGTTCCCATGGGAACGCCTCCGTCTGGCAGCCACGCCTGGCACACCCACCAAAGGGGGCATGCTGTCACTCACCATTGACAGCACGCCCCCTTTGGTGCGAGACCCGGAGCGACAGCTTGGCTGTCGCTATCCGGGTCTCGCACATGCGCACGACGGAGCTCCATCCGTCGTGCACATGCGCATTTGGGTACCATCGACACGCTTGCGAGTGTCCTGCGCTCGCGAGCGGGTCTGAATGAGACCCTCAGTGCATACAGAGCATTTAACCCTTCCCTTTCCAAGTGACTCTCTATCCCTGACCTCCAATTTCACCCAACTGATTGGACCCAAATTCCCATCCGCCTTTCTGTTTATGTTGTCCCTCCTCCTGGACTGTAAGGATAAACGGTTCCCCTAACTTCTGAAGGTTCCACTCGTTTTTTGGGGGTTTTTTGCCCTTTGGCGTCTATCTATCTTTTATCTAACCTTGTACCAGCGCAAATTTGTGAGTCAAATACAAGGGGGTAAATTTACTAAAGTGAGAGTTTTTAGAAGTGAGTTTTAGAAGTGATGTTGCCCATAGCAACCAATCAGATTCTACTTAACATTTAACTAGCACCTCCTAGAAGATAATAGCTAGAATCTGATTGGTTGCTATGGGCAACATCACTTTTAAAACTCACTTCTAAAAACTCCCACTTTAGTAAATTTACCACAAGCAATGCAGCACAATTTATTGCATCACGACTTCCCAAACTCATCTGCGCAATTCCGCTATTTGTGCTATGGTACGGGGGGGTTCATGATGACAAAGTTCACCACAAATCACCTCATCAACACCCCCATGTCACGCTAGTGTTTGTTTGTGGAGCCGGACTGGAGTTGCTGGTTGGAATGGGTTCTGGAGCACAAGTCTGAGAACTGGATGGTCTTATATAGTGTCTGCTCATGAGATGTAGTCTGAGGCTGAAGGAAGCTGAACTGTACTTGGGAATTGGCTGAGACCCAGAACAGAGGTGAAGCGCCTAACACGCTGGTGGTTTTCACCAGGGACCCCCGCAAGGGAGTTTGGGGTTAGCCGCACCTGATGTTCAAGTCACGGTCCTCTGCTTGGGTTTCCCTGTCCTGCGAGATGACAACTGAATCTCTGGGAAGGAACTGGACTGGATGACACCGGGATGTAACCGCACTGGACGTTGCCGGAATAGAGCCAGACTGGATGGCACCTGGATGGTACCAGACAATAGGAGCCAGTGGTGCAACGAGATGATAATTTGCAAGTGCTATGTGCAGATAGCGTCCTTATATACCCCTGGCTTGTCAGGGATTGACTGCAGGCATCATGTGACTGCATACTGGTCTCCTGTTGGAGGATGGACAGTCATCTGACACAGACTGTCATGGCTGCACCCAGCAGTCAGCTTTGGAGGGAATGCTGCACATGGAAGCCAGTGAGTATGTCAGAGGCTGCAGGGAGCTGAAGTGGACACATTGGGGACCCCCAGCACGCCGAGACAGCACCTGGAGAGGTAAGTGGCAGAGCCTGATTCTGGGGTCTATGGCTGGGATCATGATACCAAGATTGACCACTTCAGTGGGGTTCAGAGAGGCCGGTACCTATTGCGGGGGAATGGGGACGTCTGGTTTTAGCATTTAGCTGCCAGTTTTCCATCCTATTTTGTAAAGGAGTAATCAATGTGATCTTGGGCCCACTTAAATGCCCCGTCTTTTTCAACCAATCACGGGCCAAACAAATTTGCAATCAGGTGATTTTTATATTGTTATAATAATGCATGTCCTATTATGTAAATAGTGAGTTCTCAATATTAATATAAGTATTTCACCTGTAAAGGGTTGGGAGATAAATATCGCCTCTCCATCAATCATTTCACACGCCATTTATCTCCTATGGATGCTCGCCCTGCCGCAATCAGCACTTTTATTCATGGTCCACTCCCAACATGTACTTTTACCAGTAATAAAAAAAATGGTTAGGGTCAATATTTTGAATGAAATGCCAAGACAAAAAAAAATTGCCAGATGCTTATTGTGTTAAGGTCCCCATACATCTGATCGAGGATCTCACGATCCTGCGATCAGATGGGAAACGCTGATCAGGCGGCCAGAAATCCCAACCGAGGACCATCGATGTTCAGCAATCCGTCGCAGGATCGCTGAAATTTCACATGTTAAATTTCACCGATTTGACAATCACGATAATTTTCTGATTGTGATTGCCATATCTGTGAAATCCAACATGTTGGATTACTGCGATCATGCGACGCCCGGTTACAGCATCGCAGGATCGCGGCAATCCGTCGCAGATGGATGGAAGCCTTTATGCACCATTTACCAAGATCACATTTTTAAAAACAAAAATCAGGACATAATAAGCCCCTCCCATACTTCAAGCAAGCCACGCCCCAATGTGCACAAGACATTACCTCAGGCCAAACACACACCAGCATTCTCATGAAGACACGCCCCTCTTTCTGAGTCCGAATGGGGGGGGAGCCATTTTGGGCGCCAGGAAAATGGAACTGTTGGGGATACAAAGATGTCCAAAAAAAAAATAAAGAATATAAATTAATAAGTAAATAAAAAAAACGAACAAGAAGAAGAAAAACTGTCTCCCCTAAAATTCTGCTGCCTCAAGCCTATGCCCAGTGGTCTTTCCCCAAATCTGAGCCCCCTTCCTCTGCTGAAAGGCTGCTCGGGGCCCACGCAAGTGTGCAACTCGCGTCCCTCCGTTTCCTGTAATTGCAGTAAATTACCCACACGCCGCGCATAAGACGAAAGAAGGTAATAAAGATAAATAAATAAATAATAATAAACCTACTTCAAAACCAATAGAGACATCACCAGAGGATCGTTTAAATTATAGATAAGATGCAATCTATGAAATGAAACTCTAATCGTCTCATTTCTTTGTGTTGTTGTTTGGCAATACTTGTTTTTTACTGAAGCAGATAATGTCTCTTCTCCTTCTCATCAGCGGGGATCGGATTTCTGGGTGGAAACGGAGCCGACTTCTGAAACTATAATTTTACACTAGATCTGTGCCTGCATAAAGTCATTTATTTATCCGGATAGTTTAAGGCACATTTGTTTTTTGCATTACGGCAGTAGTAGCTGCAAGGATCTGCCACCCTGGCAGCGGGGCTAAATGATGCGATTCGGGTCATTTGGCTCCACCCCCTATTTAAACGTAAGCCAATTGCGGGCATTTTACAGCGAGCGGGCGGGGCTTAATGGCACAAATCATCAGGCCCCGCCCTCATCGCCACCCACCTGCCTCTCCTCCCAGGGCCTCTCCCAGGGAAGAGACAGCAAAGGTAGGCAACTATGCCCCACCTCTTCCCTCGGATAGCTACACAGTGCCCCCAGTAGTGGTCCCCCCTATGCAGTGCCCTCAGTTGTGGTCCCCCTATGCAGTGCCCCTTATGCAGTGTCCCCTGTAGTGGCCCTTATACAGTGCCCCCAGTAGTGCCCCTTATACAGTGCTCGGAGTAGTGGTCTCCCCTATGCGGTGCCCACATTAGTGGTCCCCCCGATGCAGTGCCTCCAGTAGCGGTCTCCCCTATACAGTGCCCCAATAGTGCCCCTTATACAGTGCCCCCAGTAGTGCCCCTTATACAGTGCCCCCAGTAGTGCCCCTTGAACAGTGCCCCTAGTAGTGCCCGTTGTACAGTGCCCCAGTAGTGGTCTCCCCTATGCAATTCCCCCAGTAGTGGTCTCCCCTATGCAGTGCCCCCAGTGGCAGTCTCCCCTATACAGTGCCCCTTATACAGTGCCCCAGTAGTGCCGCTTATCCAGTGCCCCCAGTAGTGGTCCCCCTTATGCAGTGCTCCCAGTAGTGGTCCCCCCTATGCAGTGTCCTCAGTTGTGGTCCCTCTATGCAGTGCCCCTTATGCAGTGTCCCCTGTAGTGCCCCTTATACAGTGCCCCCAGTAGTGCCCCTTATACAGTGCTCGGAGTAGTGGTCTCCCTTATGCGGTGCCCACATTAGTGGTCCCCCCGATGCAGTGCCTCCAGTAGCGGTCTCCCCTATACAGTGCCCCTTATACAGTGTCCCTTATACAGTGCCCCCAGTAGTGCCCCTTATACAGTGCCCCCAGTAGTGCCCCTTGAACAGTGCCCCCAGCAGTGCCCCAGTAGTGGTCTCCCCTATGCAATTCCCCCAGTAGTGGTCTCCCCTATGCAGTGCCTCCAGTAGCGGTCTCCCCTATACAGTGCCCCTTATACAGTGCCCCAGTAGTGCCGCTTATACAGTGCCCCCAGTAGTACCCATTATACAGTGCCCCCAGTAGTGCCCCTTATACAGTGCTCAGAGAAGTGGTCTCCCCTATGCAATTCCCCCAGTAGTGGTCTCCCCTATGCAGTGCCCCCAGTGGCAGTCTCCCCTATGCAGTGCCCCTTACACACAGACAACAACAAATATCACATAACTTACCTGAATCCCTGCTCCTGCGCCTGCCGCCGTCCGCTCCTCCGTCCTCCCGCTCGGCACTATGGGAGAGACGTCATGACGTCTCTCCCATCACCCACTGTGGTAGCCGGAAGACGGAGCTCATGAAGTGGCTGTCTGACTCTCATTGGCTGCTAAAACAAACGCACTGCCGCCGGGTAGTACGATTTTACTACCGGTGCCGGTATTTGTTACTGTGTAGTGCGGACTCAGGGAAAAATTCAGACCTGCTCGCGAGCGCTGAGCGATCGCAAGCGGGTCGATGTTGCCCAAGTGCGCATGCGCGAGACGGAAGCGGCTCCATCGTGCGCATGCGCGAGACCCGAATAACGACGGCCAAACCGCCGTTATGGATCTCGCACCAAAGGGGGTGTGCTGTCGATGGTGATTGACAGCACGTCCCCTTTGGTGGGCGTGCCGGGGCTGCCCAGAGGGAGGCGTTCTCATGGGAACGCCTACCGTCTGGGGCCGGCCCCACTGACATTACTAGTGATGTCAGTGGGAGTGCTTTTGGCTCTGATAGAGACAAAAGCACTCCAGGGCTTGCAGCAGCGAGACCCTACCGCAAGGGTCTCGTCGCAAGCCTGATGGTCGCGATGGTCTTGACCATCGCGACCATCATTTTGTCCGCTCTCTATAGCTGTGGGTGGCCACCCACAGCTATGCGAGCGGCCAGGAGGCCGCTCCAAAAGGTAGGAGGGACGGCCCTGATTCAGAGCGAGCGCTCTGTCAGAGCATCCGGCTCTCTGTGCGGGACGAACTACACTGACTGGGACCCAACGGCGCCCTCCAGTGGCTGGTGCTCTAGGCAGGTGCCTAAAGCTGCCTAATGGTAGCGCCAGCCCTGGCTATATAAACAATTATAGTAATACTAATACTAAAAATAATAATAATAATGAAGTATTGTAATGAGCAGCAAAACAATGACCCAATGTACTATTTTCAAATGTTAAAATATAAATATACTCTCACTGGGCCGTGATTTTTTTTGCACTGCGCTGTACGGCGTGACTGAGATTTTCTGCGGACTATTTAGAGTAGCATGGAAGTCAGCCGGATCTCCACTTGCAGCTAAATGAGTGTACTGTAAGTGGACGACAACTTGGCGTGCGCGCTTAGCATAAGTTTGCAGTGAGACGGAATTGCGACCTACTTAGAGGTAAACGCACGTAACGATCCGGCGGATTACTTGCACCGAGGATGGGGTTGGTGCAAATGTTGGTCTGATAGTGACGGAGGCTGCACTAACAGGCGGGTGTACAGGGGCGGGACATATTCATGTTTTAATGCACATTTCTCCTTTTCAGCGAATACAAACAATGAAATTGTTCCCCCAATTTTCTCCCTGTGCAGGCCAACGCTGGGGAATGAAGGACAGAACATCATTTCGCAGAGGAAAAGTCAGATAGAAGCTGAGAAATGCAGGAATGACCATTTATCCCAATTTGTGTTCTGCCGACATTACTCGCTAATGTATAGCTGGTGTGTCTTAGGGACAAGCACCAAATTAGGTCCATGTTCCATTGTACTGTATAATGTTTATTGCTATGAATTATGCAACACTGGAAAGAAATGAAAGGAGGTTAGAGGCAGGTAGTGACTGGTCTGGGTGTGTATTAGGGGATAAGCTACAATTTAGGTTGGTCATTAATTCTTAGCAGTACCTAATCAATTGGGAAAGGGGGGGGACACTTATTTTAAACTTAATATCATGCAACGTCCAACTTATTCTAGTTCAGTGTATTATTTTTCTTTATTCATTCGGGAAAGATGGCTGACTGGGTTAGGATGGGAGTGGAAATCTTTAAGGACTACACAAAAAGCAAATAGACTAGACCCCAGTAGTAGTCCTCGCTATGTGCAGTGCCCCCAGTAGTAGTCCCCGCTATGTGCACTGCTCCCGGTAGTAGTCCCTGCTATGTGCACTGCCCCCAGTAGTAGTCCTCCCTATGTGCAGTGACCCCAGAAGTAGTCCTCCCTTTGTGCAGTGCCCCCAGTAGTAGTCCCCCCTATGTGCAGTGACCCCAGTAGTAGTCCCCCCTATGTGCAGTGCCCCAGTACTAGTCCCCTCTATGTGCAGTGCCCCCAGTACTAGTTCTCCCTATGTGCAGTGCCCCCAGTAGTAGTCCTCCCTATGTGCAGTGCCCCCAGTAGTAGTCCCCCCTATGTGCACTGCTTGCATTAGTAGTCCCTGCTATGTGCACTGCCCCCAGTAGTAGTCCCCGCTATGTGCAGTGCCCAAAGTAGTAGTCCCACTATGTGCAGTGCCCCCAGTAGTAGTCCTCCCTATGTGCAGTGCCCCCAGTAGTAGTCCTCCCTATGTGCAGTGCCCCAGTACTAGTCCCCTCTATGTGCAGTGCCCCCAGTACTAGTTCTCCCTATGTGCAGTGCCCCCAGTAGTAGTTCTCCCTATGTGCAGTGCCCCCAGTAGTAGTCCTCGCTATGTGCAGTGCCCCCAGTAGTAGTCCCCGCTATGTGCACTGCTCCCGGTAGTAGTCCCTGCTATGTGCACTGCCCCCAGTAGTAGTCCTCCCTATGTGCAGTGACCCCAGAAGTAGTCCTCCCTTTGTGCAGTGCCCCCAGTAGTAGTCCCCCCTATGTGCAGTGACCCCAGTAGTAGTCCCCCCTATGTGCAGTGCCCCAGTACTAGTCCCCTCTATGTGCAGTGCCCCCAGTACTAGTTCTCCCTATGTGCAGTGCCCCCAGTAGTAGTCCTCCCTATGTGCAGTGACCCCAGAAGTAGTCCTCCCTTTGTGCAGTGCCCCCAGTAGTAGTCCCCCCTATGTGCAGTGACCCCAGTAGTAGTCCCCCCTATGTGCAGTGCCCCAGTACTAGTCCCCTCTATGTGCAGTGCCCCCAGTACTAGTTCTCCCTATGTGCAGTGCCCCCAGTAGTAGTCCTCCCTATGTGCAGTGCCCCCAGTAGTAGTCCCCCCTATGTGCACTGCTTGCATTAGTAGTCCCTGCTATGTGCACTGCCCCCAGTAGTAGTCCCCGCTATGTGCAGTGCCCAAAGTAGTAGTCCCACTATGTGCAGTGCCCCCAGTAGTAGTCCTCCCTATGTGCAGTGCCCCCAGTAGTAGTCCCCCCTATGTGCACTGCTTGCATTAGTAGTCCCTGCTATGTGCACTGCCCCCAGTAGTAGTCCCCGCTATGTGCAGTGCCCAAAGTAGTAGTCCCACTATGTGCAGTACCTCCAGCAGTAGTCCCCGCTATGTGCAGTGCCCCCAGTAGTAGTCCCCACTATGTGCACTGCCCCCAGTAGTAGTCCCCGCTATGCGCACTGCTCCCAGTAGTAGTCCTCCCTATGTGCACTGCCCCAGTAGTAGTTCTCCCTATGTGCAGTTCCCCCAGTAGTTGTCCCCGCTATGTGAACTACCCCCAGCAGTAGTCTCCCCTATGTGCAGTGCCCCCAGCAGTAGTCCCCCCTATGTGCACTGCTTGCATTAGTAGTCCCTGCTATGTGCACTGCCCCCAGTAGTAGTCCCCGCTATGTGCAGTGCCCAAAGTAGTAGTCCCACTATGTGCAGTACCCCCAGCAGTAGTCCCCGCTATGTGCAGTGCCCCCAGTAGTAGTCCCCACTATATGCACTGCCCCCAGTAGTAGTCCCCGCTATGCGCACTGCTCCCAGTAGTAGTCCTCCCTATGTGCACTGCCCCAGTAGTAGTTCTCCCTATGTGCAGTTCCCCCAGTAGTTGTCCCCGCTATGTGAACTACCCCCAGCAGTAGTCCCCCCTATGTGCAGTGCCCCCAGCAGTAGTCCCCCCTATGTGCAGTGCCCCCAGTAGTAGTCCGCCTATAGAACAAACACACAAAAAAAACCACCTGAATCCCCACTCCTGCGCCCACCGCTGTCTGTCCTTTCGTCCTCCTGCCCTTCTGTCCTCTCACATAGTGCAGAGCGTCCTCGCTCTGCACTATGTGAGAGATGTCATGGCGTCTCTCTCATCACCCACTTCGGTAGCCGGAAGGCGGAGTTCATGAGTGAGCTCCAGCCTTCGAGTGTTCTACCCGGGGCCGGCGGCGGTGTTTGTTGTGTAGCGCAGACTGCACTCACTGCGGTCCACACTACACTGTCGGGCCCGGGGGACACTGGCGGCGGGTGCAGCGGCTATGGGCCCCTGCACAACAGCCGGCCCCGATGCAAGCCAGCGGCTGCACCACCGCTAGTTCCGTCACTGATAATAAGGGTTATAACAACAAGGTGCGGGAGGAAAACATTCTTCATAGGAAGAGAAGTACCAGGACACAAGGACATTATCTGACACTGGAGGGAGGTTCAGGGGAAATCTGAGGAGAACTGACTTCATGGAAAGGGTAATGGATGAGTGGGATATCCTCCCATCAGAGCATACTCGCCTACTTTTGAAAAATCTTTTCAGGGAGATTGTGAAAGCAACACCTATGAGCGCGGCGATAAAGTGGGCGTGTACTGCTACATCTGAGAGGCGTGTCATATAATTGACTTACATCCACATGTAAATGAGCCCCAAAGCAGTTAGAAAGATCTACTTGTTGATAAATACATACTTCTCAGAAAATACATGTAACCATAGGGATCATTGTGCCTTATAACCAATGCAGGTAAATGATTCTAATCATCCCATTTGAATCTATATTTCTCTGGGGGTTATTGTTATATAACAGCTACATAATGGGTATAAGGTGCAATCAGGGAGATTGGTGGACTCTTCAGGGAGACAGGGAGATTGCTGCTATTTCAGGGAGTCTCCCTGACAATCAGGGAGAGTTGGCAAGGTTTTATCAGAGGTGGTAGAGGCTAATACAGTAGAGCAATTTAAATATGCTTGGGATAGGCATAAGAATATCCTTACAAAGGACTAAGAGGCCCATTTATCAAGGATCGCTTTTGCAATGTGATCAGTGCATGCCAGTAATACCCCTGATCACATTGCTAAAAGCGATCCGGGGGATACTTCGTATTTGAGGTAAACCCTTGAAAACACCCGTTTTCAGGGATTTTACCTCAAATACATTTTGATATATGGGCCCAAAAGGATCACATAGGGTTTGAGGTTGCCATAAGGTTAAAAAAAGGGGCAGACTGGATGGGCCAAGTGGATCTTATCTGCCATCAAATATTTCTTTGTTTATTTAATATTACTTTTTTAAGCCACAATAAGAATTTTATTAGTGGGACAACGTGTTATTTATCCTTAACCTGTGCCCATATCCCAAGTGGAACCAGTCCTCTACACATTTCACTATTTATTTATATTTACAACACGCTGCCCAGGCCAAATGGCCCTGGGGCGGAAAATGTTCAAGGACCTATTATGAGAAGCAGAGGGGGTGTGACTAGTGCTGTGTGGGTGTGACTAGTGTTGTGTGGGTGTGACTAGTGCTGTGTGGGTGTGACTAGTGCTGTGTGGGTGTGGTCAGTGCAGTCAGTGCAGTGTTGCTCTGTGTGAGGCTAGGAAAACAGGAAATCTCTGTTGTTCCCACCATTTCCGTCCCTGGCAAGGCATACTGGGATTTGTAGTTCCCATGCGATAGATTGGCCTAAATTTAAATAGAGGGCTGGGCTTTACTGGGGGGGGGTATAAAAAACGCCTGCCATTTCAGCTCTGTGCACTCCTGTTTGCTCTGTGATTAGTGAGGCTTGGTTTTTATACCCTGCTGAATGCTCCACATTGCTAGATACGGTGCATTGCCTTGTATTGCCTGGCTTTACAAAGTGCTTTTTCCTGCTCTATTTCCTGTGGCTGATCCTGCTTTTTTGTGGTGATGGATCCCTGCCGTTATAGAGCACTGCTGTCCTATGCTGTGGTCAAGCTGAGTGAGGAGAGGGAGAGGGCCCAGCATCATACCTCCCAACATTCAGCCATCCTGGGGAAGGACAGTTCACGCGCCGGAGGCGCGTGTGTGCTCGAAAAGGGGGCGTGGCTTCAGGAAATGGGGTGGAGCCTATGGAAAACGGGGCAGAGCCTCGCTGCTTCCCCCGTTTTCGTCACTATGGGGGTGTGCCCAGCACTCTCCGAGATGCTGGGCAGCCCCCAGGCTCTCCCTACACGCATGCGCACAGCATCTGTTCTCCTCCTGCACACCCGCTGCCACGGCCGGATTAAGGTCTGTGGGGGCCCCTGGGCAACAAACTTGTGGGGGCCCCTTATGCAATGTCCCCAGTAGCAGTGCCCCCAGTAATGGTCCCCCCTATGCAGTGCACACTGTAGTAATGCCCCTTATATAATGCCCCCAGTAGTGCCCCCAGACCCAGTAGTGGTCCCCCCTATGCAGTGCCCCAAGTAATGGTCCCCCATATGCAGTGCCCACTGTAGTAATGCCCTTATGCAGTTCCCCCAGAAGTGGTCCCCCTATGAAGTACCCCTTATATAATGCCCCCAGTAGTGGTCCCCCTATACAGTGCCCCTTATAAAGTGCCCCCAGACAAAGTAGTGGTCCCCCCCTATTGCCCCCAGTAGTAGCCCCCCCTATACAGCGGGGCCAGTAGTTGTCCCCACTATGCATTGACCCTAGAAAACGCCCCCCAGTGCCCCCATGAAGCGGCCCCCTATTCAGTGCCTCCTATAGCGGCCCCCTTATGCAGTGCCCTCTGTAGTGGCCTCCTCCCCTATGCAGTCCCCTGTAGCTGCCCCCCCCATGCAGTGACCTCTGTAGCGGCCCCTCCCCTATGCAGTGTCCCCTGTAGCTGCCCCCCCACCATGCAATGACCTCTATGGCGGCCCCTTCCCCTATGCAGTGACCTCTGTAGCAGCCCCCCTCCCCTATGCAGTGTCCCTGTAGCTGTCCCCTCATGCAGTGACCGCTGTAGCATCCCCCTCCCCTATGCAGTGTCCCCTGTAGCTGTCCCCACATGCAGTGACCGCTGTAGCGGCCCCCTTCCCTATGCAGGGACCTCTTTAGCGGCCCCCTCCCCTATGCAGTGTCCCCTGTAGCTGCCCCCTCCCCTATGCACACACAAACCAAAAAAAAAAATCACCACTTACCTGAATTCCCGCTCCTGACGCAGTCGGCGCTGCCCGCTCCGAGTCCCGGCTCTTCCACTGCACTATGGGAGATGTCAGCGTCATGACGTCTATCCCATTATCAGCAGATGCGGGGGGAGCCGGAAGTCGGAGCTCATGAGTGAGCTCCGGCTGGCTCCCTCCGTTGTGCAGCAGCCAATGAGAGTCTGACTCTCATCGGCTGCTGTAACATACACACAGCTGCCGCCGGCGGCTGTGTGTAAGTCACTGTGTAGTGTAGACTGCGCTCACTGCGCGGTCTACACTACACTAGCAGAGGGGTCACTAGCGGTGGGTGCAGACAGCGCACTGCTGCTAGTGGGGGCCCTTCCGGGTGTGGGGGCCCAGGGACGACCGCCCCTGTCGCCCCTCCCTTAATCCGGCCCTGCCCGCTGCTCTGCCCCCCAACTTCCTCCCCACCGCGGGACACTGCGGCCCGCGGGTGGGACAGCGGGACAGTCCTGCTGGATGAGGGACAGTTGGGAGGTATGCAGCATAGGAGGAGGATCAGGTCCTGTTGGACCAAGGATTGGCTGCTGGAGAAGGATAGTCGATCCTACATGCCCCTGCTGATGGAGATGAGGGAGAACAATCCAGACGACTACCGCAACTTCCTGCGGATGGATGACACCACCTTTCAGGAATTGCTGCATCTGGTGCCCCCCTTATATCCGGAAGCAGGACACCAAGTTTTGGATTGGCCATCAATGCGAGGAAAGGCTCGTGGCTACGCTGAGGTACATGGCTATGGGACGCTCTTTTGAGGACCTAAAGTTTGGGACCCGCATCTCGGCTCAAGCCTTGGGACGCATTATCCCGGAGATGTGCAAGGCAATCGTTAAGGTGCTGCAGTTCCGTTATTGTAAGGTAAGTTAAAACACACAACACATTTTTTTTTTTTTCAATAATTTTTATTGACAGGTATACAACATAAAACCGTACAATGTACAACCAAGATACAATTATATAACCATTGCTATTACAAAATATATCCATTGCTTAAATTACATATCAAAATACAGGATAATACCCAAAAAGCAATGGAAACATTATCAAAAGAAAAGAACAAGGTAAGTATCTCACAACTCTTTAAAATGGAATTTCAGAAGTCAGTACTTCCATATTGTACCATGAAGTGAGACAAGAGCTCTTCCTCAGTGTGTTATGTTCTGGGTTGTTTGTGGACCCGGGGTGGTAGCAGGAGCGATCACAGAAGCGGGTTTGACTATAAAAGTAGGTTTTTTAATAGGTGCAGTAAATAAAAGTCCAGGTATATATAAAAGTACACTAGAGTTCTGTGGTGGGAGTAATGGGTTAATGTCCAAGTAGAAACAATTAGAACTGTCCAGGTGTGCAGGTAGTGAGACTGGAATAATCAACCAGGTATGCAGGTACTGAACTAAGGCAATTGAGCAGGATGTCAGCAGGCTCAGGCACTCAGGTATGGCCAAGGGTGGTGGAGGAAGCGGGGTAGTCCAGCGGAAGCTAGGAGCTGACAGGCAGACTGGCAGACAGCGAATTACACAGGAACAGGATAAGCACAGAGAACTCCCTCTCAGCTAGGCTGAGATACACGTTGCACTGGCAAAGAAGGAAGGCACTGACCCTTCCTAAATACCCCATGCCGTGCTGTTACTGGATGGAGGGAACATGTGACTCACCAGGATTGGCCAGCCGCATCACATGGCCAGAAGGCAAAATGGCGACGCCCATGCTAAACGGAACTAAGACGCCGCCAGGCCTTACCAGCGTACAGTGACAACAGGCCCGCACAACAACGCGCGCAGCCAAAGCCCCCCGCCAGACACCAGCTCCACCACCAGACAGCCCGCGCCACAACGACCTCACAGGTAACACCCGCCTAGCGCCATGCTGAAATACCCTGGCCGTGACACAGTGCTTCTCTGACTGTGGTCGATAAAGTAAGAATATATGGAAGCCATACGTCAAAAATCTTTTTAGTGTGTTTCTCCTTCAACAATGTGGTATCAGTCCAGTCCATTTGGAATAGGAATGAGATTCGGGGATACAGCAAAGATATAGGGACAGGATCAGGAGTTATCCACTGAGAGAGTACAGTTTTCTTTGTAGCCGCAGCTAATTTAACAAGTAACACACGATTACCCTTGGACAATTTATGGGAGGAGGTGTTAGTATAAATGCCCCAGAAAGCCCATGTCTTGTTAACATTGAACTCAAACTTTAAATCAGTGTTAATATAAGTTTGGAGTGACCCCCAAATAGTCTGTACTTTTGGGCAGGACCACAAACAGTGTACAATGGGGGTCATTCAGACCCATTCGCGAGCAAAGGCCGCTCGCAAACGGGTCGATGTTGCCCCACTGCGCATGCGCACGACGGAGGGAGCTCCGTCGTGCGCATGTGCGAGACCCGGAGAGCGACGGGCTCTCCGTCGCTCCAGGTCTCGCACCAAAGGGGGCGTGCTGTCGATGTTGATTGACAGCACGCCCCCTTTGGTGGGCGTGCCTGCCAGACGGAGGCGTTCCCATGGGAACGCCTACCGTCTGAAGCCGGCCCCACTAACATCACTAGTGATGTCAGTGGGAGTGATTTTGGCTCTGATAGAGCCAAAATCACTCCTGGGCTTGCGGCAGCGAGACCCTACCGCAGGGTCTCAGTCGCAAGCCCGATGGTCGCGATGGTCTTGACCATCGCGACCATCATCATGGACGCTCGCATAAGCTGTGGGTGGTAACCCACAGCTATGCGAGCGTCCATGAGGACGCTCCTAAAACAGGTAGGAGGGCCCTGATACAGAGCGAGCGCTCTGGTCAGAGCGTTCAGCTCTGAATCAGGCCCAATGTCCGCCACAGGCATTCCACATGTGTAGCAATTAGAATTAGGAGCATCCCCAATAAGAAACTTTAATTTGGGCGTAAATTAAGACCTATGGAGAATCTTATGATGAATTTCAGCATAAGAAATAGTAGCTAACTGTTTGTTTAATCGTATGTTGGCTTCTAATATCATTTTCACTGTGAGATCAGGGAAGTCCGCTCTCCATTTAAGTAGTCCCACATTACCAAAGTCCAAATTGATTAACGAACAGGAGTACCCGTAAATGAGAGAAGTAGAAAAGGGGTTTCCAGACTCACGTCGTACCCTCTCATCCATCCTGCAATCTCTATCTTCATTAGTGAGGGTTGACAAAACATGTTGTATATAGCTACTAGCTTGTAAAAAGTTAAATCAAGGAATAACTAGTAATGGATATTTCTCTTTTAGCTGAGAAAGATTAAGAATAGTCAAGGTCTCTATTTGGAGAAATTGATAGATATAACGGAGACCCCCATTATACCATGTATGAAATATTGGATAAAATTTGTATAATGACATAAAAATAGAGAAATAGCTAGAGATTTTTAATTTTGAGCGAATGGCCCGCCACGCCATACAAGTGGTTGATAACAACAACACATTTTTTATTATAATAAAACTGGATTAAAGTTTTATTTAAACTTTATATAGTTTGTTCGCTATGTGAAATATTAAATACTCAGTGAAACAGTTTTTGGGGTTTTTGTGCAGTTTTTGCAGCCAACTTGACCTATAAAATGTATAAAACACAAATATATATATGTCTAGAATGCTAAAAGTATCACCAAGTTACCCAATCCCTGATAAGTATGGTGCAGTGTGACCTCTGGTGTTTGCGGGCCAGATTTCAGGGGCGCAAACACATGATGAAAGTGTAAAGTCGGTGGGCCCGGCCCCTTTGACGTGCACTTCCAGCATGTGTTCATTAGCCGCCTGAGAGTCTGGGTCACAAACACCATGCCGCAAACAGCACCATACTTATCAGGGAGTGTTAAACTTCCTTATTACTGTGCAAAACTATGCCAACATGGCACTTATCAGGGAGTGTGAAACTTCATTGGACTATTCCCAAGTATGCCAACATGGTGCTTTTTGGGTACCAAACAAGTGTCTTAAATGGCTGGGGAACCACATAAAAATGATGATAAATCATCATTGTCCTCACTAGCTTCGTGTATTAGTGTGAAAAAATTGGGTGGTGATGGTGTAGAAGTAGTTTGGTCGGAGGCGGCGGATGGAGTAATATTTTGGAAGGAGGAGGTGGTTGGCGGAGCAGCATGGTAGGAGGAGGTGGGTGGGGAATGAGGTTGGTATGAGGAGGTGGGTGGGGGAGAAGTTTGGAAGGTGGAGGTGGGTGGGGTACTAGGAGGGAAGGGTGGGTAGTTGGCCATTGGTGGATGGTATGTTTGGAATGAATAGTAGGTGGGTGTTGGCGTGGTGAGTGTGTCCGATGTCAGTAGAGAGTGCCTTGCTTTAAATATGAGTTCGGACGTCAGTCTTTCAAATTGTATTCTTTGGTCCTGGACCATTCCTCGCAACGCTGCACTGACATAGGCCGCAAAGTGGTCATATTTGTCTGGCGATTTCAATGAGGTCTCTTTGGCCTGGCAAAGTAGTGAGTCTTCTTCAGTTTCTTTATTTTTAGTTTTTGGCCTTTGTTTTTTTGATATTGGGGGGTTGGGGTTTGGAGTTGCAACACTATCTTCTCCACTGTGTAGGTCAGGGTTGCTGGGGATGTCAGAATTCTGTAAATAGAGACCATTAATTAAAATGTCATATTTTACATTTGATTTCAATTTCTTTCACAGTTCCCTACATGCACGGAAGAATGGATAGCCATTGGGGATGAGTTTGAGAGCCGTTGGCAGTTCCCTAATTGAGGAGGAGCTATCGACGGCAAGCATATTAGGATTAACCCACCTGCCAACACTGGGTCCTACTACTACAACTATAAGGGGTACTTCACCCCTTATAGTTGTAGTAGTAGAACTCAGTGTTGTTCGGATGGCTGTGGTGAACGCAGACTACGAGTTCCTGTTTGTAGATGATTGAAGAACGGCAGTTCTTCTGACGGTGGCTCCTTTCAGAAGACGGCATTCCACGAGATGCACACCACTAACACCCTTCATTTGCCGTCCAGAGAGGCTAACAAACATGGCCTGAATTACGTTTTTGTCACTGATGAGGCTTTCATCCTTCATGAAAATGTAATGAAGCCATTCTCCCAGCGGGCCTTTGACTCATGAGAAGTGGGTGTTCAATTACCGCCTATCTCATGCAAGGTGTATTAGCGAGAACGCCTTTGGGATCTTGAGCAACCGTTTCCGGATTTTGCATACCCAGCTAAATTTAAAGGTGGAGAAGATTGACTGAGGTGGTCACGGCCTGCTGTATCCTGCACAACTTCTTGCCCAAGAAAGCCACCCAGCAAAGGTTATTGAGAACACCTGCAGTGGACCCACAAAATCCGGAAGAGGTTTTCCCGTTCCCCTCAGTGGCGGTACCCACGGTTATGGAAACCGGGAGTTCTCTGGCCAAAAAGGTCAGAAAAGAATATATGTCCTATTTTAATGGGGACTGTGCAGTGCCGTGGCAAGAGGAGTTTATCTGAAAATGTTGGAACTTACCATAGATCAACATCCTCTTCCAGCAGGCTGCACTCCTCTGACTCAGCCATCACCTGTACAGAAGGCCGAACCGGATCCTGCTGCACCAGGAACAGGAGGAGGTCATAATACCAGAGCGTGGGTTTAAAACCGTTGTCTCACCCGGCTCCCGAACGCTTTGAATTCTCCACCTTCTTGTGCTGTTTGATGAAGGTTGTACTCAGATTCTGGGGCCTATTCATTAAACGTAAAAATTCTCTGGAGATAATTAGCTTTAGAACTCTCATGGAGTTCTAGCTAATTATAGGTGGAATTCATCATTCCACCTCTCCATAAGTATCTACTCCGAAAAGCTGTCATTTTTGCGATGACAGCTTTTCGGGAAATAGGTACTTTTCCCTCTCTACACTACCTTATCGCGTCTGGAAACAGTGCTGCGCATGCGCTGTTACATCTGTAATACCAGCGCATGCGCAGCACTGCCTACAGATGCGTTAAGTTTCGTACCCCCCCTCCGCTCACCTTCCCACCCCCCCCGACTTACCTGTCCACGCAACAGCCTCCGGCTACGTCCTGCTGGTCTGTCATGTGGTTTCCCAGCAGACCACATGACAGATTAGAAAAAAAATAATATTTTTTTTTTCTTTTTCTAAACTTTCTTGTCCTCTGCTGGGGAGCACACATGACGGACCAGCCTCCGGAGCCTGAGGACGGAGCAGAGCGCCGGAGGGACTCGTCGGGGGACCTGCACACGCTGATACAGGTTAGTGGATTCTGCTATTCGCCGCCTCACAGTGGCGAATAGTAACTACATCAAATTCCGAAAGTTGATAATTTTCGGAATTTGATGAATACCACAATTTCCACATCCCCATACTAATGTACTAATACTAATGTACTAATGTATGGGGAGTGTGGAAATTAACGCAGGGGAACTTAGCAAGGAGATATCTGTGATATCTCCTGTGTTAAGTCTGTTCATGAATACCAAAATAACGTTATTTAAGGAAAATGTCCTTAAAAACGTTATTTTAGTGTTGATGAATAGGCCCCTCTGAATCTTATTTCGAACCCAAACCAGGGACAACGCATCATCGTGATATGGTTTACTATACTCTGACAACTCGAGTAAGGCCTGGTTATGCTTTTGTTTGTTGCTGTACATTTTTTGACTTGTTATGCCTGTATAGCTCGATAAAGCCAGTTATGAATTCTGGTTCACGATCCAGAGACATTCCTATGGTGGAAAAAAAACACGTAAATAATGTAGTAAAATGGACATATTCATTTGGTGGTTTTAAATATGGCCACCCCTAACAGTGGGGGTGGCCATTGAACTGTGTTAATGGGGCCCCCACTGGACTTATATTCTCTACACCCCCAACAGTGTGGGTGGCCATTGAACTTGAAATAACGCCCCCCAAAATGGTGTATTGAAAAGTTTTGGTTGAATTATTGATTTGTTATTATTAAAGTTGCAGAGTAATTTATTTGAGATGCATATAATTGTCTATGGGGTGGGGGATAAATCCAATTTATTATCACTATGTGCTTTAAATGATTTAATTAATAAAACATGGCCGGTGGACGGTGGGGTGGCGATGGGCATTGGTTCCAAAACAAAGGTGGGCACATAGGTGGACGATGGGTATTGGTTCCAAAACATAGGTGGCCGGTGGGCACATAGGTGGGCAATGGGGTATTGCTGGGCAAACTGGGGTGGGCATTGCTTGGCGGTGGTCAGCGTGTGCAGGGCTCAAGGCAATGCCCACTATGCATATGCAAAACATTGGTGGCCAGTGGGCATTGCTGGGCAGCAAATACTATACATACCTGCACAATCTTGTCTGCTGCTCACGATGCTGCTCCTCTCCCCTCAGGCGCTGTCTGCAGTGGGCGTAAACAGGAACTTGTCACTCAAGTGACGGGGCTCGGAAGCCCGGACGCACGATGCATCACATGGTGAAAAACACGGCACGATCAGCATACGAATACGACATATAATATGGGCTGCACATCTGATCAAACGATCCGTTTTAGGAGCTGCGGGAGCGCGCATCGGATTGTATCCTACTTTAAAAATGCACGATTTCTACACGATTGATCGTACGGTGCGTCCAAAATCTGCCAATCGGCCAGAAATCGTGCAGGTGTATGGCCAGCATAAGAGAACTCTATGCAAATAACTCTATGTACTGGGGCTAATTAAAAGGAAACACGTATCTTTGATTAATTTACACGTTACTGGGATTATTACAGGGAAAAGTGTCAATACTGACACACGCCATTTCTCTGCTTTCAGACATAGCCTAGTAAACACTTCATACACAACCCATCGAGGTGCTTAATTACGTGGCACACATCGGCCTGCTTCGGGCATTCCGCAGCAGAAGGGTTCATAGCAAGCGACTGTTTGAATCAGGTTGTCCTTATTAAGTACAGATTTACATTTCACGGGAACCGCAGGCTACCAAATCCTGTGACGTAAAGAGCGAAAATAACAGACATACAAAGGGGCCTATTCATCATCACTTCATTTTCACAAAAGCAGGTGAAAATGTACATTGTAAAAATTAAGTTATCGGGCCATTCATCAAGAAGGTAAAGCCGGAGATATCACAGATACAGTAACTCCTACTTACCTTCTTCTCCCGGAATGGCCCGCTGTCCCCATACACTAGTATCATAGATATCTCCGGCTTACCTTTCTCTCCCGGAATGGCCAGCTGTCCCCATACACTTGTATCACAGATATCTCCTGCTTACCTTTCTCTTGTGGAATGGCCACTGTCCCCATATACTAGTATCACAGATATCTCCTGCTTACCTTTTTCTCCCGGAATGGCGCGCTGTCCCCATACACTAGTATCATAGATATCTCCTGCTTACCTTTCTCTCCCGGAATGGCCCACTGTCCCCATACACTAGTATCACAGATATCTCCTGCTTACCTTCCTCTCCCGTAATGGCCCGCTGTCCTCATACACTAGTATCACAGATATCTCCTGCTTACCTTTCTCTTGTGGAATGGCCCACTGTCCCCATACACTAGTATCACAGATATCTCCTGCTTACCTTTTTCTCCCGGAATGGCGCGCTGTCCCCATACACTAGTATCATAGATATCTCCTGCTTACCTTTCTCTCCCGGAATGGCCCACTGTCCCCATACACTAGTATCACAGATATCTCCTGCTTACCTTTCTCCATACACTAGTATCACAGATATCACCTGCTTACCTTCCTCTCCCGTAATGGCCCGCTGTCCTCATACACTAGTATCACAGATATCTCCTGCTTACCTTTTTCTCCCGGAATGGTGCGCTGTCCCCATACACTAGTATCATAGATATCTCCTGCTTACCTTTCTCTCCCGGAATGGCCCACTGTCCCCATACACTAGTATCACAGATATCTCCTGCTTACCTTTCTCCATACACTAGTATCACAGATATCACCTGCTTACCTTCCTCTCCCGTAATGGCCCACTGTCTCCATACACTAGTATCACAGATATCTCCTGCTTACCTTCCTCTTGTGGAATGGCCCGCTGTCCCCATACACTAGTATCACAGATATCTCCTGCTTACCTTCCTCTCCCGGGATGGCCCGCTGTCCCCATACACTAGTATCACAGATATCTCCTGCTTACCTTCCTCTTGTGGAATGGCCCGCTGTCCCCATACACTAGTATCACAGATATCTCCTGCTTACCTTCCTCTCCCGGGATGGCCCGCTGTCCCCATACACTAGTATCACAGATATCTCCTGCTTACCTTCCTCTCCCGGAATGGCCCGCTGTCCCCATACACTAGTATCATAGATATCTCCTGCTTACCTTCCTCTCCCGGAATGGCCCGCTGTCCCCATACACTAGCATCACAGATATCTCCTGTTTACCTTCCTCTTGTGGAATGGCCCGCTGTCCCCATACACTAGTATCACAGATATCTCCTGCTTACCTTCCTCTCCCGTAATGGCCCGCTGTCCTCATACACTAGTATCACAGATATCTCCTGCTTACCTTTTTCTCCCGGAATGGTGCGCTGTCCCCATACACTAGTATCACAGATATCTCCTGCTTACCTTCCTCTCCCGGAATGGCCCACTGTCTCCATACACTAGTATCACAGATATCTCCTGCTTACCTTCCTCTTGTGGAATGGCCCGCTGTCCCCATACACTAGTATCACAGATATCTCCTGCTTACCTTCCTCTCCCGGGATGGCCCGCTGTCCCCATACACTAGTATCACAGATATCTCCTGCTTACCTTCCTCTCCCGGAATGGCCCGCTGTCCCCATACACTAGTATCATAGATATCTCCTGCTTACCTTCCTCTCCCGGAATGGCCCGCTGTCCCCATACACTAGCATCACAGATATCTCCTGTTTACCTTCCTCTTGTGGAATGGCCCGCTGTCCCCATACACTAGTATCACAGATATCTCCTGCTTACCTTCCTCTCCCGGGATGGCCCGCTGTCCCCATACACTAGTATCACAGATATCTCCTGCTTACCTTCCTCTCCCGGAATGGCCCGCTGTCCCCATACACTAGTATCATAGATATCTCCTGCTTACCTTCCTCTCCCGGAATGGCCCGCTGTCCCCATACACTAGCATCACAGATATCTCCTGTTTACCTTCCTCTTGTGGAATGGCCGCTGTCCCCATACACTAGTATCACAGATATCACCTGCTTACCTTCCTCTCCCGTAATGGCCCGCTGTCCCCATACACTAGTATCACAGATATCTCCTGCTTACCTTCCTCTCCCGGGATGGCCCACTGTCCCCATACACTAGTAATACAGATATCTCCTGCTTACCTTCCTCTCCCGGGATGGCCCACTGTCCCCATACACTAGTATCATAGATATCTCCGGCTTACCTTTCTCTCCCGGAATGGCCAGCTGTCCCCATACACTTGTATCACAGATATCTCCTGCTTACCTTTCTTGTGGAATGGCCACTGTCCCCATACACTAGTATCACAGATATCTCCTGCTTACCTTTTTCTCCCGGAATGGCGCGCTGTCCCCATACACTAGTATCATAGATATCTCCTGCTTACCTTTCTCTCCCGGAATGGCCCACTGTCCCCATACACTAGTATCACAGATATCTCCTGCTTACCTTCCTCTCCCGTAATGGCCCGCTGTCCTCATACACTAGTATCACAGATATCTCCTGCTTACCTTTCTCTTGTGGAATGGCCCACTGTCCCCATACACTAGTATCACAGATATCTCCTGCTTACCTTTTTCTCCCGGAATGGCGCGCTGTCCCCATACACTAGTATCATAGATATCTCCTGCTTACCTTTCTCTCCCGGAATGGCCCACTGTCCCCATACACTAGTATCACAGATATCTCCTGCTTACCTTTCTCCATACACTAGTATCACAGATATCACCTGCTTACCTTCCTCTCCCGTAATGGCCCGCTGTCCTCATACACTAGTATCACAGATATCTCCTGCTTACCTTTTTCTCCCGGAATGGTGCGCTGTCCCCATACACTAGTATCATAGATATCTCCTGCTTACCTTTCTCTCCCGGAATGGCCCACTGTCCCCATACACTAGTATCACAGATATCTCCTGCTTACCTTTCTCCATACACTAGTATCACAGATATCACCTGCTTACCTTCCTCTCCCGTAATGGCCCACTGTCCCCATACACTAGTATCACAGATATCTCCTGCTTACCTTCCTCTCCCGGAATGGCCCACTGTCTCCATACACTAGTATCACAGATATCTCCTGCTTACCTTCCTCTTGTGGAATGGCCCGCTGTCCCCATACACTAGTATCACAGATATCTCCTGCTTACCTTCCTCTCCCGGGATGGCCCGCTGTCCCCATACACTAGTATCACAGATATCTCCTGCTTACCTTCCTCTCCCGGAATGGCCCGCTGTCCCCATACACTAGTATCATAGATATCTCCTGCTTACCTTTCTCTCCCGGAATGGCCCGCTGTCCCCATACACTAGCATCACAGATATCTCCTGCTTACCTATCTCTTGTGGAATGGCCGCTGTCCCCATACACTAGTATCACAGATATCACCTGCTTACCTTCCTCTCCCGTAATGGCCCGCTGTCCCCATACACTAGTATCACAGATATCTCCTGCTTACCTTCCTCTCCCGGGATGGCCCACTGTCCCCATACACTAGTAATACAGATATCTCCTGCTTACCTTCCTCTCCCGGGATGGCCCACTGTCCCCATACACTAGTATCACAGATATCTCCTGCTTGCCTTCCTCTCCCGGGATGGCCCTCTGTCCCCATACACTAGTATGGGGACAGAATTTATGAAGCTCTGAAAATATAATATTTTCGGAGCTTGACTGCGGGAGCTTTCACCATCTTCAGATGGCAAATGCTCTGGCATTGCAACCAGCTTTTTCCCTATGGGAAGGAGGTCCGGGTTGCGATGAGGGATCTCTTTGGATCCCTCCGCCCCTGTCGGCTCCTTCCGCCAGACGCCGGGGCGCTTGTGTTCATGCGAACTGTAGGTCACACATGCGCAGTCCTGTCACTGCTCCGACAGGAGTAGTGAAAAGATTCACTGCTCCGAAAAGCGGCTTGCGGGGACTGCTGATATCGCATCAGCTGTCACCGTGCCGGAGGAATGCTGAATTGCTCTGGTAGCCGCGGCGAGTCAGAATGCTAATTATCGGGGTTCAGTAAGTGTAGTGCGGTCCACTCTACACAGTAACAAGCACACCCCCGCTGGCGCCGGGTGGTACACTCATACGATCCAGCGGAGGTGTGTTTGTTTTAGCAGTCAATGAGAGTCAGACAGACTCTCATTGGCTGCTGCGCCCACTACCGGAGCCAGCCTGGAGCTCACTCATGAGCTCCATCTTCTGGCTCCCACAGTGGGTGATGGGAGAGACATGATGTCATGACGTCTCTCCCATAGTGCAGAGCGGGCCTGGAGGACGGAGGAGAGGACAGAGATAGGCACAGGGATTCAGGTAAGTGGTTTTTTTTTGTGTCTTTGCCCTATATATGTAAGGGGCACTGCATAGGGGTGGGGGCACTGCATAGGGGGGACTACTACAGGGGACACTATATAAGGGGCACTACTGGGGGCACTGCAATGGGGGGCCACTACTGGGGTCACTGTATAAGGGGCACTACGGGCACTGCATAGGGGTGACTACTACTGGGGGCACTGTGTAAGGGGCACTACTGGGAGCACTGCATAGGGGAGACCACGACTGGAAGCACTGCATAGGGGGGGCACTGCATCAGGGGGTCACTACTGGGGCACTGCATAGGGGTAACCACTACTGGGGGCACTGCATAGGGGGGACTACTACTGGGGGCACTGTATAAGGGACAATACTGAGGGCACTATATAAGGGGCACTACTGAGGGCACTGCATAGGGGAGACCACGACTGGAAGCACTGCATAGGGGGGCCACTACTGGGGGCACTGTATAAGGGGCACTACTGGGGGCACTGCATCAGGGGGTCACTACTGGGGCACTGTATAAGGGGCACTGCATAGGGGGGACCACTACTGGGGGCACTGCATAGGGGGACCACTAATGGGGGCACTGTATAAGGGGCAATACTGAGGGCACTGTATAAGGGGCACTACTGAGGGCACTGCATAGGAGGACCACTTCTGGGGGCACTGGCACTACTAGGGGCACTGCATAGGAGGACCACTACTGGGGGCACTGTATAAGAGGCACTACTGGGGGCACTGTATAAGGGTGCACTACTGGGGGCACTGCATAGGGGGGCCACTACTGGGGGCACTGCATAAGGGGCACTAATGGGGGAATTGCATAGGGGGGACCACTACTGGGGGCACTGCATAGGGGGGACCACTTCTTGGGGCACTATAAAAGGGGCACTGAATAATGGGGACCACTACTGGGGGCAATGTATAAGAGGCAATACTAAGGGCACTGTATAAAGGGCACTACTGAGGGCACTGCATAGGGGGACCACTACTGGGGGCACTGTATAAGGGGCGCTACTGGGGGGAGTCTTTAATAAATCATGCGGGCTGTATTTGCCTGCTGCATTCATGTTTTTAGTGATAGAGATGTGTGTGTGTCTGTGTCAGTCAGTATGTGTGTACCCCGTCATAGGCTGAGTGGTACATTTTACTGTAGTGGTCCTAAGTCCTGTGTAAGCTGTTTCCATCTATATATATATATATATATATATATATGTATATATATATTGATTTGTGGCTAGATGTTTTTTCTTCGCTTCGGTAACCACCCAAAGGGTGGTTTCCAAATGGTAACCATTTGGAAACCACCCTTTTAAAATCCTGTTTGCCACTGAATGGGGTCTTAGGGGCCTATTCATTATCGATAAATGGCCCGGTAACCATGCGGCCGAATATTTTAGTTACCGGGCCATTCATGATCAGAGGTCCGGTAGGATCACCTAATATTCAGCAAACTGAATCTTAGAGTCGACGCTTGTTCTCATCCCCGCTCCTTCCAAAGGTCACACATGCGCACAGCTGCCGCCTCCTCACTACCTCCCCGGCGGCTGTGCGAAAGAATGACCTTGGGTCACGTATGCGTAGTCGGGCCGACGGGGAGGAGGTAAGTAGTTCAATGGTGAATTGCTCCGGTGTCAAGTTTCCCCCGCCACGAGTTGGATACTTAAGTATCCCTCACAGCCAGTCCAATACTGTCTCCAATGCAGTCTCCGGTGATGAATAGGCCCCTAAATCATAATTGCCGTTCTTGTTCAGGCCCAGCATGGACGTGTAGGGGATGTGGTGCATGATTTGTCACTGTCATGCAGGGGACGTGGCCATGATGACATGATTCACAGAGAATTGCATCATACAGCCTTCGAACTACCAACTTCACCTCTCCAGAGTCCTGGATCAGCCGGCACTGCAGAGCATCAAAAATCACTGGAACAATGGTGCGACGACCATTTTCCCGAAGATTTGCACATGCGCAGTAGAGAAGTCATTGGGAAGATGTCGCGAGCTCCATGTTCCTGGAGGCCTGCCAGAGAGGAGGGGCCCCGCTCAGAGCCTGCACATGGGCCCTTCTCTTAGGGGCCTATTCATCATGACAGCATTATTACTAGTAATTATTATGTTTTAAACTTGCTGCAAGTTGAAAAAATCTTTTTGAGGCATTCATCATGCCTCACTAAAAAAAAAAAGTACCACTTCCGTAAAGCTGCTCTTTTTGCAGAGTCAGCTTTTCAGAAGAGTAATACTTTTCCCCCTACAGGTGCCCCCCCTCTATTCCCCGCTTTCACCCCCTACCCCCCCGATCTGACCCCCTCCAAACCCCCGCGTCCACTGTGGGGGTCCGATTTCAGCCCCGCAAAGAAACACCCCCCCACTGCCAACACGGCTATCCATTCCGGCCCGCTACCACCCCCACCCCACTTGGGCCTCTGCGTGTGTCTGACCCAGCCCCCATCCAACCCTCCTACGGCTGTCTGTTCCAGCCTGCTAGCACCAAAGTGGCCACCGGGTGTCCGATCCGAGATCCCCTCCCACCCCGGGCCACTTCCGGTGTCCAATACGGGATCGTGTAAACAGCAGCCTGTGAAGATTGTCGGGGGCTGTACGCCATCTCAGGGTGGCGTACAGCTTCTCAGTCAAGTTCCGAAAATAAAGCATTGTCTGAACTTACTAAATTATGGGGATTGAGGAAATTGTCGAGGCACATTTGTGATGAATGGTCTGACACTTAAATTATACAAAAGTAGGTGAAAATGTTATTTTTGACCTGCTTTTGTATAAATTAAGTGATGATGAATAGACCCCTTAAACTGAAGGTCTATAGGTGCCCCAGGAGAGGGACTAAAGACGTACCTACCATAGGTGCATCACGCTTCTGGGCGCACCTCCCCTGCACCCAGCATTCAATTCACACCGCGGCGGCAGAACAGAGGGCCTGATTCAGACCCGCTTGCGAGCACTATGCGCTCGCAAATGGGTCGATGGTGGCCCAGTGCACATTCGCACGACGAAACCGGCTCCATCGTGCGCATGCACGAGACCCGGATAGCGACGGGCAATCCGTCACTCCGGGTCTCGTTCCAAAGGGGGCATGCTGTCGATGTTGAGTGACAGCACGCCCCCTTTTGTGGGCGGGCCGGGGGCGTAGCTGCCCAGATGGAGGCGTTCCCATGGGAACGCCCACCGTCTGGGGCCGGCCCCACTGACATCAGAAGTGATGTCAGTGGGAGAGCATCGGCTCTGTTAGAGCCAAAAGCGCTCTGGGGCTTGCGGCAACAAGACCCTACCACAAGGGTCTCATCGCAAGCTCGATGGTCGCGATGGTTTTGACCATCACGACCATCATCATGGCCGCTCGCTATAGCTGTGGGTAGTCACCCACAGCTATGCGAGCGGCCAGGAGGCCGTTTGAAAAAAACAGAATGCCGGCCCTGATTCAGAGCGAGCGCTCTGTCAGTGCATTCTGCTCTGAATCAGGCCCAGTGTTACCTGTGTCAAAGTGAAACTGCGGCTGCCGGCCACTAGGACCCGGATTTGCTGTTGACGGAGGTGCGACCTGCGACTTCTGTTCATGTGCGTCTTCCTTCCGTGTCTTCCTCTCCACTCCATTTGCAGCTTTGGACTGTGCCTCTAACGTACAATATATTAATATATCATGTTGCCAATGACTGCGCATACCTGGTGCACCACAACACCCAGCAAACCATACAAACGCTCCTGCTGCAACTGGACAATCCAGACAACGTCTACCTGCTTTATTGTGGCTTGTGCCGGCCATGCCCCCTGAGCTCATGACGTCATGCAGAGGGGGCGGGTCCACCAACGCTGGGAATTACAGCACTGGACGTGTGTGACCAATGCAGCGGGAGGTGTGTGACAGATGCAGCGGGAGGTGTGTGACAGATGCAGCGGGAGGTGTGTGACAGATGCAGGGGGAGGTGTGTGACAGATGCAGGGGGAGGTCTGTGACAGATGCAGCGGGAGGCGTGTGACAGATGCAGCGGGAGGTGTGTGACAGATGCAGAGGGAGGCGTGTGACAGATGCAGCGGGAGGCGTGTGACAGATGCAGAGGGAGGTGTGTGACAGATGCAGCGGGAGGCGTGTGACAGATGCAGTGGGAGGCGCGTGACAGATGCAGTGGGAGGTGCGTGACAGATGCAGAGGGAGGCATGTGACAGATGCAGCGGGAGGCGTGTGACAGATGCAGCGGGAGGTGTGTGACAGATGCAGAGGGAGGCGTGTGACAGATGCAGTGGGAGGCGTGTGACAGATGCAGAGGGAGGTGTGTGACAGATGCAGCGGGAGGCGTGTGACAGATGCAGTGGGAGGTATGTGACAGATGCAGGGGGAGGTGTGTGACAGATGCAGGGGGAGGTGTGTGACAGATGCAGCGGCGTGTGACCGATGCAGTGGGAGGTGCGTGACAGATGCAGGGGGAGGTGTGTGACAGATGCAGGGGGAGGTGTGTGACAGATGCAGCGGGAGGCGTGTGACAGATGCAGGGGGAGGAGTGTGACAGATGCAGCGGGACGCGTGTGACAGATGCAGCGGGAGGTGTGTGACAGATGCAGCGGGAGGCGCAAATGCAGGGGGAGGTGTGTGACAGATGCAGGGGGAGGTGTGTGACAGATGCAGCGGCGTGTGACCGATGCAGGGGGAGGCGTGTGACAGATGCAGGGGGAGGCGTGTGACAGATGCAGCGGGAGGCGTGTGACAGATGCAGCGGGAGGTGTGTGACAGATGCAGCGGGAGGTGTGTGACAGATGCAGCGGGAGGTGTGTGACAGATGCAGAGGGAGGCGTGTGACAGATGCAGCGGGAGGCGCGTGACAGATGCAGTGGGAGGTGCGTGACAGATGCAGAGGGAGGTATGTGACAGATGCAGCGGGAGGCGTGTGACAGATGCAGTGGGAGGTGCGTGACAGATGCAGAGGGAGGTGCGTGACAGATGCAGCGGGAGGCGTGTGACAGATGCAGCGGGAGGCGTGTGACAGATGCAGAGGGAGGCGTGTGACAGATGCAGTGGGAGGCGTGTGACAGATGCAGAGGGAGGTGTGTGACAGATGCAGCGGGAGGCGTGTGACAGATGCAGCGGGAGGCGTGTGACAGATGCAGTGGGAGGTGTGTGACAGATGCAGGGGGAGGTGTGTGACAGATGCAGGGGGAGGTGTGTGACAGATGCAGCGGCGTGTGACCGATGCAGTGGGAGGTGCGTGACAGATGCAGGGGGAGGTGTGTGACAGATGCAGGGGGAGGTGTGTGACAGATGCAGCGGGAGGCGTGTGACAGATGCAGGGGTCTATAAACTGAAGGTCTATAGGTGCCCCAGGAGAGGGACTAAAGACGTACCTACCATAGGTGCATCACGCTTCTGGGCGCACCTCCCCTGCACCCAGCATTCAATTCACACCGCGCCGCAGAACAGAGGGCCTGATTCAGACCCGCTTGCGAGCACTATGCGCTCGCAAATGGGTCGATGGTGGCCCAGTGCACATTCGCACGACGAAACCGGCTCCATCGTGCGCATGCACGAGACCCGGATAGCGACGGGCAATCCGTCACTCCGGGTCTCGTTCCAAAGGGGGCGTGCTGTCGATGTTGAGTGACAGCACGCCCCCTTTTGTGGGCGGGCCGGGGGCGTAGCTGCCCAGATGGAGGCGTTCCCATGGGAACGCCCACCGTCTGGGGCCGGCCCCACTGACATCAGAAGTGATGTCAGTGGGAGAGCATCGGCTCTGTTAGAGCCAAAAGTGCTCTGGGGCTTGCGGCAACAAGACCCTACCACAAGGGTCTCATCGCAAGCTCGATGGTCTTGACCATCACGACCATCATCATGGCCGCTCGCTATAGCTGTGGGTAGTCACCCACAGCTATGCGAGCGGCCAGGAGGCCGTTTGAAAAAAACAGAAGGCCGGCCCTGATTCAGAGCGAGCGCTCTGTCAGTGCATTCTGCTCTGAATCAGGCCCAGTGTTACCTGTGTCAAAGTGAAACTGCGGCTGCCGGCCACTAGGACCCGGATTTGCTGTTGACGGAGGTGCGACCTGCGACTTCTGTTCATGTGCGTCTTCCTTTCGTGTCTTCCTCTCCACTCCATTTGCAGCTTTGGACTGTGCCTCTAACGTACAATATATTAATATATCATGTTGCCAATGACTGCGCATACCTGGTGCACCACAACACCCAGCAAACCATAGAAACGCTCCTGCTGCAACTGGACAATCCAGACAACGTCTACCTGCTTTATTGTGGCTTGTGCCGGCCATGCCCCCTGAGCTCATGACGTCATGCAAAGGGGGCGGGTCCACCAACGCTGGGAATTACAGCACTGGACGTGTGTGACCAATGCAGCGGGAGGTGTGTGACAGATGCAGCGGGAGGTGTGTGACAGATGCAGCGGGAGGTGTGTGACAGATGCAGCGGGAGGTGTGTGACAGATGCAGGGGGAGGTGTGTGACAGATGCAGCGGGAGGCGTGTGACAGATGCAGCGGGAGGTGTGTGACAGATGCAGAGGGAGGCGTGTGACAGATGCAGTGGGAGGCGTGTGACAGATGCAGAGGGAGGTGTGTGACAGATGCAGCGGGAGGCGTGTGACAGATGCAGTGGGAGGTATGTGACAGATGCAGGGGGAGGTGTGTGACAGATGCAGGGGGAGGTGTGTGACAGATGCAGTGGCGTGTGACCGATGCAGTGGGAGGTGCGTGACAGATGCAGGGGGAGGTGTGTGACAGATGCAGGGGGAGGTGTGTGACAGATGCGGCGGGAGGCGTGTGACAGATGCAGGGGGAGGAGTGTGACAGATGCAGCGGGACGCGTGTGACAGATGCAGCGGGAGGTGTGTGACAGATGCAGCGGGAGGTGTGTGACAGATGCAGCGGGAGGCGCAAATGCAGGGGGAGGTGTGTGACAGATGCAGGGGGAGGTGTGTGACAGATGCAGCGGCGTGTGACCGATGCAGGGGGAGGCGTGTGACAGATGCAGGGGGAGGCGTGTGACAGATGCAGCGGGAGGCGTGTGACAGATGCAGGGGGAGGCGTGTGACAGATGCAGCGGGACGCGTGTGACAGATGCAGCGGGAGGTGTGTGACAGATGCAGCGGGAGGTGTGTGACAGATGCAGCGGGAGGCGTGTGACAGATGCAGAGGGAGGCGTGTGACAGATGCAGCGGGAGGCGCGTGACAGATGCAGTGGGAGGTGCGTGACAGATGCAGAGGGAGGTATGTGACAGATGCAGCGGGAGGCGCGTGACAGATGCAGTGGGAGGTGCGTGACAGATGCAGAGGGAGGCGCGTGACAGATGCAGCGGGAGGCGTGTGACAGATGCAGCGGGAGGCGTGTGACAGATGCAGAGGGAGGCGTGTGACAGATGCAGTGGGAGGCGTGTGACAGATGCAGAGGGAGGTGTGTGACAGATGCAGCGGGAGGCGTGTGACAGATGCAGCGGGAGGCGTGTGACAGATGCAGTGGGAGGTGTGTGACAGATGCAGGGGGAGGTGTGTGACAGATGCAGGGGGAGGTGTGTGACAGATGCAGCGGCGTGTGACCGATGCAGTGGGAGGTGCGTGACAGATGCAGGGGGAGGTGTGTGACAGATGCAGGGGGAGGTGTGTGACAGATGCAGCGGGAGGCGTGTGACAGATGCAGGGGGAGGCGTGTGACAGATGCAGCGGGACGCGTGTGACAGATGCAGCGGGAGGCGTGTGACAGATGCAGCGGGAGGCGTGTGACAGATGCAGCGGGAGGCTGTGACAGATGCAGCGGGAGGCGCGTGACAGATGCAGCGGGAGGCGCGTGACAGATGCAGTGGGAGGTGCGTGACAGATGCAGAGGGAGGCATGTGACAGATGCAGCGGGAGGCGCGTGACAGATGCAGCGGGAGGTGCGTGACAGATGCAGAGGGAGGTATGTGACAGATGCAGCGGGAGGCGTGTGACAGATGCAGCGGGAGGTGTGTGACAGATGCAGAGGGAGGTGTGTGACAGATGCAGCGGGAGGCGTGTGACAGATGCAGCGGGAGGCGTGTGAAAGATGCAGTGGGAGGTATGTGACAAATGCAGGGGGAGGTGTGTGACAGATGCAGGGGGAGGTGTGTGACAGATGCAGCGGCGTGTGACCGATGCAGTGGAAGGTGCGTGACAGATGCAGGGGGAGGCGTGTGACAGATGCAGTGGGAGGTATGTGACAAATGCAGGGGGAGGTGTGTGACAGTTGCAGCGGGAGGTGTGTGACAGATGCAGCGCTGCGTGACCGATGCAGCGGAAGATGCGTGACGGATGCAGCGGGAGGTGGGTGACTGATGCAGAGGGAGGTGCGTTACCGATGCAGAGGGAGGTGCGTGACCGATGCAGAGGGAGGTGCGTGACCGATGCAGAGGGAGATGCGTGACCGATGCAGAGGGAGGTGCGTGACCGATGCAGAGGGAAGTGCGTGACCGATGCAGAGGGAGGTGCGTGACAGATGCAGAGGGATGGGCGTGACACATGCAGCGGAAGGTGCGTGAGAGATGCAGCAGGAGGTGCGTGACAGATGCAGCGAGAGGCGGGTGACAGATGCAGCGGGAGGCGCGTGAGAGATGCAGCGGGAGGCGCGTGACAGATGCAGCGAGAGGCGCGTGACAGATGCAGCGAGAGGCCTGTGACAGATGCAGCGGGAGGCCTGTGACAGATGCAGGGGGAGGCGTGTGACAGATGCAGCGGAAGGCGTGTGACAGATGCAGCGGGAGGCGTGTGACAGATGCAGCGGGAGGCGTGTGACAGATGCAGTGGGAGGTGTGTGACAAATGCAGGGGGAGGTGTGTGACAGATGCAGGGGGAGGTGTGTGACAGATGCAGCGGCATGTGACCGATGCAGGGGGAGGCGTGTGACAGATGCAGGGGGAGGCGTGTGACAGATGCAGCGGGAGGCGTGTGACAGATGCAGGGGGAGGCGTGTGACAGATGCAGCGGGACGCGTGTGACAGATGCAGCGGAGGTGTGTGACAGATGCAGCGGGAGGTGTGTGACAGATGCAGCAGGAGGTGTGTGACAGATGCAGAGGGAGGTGTGTGACAGATGCAGCGGGAGGCGCGTGACAGATGCAGTGGGAGGTGCGTGACAGATGCAGAGGGAGGCATGTGACAGATGCAGCGGGAGGCGCGTGACAGATGCAGCGGGAGGCGTGTGACAGATGCAGCGGGAGGTGTGTGACAGATGCAGAGGGAGGTATGTGACAGATGCAGCGGGAGGCGTGTGAAAGATGCAGTGGGAGGTATGTGACAAATGCAGGGGGAGGTGTGTGACAGATGCAGGGGGAGGTGTGTGACAGATGCAGCGGCGTGTGACCGATGCAGTGGAAGGTGCGTGACAGATGCAGGGGGAGGCGTGTGACAGATGCAGTGGGAGGTATGTGACAAATGCAGGGGGAGGTGTGTGACAGTTGCAGCGGGAGGTGTGTGACAGATGCAGCGGCGTGTGACCGATGCAGTGGGAGGTGCGTGACAGATGCAGGGGGAGGTGTGTGACAGATGCAACGGCGTGTGACAGATGCAGCGGGAGGCGTGTGACAGATGCAGGGGGAGGCGTGTGACAGATGCAGCGGGAGACGTGTGACAGATGCAGCGGGAGGTGTGTGACAGATGCAGGGGGAGGCGTGTGACAGTTTCAAGCGGGAGGCGTGTGACAGATGCAGGGGGAGGCGTGTGACAGATGCAGCGGGAGGTGTGTGACAGTGTGACAGATGCAGGGGGAGGCGTCTGACAGATGCAGCGGGAGGCGTGTGACAGATGCAGCGGGAGGCGTGTGACAGAAGGGGGGTTGAGGCGTGTGACAGATGCAGGGGGAGGCGTGTGACAGATGCAGCGGGAGGCGTGTGACAGATGCAGCGGGAGGCGTGTGACAGATGCAGCGGAAGGCGTGTGACAGATGCAGGCGGAGGCGTGTGACAGATGCAGGGGAGGCGCGTGACAGATGCAGCGGGAGGGGCGTGACAGATGCAGCGGGAGGGGCGTGACAGATGCAGCGGGAGGTGCGTGCGCTGCATGACAGATGCAGCGGGAGGTGGGTGACAGATGCAGCGGGAGGCGTGTGACGTGTGACAGATGCAGGGGGAGGCGTGTGACAGATGCAGCGGGAGGCGTGTGACGAGATGCGTGACAGGTGCAGCGGGAGGCGTGTGACCAATGCAGCGGGAGGCGTGTGACAGATGCAACGGGAGGCGTGTGACAGATGCAGCGGGAGGCGTGTGACAGATGCAGGGAGAGGCGCGTGACAGATGCAGGGGGAGGTGCGTGACAGATGCAGGGGGAGGTGCGTGACAAATGCAGTAGGAGGTGCGTGCGCTGCGTGACCGATGCAGCAGGAGATGCGTGACAGATGCAGCAGGAGGTGCGTGACCGATACAGAGGGAGGTGCGTGACAGATGAAGTGGGAGGGGGGTTACAAATGCAGGGGGAGGTGCGTGACAGATGCAGCCGGAGTTGCGTGACAGATGCAGCCCGAGGAGCGTGACAGATGCAGCGGGAGGGGCGTGACAGATGCAGTGGGAGGTGCGTGACAGATGCAGCGGGAGGCGGGTGACAGATGCAGCGGGAGGCGGGTGACAGATGCAGCGGGAGGCGTGTGATAGATGCAGCGGGAGGGCTGTGTGACACATGCAGAGGGATGGACGTGACAGATGCAGCGTAAGGTGCGTGAGAGATGCAGCGGGAGGTGCGTGACAGATGCAGCGAGAGGTGCGTGACAGATGCAGTGGGAGGGGCGTGACAGATGCAGTGGGAGGGGCGTGACAGATGCAGGGGGAGGCGTGTGAAAGATGCAGCGGGAGGCGTGTGACAGATGCAGGGGGAGGTGCGTGACAGATGCAGGGGGAGGTGCGTGACAGATGCAGCGGGAGGGGTGTGTGACAGATGCAGCGGGAGGGGTGTGTGACAGATGCAGTGGGAGGTGCGTGCGCTGCGTGACCGATGCAGCGGAAGATGCGTGACGGATGCAGCAGGAGGTGGGTGACCGATGCAGAGGGAGGTGCGTTACCGATGCAGAGGGAGGTGCGTGACCGATGCAGAGGGAGGTGCGTGACCGATGCAGAGGGAGATGCGTGACCGATGCAGAGGGAGATGCGTGACCGATGCAGCGGGAGGTGCGTGACCGATGCAGAGGGAGGTGCGTGACCGATGCAGAGGGAGGTGCGTGACAGATGCAGAGGGATGGGCGTGACACATGCAGCGGAAGGTGCGTGAGAGATGCAGCGGGAGGTGCGTGACAGATGCAGCGAGAGGCGGGTGACAGATGCAGCGGGAGGCGCGTGAGAGATGCAGCGGGAGGCGCGTGACAGATGCAGCGAGAGGCGCGTGACAGATGCAGCGAGAGGCCTGTGACAGATGCAGCGGGAGGCCTGTGACAGATGCAGGGGGAGGCGTGTGACAGATGCAGCGGGAGGCGTGTGACAGATGCAGGGGGAGGCGTGTGACAGATGCAGGGGGAGGCGTGTGACCGATGCAGGGGGAGGCCTGTGACCGATGCAGGGGGAGGCGTGTGACCGATGCAGCGGGAGGCGTGTGACAGATGCAGGGGGAGGCGTGTGACAGATGCAGCGGGAGGCGTGTGACAGATGCAGGGGGAGGCGTGTGACAGATGCAGCGGGAGGCGTGTGACAGATGCAGCAAGAGGCGTGTGACAGATGCAGGGAGAGGCATGTGACAGATGCAGGGCGAGGTGCGTGACAGATGCAGTGGGAGGTGCGTGCGCTGCGTGACCGATGCAGCAGGAGATGCGTGACAGATGCAGCAGGAGGTGCGTGACCGATGCAGAGGGAGGTGCGTGACACATGCAGCGGAAGGTGCGTGAGAGATGCAGCGGAAGGTGCGTGAGAGATGCAGCGGGAGGTGCGTGACAGATGCAGCGAGAGGTGGGTGACAGATGCAGCGGGAGGCGCGGGAGAGATGCAGCGGGAGGTGCGTGACCGATGCAGAGGGAGGTGCGTGACCGATGCAGTGGGAGGGGGGTGACAAATGCAGGGGGAGGTGCGTGACAGATGCAGGGGGAGGCGTGTGACAGATGCAGTGGGAGGGGTGTGTGACAGATGCAGCGGGAGGCGTGTGACGAGGTGCGTGACAGATGCAGCGGGAGGCGTGTGACAGATGCAGCGGGAGGCGTGTGACAGATGCAGGGGGAGGCGTGTGACAGATGCAGGGGGAGGCGTGTGACAGATGCAGAGGGAGGCGTGTGACAGATGCAGCGGGAGGCGTGTGACAGATGCAGGGGGATGGGTGTGACAGATGCAGCGGGAGGCGTGTGACATATGCAGGGGGAGGCGTGTGACAGATGCAGCGGGAGGCGTGTGGCAGATGCAGCGGGAGGCGTGTGACAGATGCAGCGGGAGGCGTGTGACAGATGCAGCGGGAGGGGTGTGACAGATGCAGGGGGAGGCGTGTGACAGTTGCAGGGGGAGGCGTGTGACAGATGCAGCGGGAGGCGTGTGACAGATGCAGGGGGAGGCGTGTGACAGATGCAGCGGGAGGCGTGTGACAGATGCAGGGAGAGGCGCGTGACAGATGCAGGGGGAGGTGCGTGACAGATGCAGCGAGAGGTGCGTGACAGATGCAGCGGGAGGTGCGTGACAGATGCAGCGGGAGGTACGTGACAGATGCAGCGGGAGGGGCGTGAGAGCTGCAGCAGGAGGTGCGTGAGAGATGCAGCGGAAGGTGCGTGACAGATGCAGCGGGATGGGCGTGACAGATGCAGCAGGAGGTGCGTGCGCTGCATGACAGATGCAGCGGAAGGTGCGTGACAGATGCAGCAGGAGGTGCGTGACACATGCAGAGGGAGGTGCGTGAGAGATGCAGCGGGAGGGGCGTGACAGATGCAGCTGGAGGTACGTGACAGATGCAGCGGGAGGGGTGTGACAGGTGCAGCGGGAGGTGCATGCGCTGCGTGACAGATGCAGCGGGAGGTGCGTGAGAGATGCAGCGGGAAAGCGTGACCGATGCAGCGGGAGGGGCGTGACCGATGCAGCGGGAGGGGCGTGACAGATGCAGCGGGAGCTGGGTGACAGATGCAGCGGGAGCTGGGTGACAGATGCAGCGGGAGGTGCGTGAGAGATGCAGCGGGAAAGCGTGACCGATGCAGCTGGAGGGGCGTGACCGATGCAGAGGGAGGTGCGTGACCGATGCAGTGGGAGGTGCGTGAGCGATGCAGAGGGATGGGTGTGACAGATGCAGCGAAAGGTGCGTGACCGATGCAGCTGGAGGGGCGTGACAGATGCAGCGGGATGGGTGTGATACATGCAGTGGGAGGTGGGTGACAGATGCAGCGAGAGGTGGGTGACAGATGCAGCGGAAGGTGCATGAGAGATGCAGCAAGAGGTGCGTGACAGATGTAGTGGGAGGGGCGTGACAGATGCAGCGGGAGGTGCGTGACACATGCAGCGGGAGGTGGGTGACAGATGCAGCGGGAGGTGCGTGACAGATGCAGCGGAAGGTGAGTGACAGATGCAGCGAGAGGTGCGTGACAGATGGAGCGGGAGGTGCCTGACAGATGCAGCGGGAGGTGCGTGACAGATGCAGCGGGAGGTGCGTGACAGATGCAGCGGGAGGTACGTGACAGATGCAGCGGGAGGGGCGGGAGAGCTGCAGCAGGAGGTGCGAGAGAGATGCAGCGGAAGGTGCGTGACAGATGCAGCGAGAGGTGCGTGACAGATGCAGCGGGAGGGGCGTGACAGATGCAGCAGGAGGTGCGTGCGCTGCATGACAGATGCAGCGGAAGGTGCGTGACAGATGCAGCAGGAGGTGCGTGACACATGCAGAGGGAGGTGCGTGAGAGAGGCAGCGGGAGGGGCGAGACAGATGCAGCGGGAGGTACGTGACAGATGCAGCGGGAGGGGCGTGACAGATGCAGCGGGAGGTGCATGCGCTGCGTGACAGATGCAGCGGGAGGTGCGTGAGAGATGCAGCGGGAAAGCGTGACCGATGAAGCGGGAGGGGCGTGACCGATGCAGCGGGAGGGGCGTGACAGATGCAGCGGGAGCTGGGTTACAGATGCAGCGGGAGGTGCGTGACAGATGCAGCGGGAGGCGCGTCACCGATGCAGCGGGAGGGGCGTGACAGATGCAGCGGGAGGGGCGTGACAGGTGCAGCGGGAGCTGGGTGACAGATGCAGCGGGAGGTGCGTGTGACAGATGCAGCGGGAGGTGGGTGACAGATGCAGAGAGTTGTGCGTGACAAATGCAGCGCGAGGTGCGTGACAAATCGCTGCATTTGCGATCCCAGCACTGTGACCGAGGTAGCAGACTGGAATCACCATCGTGACCATCGCCTAGCTTACTCAGGCTGCCCTGCTTGAGAGGTCAGGAAACTGCATCCGTGAACGCAAGCCCTGGCCTTGCCACTCCCAGAAAATGGGGCGGACATGCCCCCGTTTCCAGGAACGCTGGCCGTCCCCGACCCCGCACCACACCTTAAATGCTTCAGCCTGTCAATCGGGCTGAGACATAGAAGGGTCTGCGTGCGATGATGCATGTCGTTCTACACACTCGATAATCGGGAATCTGTATTCAGCATTGCACATACATGAAATACTGAATTAGTCCCTTTGAGAGCAAAACTGCAATATCTGAGACGGACATTAGGACATTTGCTGAAATGCATACATGGGAAAAATCAAAGCGGTAAAACGTAACATAGGGAAAAGACATCGCAAGGAAATCAGTCACTTTGTGCAGAAGTACCATTAGAAAAAAAGGTGGTACAAAATGATTTCTCAATTTGATATTTTAATTTTATTCAAAACAAATATCAAAGCAACACCAGATAATGAGAACATTTCAAGGTTATGTTGAAAGCCATATATTTACTAGCTGCAATTAACTGAATTTTAACTTGAAAACATTCGCCTCTGGCCCCATTTTGCTAAATAAACAGAAGCTGCATTACAGCTGATTTTGCAAATTTCTGGCTATTACAGTAAGCGTCGCCAATTAGATTGAGTTAACCATGTCATTGCTGTTTGAGTTTGGGATTGAATTGTAAAATAAAGGCATTTTACCATATTGCAGCAGTGACTGTCCGCTAAGTGTGTGCAAGTTATGGCCTAATCCTCCCCCTAGTGCTTAACCCTAACACTCCTGCTAGTGCCTAACCCTAACCCTCCTGGTAGTGCCTAACCCTAACCCTCCCGCTAGTGCCTAACCCTAACCCTCCCGCTAGTGCCTAACCCTAACCCTCCCGCTAGTGCCTAACCCTAACCCTCCTGCTAGTGCCTAACCCTAACCCTCCCACTATGCCTAACCCTAACCCTCCCGCTAGTGCCTAACCCTAACCCTCCCGCTTGTGCCTAACCCTAACCCTCCCGCTAGTGCCTAACCCTAACCCTCCCGCTAGTGCCTAACCCTAACCCTCCCGCTAGTGCCTAACCCTAACCCTCCCACTAGTGCCTAACCCTAACCCTCCCGCTAGTGCCTAACCCTAACCCTCCCGCTAGTGCCTAACCCTAACCCTCCTGCTAGTGCCTAACCCTCCCACTAGTGCCTAACCCTCCCGCTAGTGCCTAACCCTAACCCTCCCGCTAGTGCCTAACCCTAACCCTCCCCCTAGTGCCTAACCCTAACCCTCCTGCTAGTGCCTAACCCTAACCCTCCCGCTAGTGCCTAACCCTAACCCTCCTGCTAGTGCCTAACCCTAACCCTCCCACTAGTGCCTAACCCTAACCCTCCCGCTAGTGCCTAGCCCTAACCCTCCCGCTAGTGCCTAACCCTAACCCTCCTGCTAGTGCCTAACCCTAACCCTCCCCCTAGTGCCTAACCCTAACCCTCCTGCTAGTGTCTAACCCTAACCCTCCCGCTAGTGCCTAACCATAACCCTCCCGCTAGTGCCTAACCCTAACCCTCCCGCTAATGCCTAACCCTCCTGCTAGTGCCTAACCCTAACCCTCCCGCTAGTGCCTAACCCTAACCCTCCCGCTAGTGCCTAACCCTAACCCTCCCGCTAGTGCCTAACCCTAACCCTCCCCCTAGTGCCTAACCCTAACCCTCCCCCTAGTGCCTAACCCTAACCCTCCCCCTAGTGCCTAACCCTAACCCTCCTGCTAGTGCCTCGACAAAACCCAGGGGCCAGGTCGACATGTAACAAACATACAGCCGCCACCGGCACTGCATAGGGGGATGGCCACTACTCTGGGGACACTGCATAGGGGGGATGGCCGCTACTCTGGGGGCACTGCATAGGTGGGGGTGGCCGCTATTGGGGACACTGTATGGGGGGGCCATTACTAGGGGAAATGCATAGTGGGGTCTACTACTGGGGTCACTGCATAGGGGGGACTACTACTGGGGGCAATGCATAGGGAGGGGGCACTTCTGGGGGCACTGATTAAAGGGGCACTACATAAGGGGACCACTACTGGGGGCACTGTATATGGGGACCACTACTGGGGCATTGCATAGGGGGGTGACCGCTACTGGAGGCACTGTATATGGGGACCACTACTGGGGGCAATGCATAGGGGGGGCACTGATTAAAGGGGCACTACATAAGGGGACCACTACTGGGGGCACTGTATATGGGGACCACTACTGGGGCACTGCATAGGGGGGTGACCGCTACTGGAGGCACTGTATATGGGGACCACTACTGGGGCAATGCATAGGGGGGTGACTGCTACTGGGGGTGTTACTAGGGCACTGCATAGGGAGGACTACTCCTGGGGGCACTGTATAGGGAGGACTACTACTGGGGGCACAGCATAGGGGGACTACTACTGGGGGCACAGCATAGGGGGACTACTACTGGGGGCACAGCATAGGGGGACTACTACTGGGGGCACTGCAGAGGGGGGATTACTACTGGGGCACCCCGTTAGTGATGTGGCCATGGGGGTTGGTTGCCAGGGGTGTAGGTGCTCAGTAATGCTTCCCCGGGGGAAGGGGTGTCTGGCTCCTACACTTCATCCTGACTCCTAAGTTTTAGAAAAATTTGTCAAGCCCTGGAGTAGGTTCTCCCCAGCCCCACATGTGCACCAGACACCCCATGGCTCCTCCCAATAACAATATTCCCCACAGAGCAGGCTCCCCCCAGCCCCACACGTGCATCACACCCTCCCATAACTTCACAAAGACTCACAGTAAGAGCACTCCTCAGAAAAAGTGACAGCAGGCAGGAGAAGACTCCATACAACACACTAATATAGCTCTACACAGTGGCGTATCTATAATGGGTGCAGTGTGTGCGGGGCACATGGGCACCCGGGTCCAGGGGGCCCCGCACCGCACACACTGCACCCATATTATTTTAGATTTACCTGTCCGTGGTCCCACGTTGGGTGTCTGGGCTGCTCAGAACACCGGAAAATGTCTGCCGTGGCCATTTTCCGGTGTTCTGCGCATGCGCAGTATACTCCGGGCACACTCTAGTGCCCGGAGTCTACTAAGGCTCCGGTGGCTGGCTAGCCGCGTCAGTCGGCTGCCCGCACGGGAAGTTTACACGGGCCCCCTCCTCTCTTAAAACACCCCTGGCTTTATACTACATGCTAATATTATACAACACACTAATATAGCTCTACACTACATGCTAACATTACACTATATGCTAATTGTGCTACACACTACATGCTAACATTACACTACATGCTAACATTACACTATATGCTGACATTACACTACATGCTGACATACATACTGACATTACACTATATGCTGACATACATACTGACATTACACTACATGCTGACATTACACTACATGCTGACACTACATGCTGACATTACACTATATGCTGACATAGATACTGACATTACACTACATGCTGACATTACACTATATGCTGACACTACATGCTGACATTACACTACATACTGACACTACATGCTGACATTACACTATATGCTGACATTACACTATATGCTGACACTACATGCCGACACTACATGCTGACATTACACTTCATACTGATACTACATGCTGACATTACACTACATACTGACACTACATGCTGACATTACACTATATGCTGACACTACATGCTGACATTACACGACATACTGACACTACATGCTGACATTACACTATATGCTGACATTACATGCTGACATTACACTACATGCTGACATTACACTATATGCTGACATTACATGCTGACATTACACTACATACTGACACTACATGCTGACATTACACTATATGCTGACACTACATGCCGACACTACATGCTGACATTACACTACATACTGATACTACATGCTGACATTACACTACATACTGACACTACATGCTGACATTACACTATATGCTGACATTACATGCTGACATTACACTACATGCTGACATTACACTATATGCTGACATTACATGCTGACATTACACTACATACTGACACTACATGCTGACATTACACTATATGCTGACACTACATGCCGACACTACATGCTGACATTACACTACATACTGATACTACATGCTGACATTACACTACATACTGACACTACATGCTGACATTACACTATATGCTGACATTACATGCTGACATTACACTACATACTGACACTACATGCTGACATTACACTATATGCTGACATTACATGCTGACATTACACTACATACTGACACTACATGCTGACATTACACTATGGACCTCATTCAGAGTCGGTCGAAGCGGCCACTCGGTCGAACGGGAAAAGGGGCCGGAAATGCAAATGATTCCCTTCAAGTTGCGTCCCTAAGTTCGGATCGGTAGCTGGCCGACCAAGGGGAGAAAGCAGCCGGAAGACAAAAAAATACGCCCCCTTCTCGTACGCATTATACATCATCTCCGGGCACATAAGGATTAATCGAGACCATCGGAACTGGTCGTAGAGCTTAAGGTTGACCATACCCTCTCTTAAGCTCTACGATCATGTCAGTGTAAAAACCTCCCATGTCACATGTGCCATGACGCTACTTTGTTAATTATGCACTCCCATAAACCGTATGCACTTCCATAAAATGCCGTTCGCATAATTAGGCACGCCTGCATTCGGATCTCCACTCCCCCGTTTTCAAGCACCTTCCCCTGTTACCACCCACAAACGCCTCATTCTGTCACTCAAACTACCGACCTGGCTGTGTTCAAGGAGAGAGAAATTTCTGATCGTAGCGGCTAGTTTGCGCACGCGCATTGCGAACTTTGGCGTACAACAATGCGGCCGCTTCGACCGACTCTGAATGAGGTCCAATATGCTGACATTACATGCTGACATTACACTATATGCTGACACTACATACTGACATTCCACTACATGCTGACATTACATGCTGACATTACACTATATGCTGACACTACATGCTGACATTACACTACATACTGACACTACATGCTGACATTACACTATGGACCTTATTCAGAGGCGGCCGTACGGTCTACGACCGCATGGCCACCTCGATGTTTTGCCAGTGCGCATGCGCACGAGGGAGCTGGCTCCCTCGTGCGCATGCATGAGACCCGCTACGACCGACAGCGCTGGTCGTAGCGGGTCTCTTTCCAAAGGGGGCGAGCTGTCGATGTTGATTGACAGCTCGCCCCGTTTGGAAGGCGGGGAACGCCTGCCGTTTGGGGAGGCCCCACTGACATGGAGAGCTTCCGGCTCTGACAGAGCCAGAAGCTCTCCGGGGCTTACGACAAGTGAGACCCTACCCTAGGGTCTCGTCGTAAGCCCCGATGGTCGCGATGGTCTCTGAGCATCGCGACCATCACCCGAGCGGTCGTTAGAGCTGTGGGTGTTAACCCACAGCCTAATGACCGCAACAGAGGCGGGCGGTCAGGATGCAAGTGGCTGCCCAGTTTCTGAGCGACCGCTTGCATCCTCCAACCGCCTCTGAATGAGGCCCTATATGCTGACACTACATGCCGACACTACATGCTGACATTACACTACATACTGATACTACATGCTGACATTACACTACATACTGACACTACATGGTGACATTACACTATATGCTGACACTACATGCCGACACTACATGCTGACATTACACTACATACTGACACTACATGCTGACATTAAACTACATGCTAATTGTACACTATGGGGGTCAGTCAGACCCGGTCGTTAGCGCCGATGCGCTCGGACCGGGTCGATGGCCCCCCACAGAGCATGCGCACGACGGCGCCAGTGCCGTCATGCGCATGCGTGAGACCTGCTACGACCGACAGCGCCGGTCGTAGCGGGTCTCGATCCAAATGGGGCGAGCTGTCGATGTTGATTAACAGCTCGCCCCGTTTGGAAGGCGGGCCGGGGGGGTGGCAGCCCAAACGGAGGCGTTCCCATGGGAACGCCTACCGTTTGGGGGCGGCCCCACTGACATCACTAGTGATGTCAGTGGAGAGCTTCCGGCTCAGACAGAGCCAGAAGCTCTCCGGGGCTTACGACAAGGGAGACCCTACCCTAGGGTCTCGTCGTAAGCCCCGATGGTCGCGATGGTCTCCATCGCGACTATCACCGGAGCGGTCGTTAGAGCTGTGGGTGTTAACCCACAGCCTAACGACCGCAACAGAGGCGGCCGGTCAGGATGCAAGTGGCAGCCCAGTTTCTGAGCGACCGCTTGCATCCTCCGACCGCCTCTGAATGAGGCCCTATATGCTAACATTACCCTACACACTAACAAATCAGTCCTCCTTTCACCCAGCATAATGTAATTGAAAATAAACATTTATTTTATACACTATGAATCAGACCTCAGATCTATGGGGCGACTCCCCCTGCCTTCCCTCCTGTAGTCTCTCTGACGGTGCCTCTCCTCTTCTGCTGCCTTGTGCTCTTCATTTTACTGCACTCTGATTGGTGAATAGCACCAGCCATCCACCAATCAGTGTACAGAGCCCACTCATCATTGTGATTGGTGAATGACCCGTGCTATTCACCAATCAGCAGTGCTATTTACGTGCAGCCCACGTGGATCGTGAATCTGTGTCGCCAGGAGCATAGCGCATACTTGCCTGCATCTCAAGTTCCCAGCTGCCAGGTATGCAAATACACAGCGTGGAATCAGGTCCCCTGCGGCCGCAACCCACCCTGCCTACGACCCAGCCAGCCCCTGACTGACACTGACATGGGGGCCCGCAGAGAGCTGATGACCCTTACCACAGACTGCTGTGTATACTAGCAGACAGACATCTGCTGCGCAGCGACCGCCTGAGCCACTGCAGTGCTGACAGCAAGCAGCACAGCTAAGCCGGCCCTGACTGAGTGGGTGGGACTTTGACGGGTCTGTGTGTACGGGGGGTGCCTAACCCTCCCCTTAGTGCCTAACCCTAACCTTCTCCCTAGTGCCTAACCCTCCCCCTAGTGCCTAACCCTAACCTTCTCTCTAGTGCCTAACCCTAACCCACCCTCCCCCTAGTGCCTAACCCTAACCTTTTCCCTAGTGCCTAACCCTAACCCTCCCCCTAGTGCCTAACCCTAACCTTCCCCCTAGTGCCTAACCCTAACCTTCCCCCTAGTGCCTAACCCTAACCCTCCCCCTAGTGCCTAAACCTAAACCTCCCCCTAGTGCCTAACCCTAACCCTCCCCCTAGTGCCTAACCCTAACCCTCCCCCTAGTGTCTAACCCTAACCTTCTCCCTAGTGCCTAACCCTCCCCTTACTCCCCTTAGTGCCTAACCCTAACCTTCTCCCTAGTGCCTAACCCTAACCCTCCCCCTAGTGTCTAACCCTAACCTTCTCCCTAGTGCCTAACCCTCCCCTTACTCCCCTTAGTGCCTAACCCTAACCTTCTCCCTAGTGCCTAACCCTAACCCTCCCCCTAGTGCCTAACCCTAACCTTCTCCCTAGTGCCTAACCCTAACCCTCCCCCTAGTGCCTAACCCTAACCCTCCCCCTAGTGCCTAACCCTAACCTTCTCCCTAGTGCCTAACCCTAACCCTCCCCCTAGTGCCTAACCCTAACCTTTTCCCTAGTGTCTAACCCTAACCCTCCCCCTAGTGCCTAACCCTAACCTTCCCCCTAGTGCCTAACCCTAACCTTCCCCCTAGTGCCTAACCCTAACCCTCCCCCTAGTGCCTAAACCTAAACCTCCCCCTAGTGCCTAACCCTAACCCTCCCCCTAGTGCCTAACCCTAACCCTCCCCCTAGTGTCTAACCCTAACCTTCTCCCTAGTGCCTAACCCTAACCCTCCCCCTAGTGCTTAACCCTAACCCTCCCCTTACTCCCCTTAGTGCCTAACCCTAACCTTCTCCCTAGTGCCTAACCCTAACCCTCCCCCTAGTGCCTAACCCTAACCTTCTCCCTAGTGCCTAACCCTCCCCCTAGTGCCTAACCCTAACCCTCCCCCTAGTGCCTAACCCTAACCTTCTCCCTAGTGCCTAACCCTCCCCCTAGTGCCTAACCCTAAGCCTCCCCCTAGTGCCTAAACCTAAACCTCCCCCTAGTGCCTAACCCTAACCCTCCCCTTACTCCCCTTAGTGCCTAACCCTAACCCTCCCCCTAGTGCCTAACCCTAACCCTCCCCCTAGTGCCTAACCATAATCCTCCCCCTAGTGCCTAACTCTAACCCTCCCCCTACTGCCTAACCCTAACCCTCCCCCTAGTGCCTAACTCTAACCCTCCCCCTACTGCCTAACCCTAACCCTTCCCCTAGTGCCTAACTCTAACCCTCCCCCTACTGCCTAACCCGAACCCTCCCCCTAGTGCCTAACCATAACCCTCCCCCTAGTGCCTAACCCTATACCTAACCCTAATGCACACTAGCAGGATGTCAGTGGTCGGGATTCTGGAGCCGGCATTCAGACTGCTGCCGACTACATCTCCTTGGGGCTACAAGTATTGGTAATTACACTGCCATGATGGCCTCTACGATTACTCTTTGAGTCTAATTCAAAGGTGGACTGAGGGGCTGATTAACTACGGATCGCTATTCTGTTGCTAATATCAGCGGTGATATGTAAATGTTAGCATTCGCATTGCGATCGCAGCCTGATATAAGGATGCCCACTTCCCGTTACTCACGCTATGAGACCTCAGGCGGCGTCTGGTATCGCACGACCACCGGCAGCGGTGTGTTTGTTACTGTGTAGTGTGGACCGCTCTCACTGCGGTCTGCACTACACTTAAATAATGTGGGGCCCGGAGGACACTGGCGGCGGGTGCAGTGCGGTCGAACAGGGGCGCCACCCATAGAGGGCGCACCCCTTCCCAACATCCCGGTTTCAGCAGTGGGCCCGAAGTGGGTGGTGAAATCGGGAGGTTCAGGTGTGCGGCGTTGCCAGACCCCGGAGTTTGAATGGATTCTGCGCGTGTGCGCGCAGCATCCATCCAGTGACCGGAGAAGGCTGGGGGAAGCCCAGCTAGTGAGGCTCCCCCCAGCCTGACATTATTTGGAGGAGTGCCATGCATTGCACGCCTCCCAATAACATCACATAGGAGGTGTGGCCTATGGTAATTAAGTCACCCCCCCATTTTTGGTCATGTGCGGCGAAGCTACGCTAGATGTGAGGGCTCACTTTGAAGAGCTGGCACAGGGTGCTCCAAACCCTAGAGCCAGCCCTGCCTGCAGGAGAATGTCACACTGCAGCACCACCCGGCTCCTGTCACAGAGGAGGAGCCGGCATTTGATGTCACCCCCTCCGAGGGTGACACCCATGTGCGGCCTGCAACCCCATAGTGACACCACTGGCGTGCATTACTGTTAGGTGCGGGCAGCTCTACCTTTATGAGCAGGGCATACTCCCTCCGGTGACCCTGCTGTCTGGACAAAACCCCGGCTTGGTGGGACGGTCAACCAAAATCGGGACTGCAGGAGCAGGACAGCTGGCAGACTGCACTGCTCTCCCATGAACTTGCAGGAGTCATCAAGTTTGCTCAGACTGAGGTTAAAATGATAATTTTGTTGCATTCTCACAGATTTTTGGAAGACTGCCAATTTCCACTGGAGCCAGCCCCGGAAACCTGTGTAATTTAAGAGTGTCCCCATTTTTAGAGATTGTATGACAGTGTGTGGCCCTGACGAAGTTCAAACCTAGGCAAAAACCTAATCCTGGTCAAACTACGCCACCATGACAAATTTGGTGTAGCTAGGTCCAAAACTGTGGCCATGCACAAAGGACAAAAAGAAGGACAGACAGACACACTTTCTCGCGTATTATATAGATTATTACCCCCACCACACTAATAAATAGCCTAGCCGCCCACCCCATTACATTTCATGATTACCCCCAACAACACTACTTAATAGCCCAGATGCCTATTGTGTTATTACATTTAAATATTAGACACACCCCACTAATAATTAAATAAATGTCCCACCACCCATCCCTATACATTTAATGAATAGTCCCCACTATGCCAAAAAATAACCCAGCCCCCACCCCCAATACATTTAATGATTAGCCCCGCCTCGCCCCCAACCCCTACAGATTTAATGATTATCCCAACCACACTATTGAGTAGCCCAGACTCCCATACCAGTATAATAAATTATTAAGCCCCACCAGATTAAATAAATGGCCAGAGAAAATACCCTCAATACTTTTAATAAATAGTCCCCACCACAGAAATAATTAAATATCCCGGCCCCCTGTTGCATAGGGATGGCCATCAACAATACTACTGATGGCAGATGGTTTCACCATCGATGTCAGAGATCCAATTGTTCCTCGCCATCGATGGCTGACTTGGAACCATTGGATTTTCTCTAATTCCCAATGGCACAGAGCTTAACACCGCCCTCTGCTGCCCTCTAAGCCCCGCCCCCCAATGCTGACTGGCCCGCGGCCTGTCATGCCCAAAGTGTGGCCACTGGCTTAACGTGGATGGTTTTCTATAAATTGTAGTTGTGTTTGTGTGGAAAGTGGGCATGTTTGAGGTGATCACAGTTATGTGGATCGAGGGAAGGGCTTATTTTGTCTTTATAAAAGATGGGATGTATGCAAATGTGCAGTGACCACTATCTACCAATGATGTTAGATTCTATTTTCTATGTTGAAAAAAAGACAGCTACAATCTGATTGGTTCCTATGCCACCTACTGTATGTGTTGCTACTGGTTGCAGCAAATTTATGCACCTTATATCCTGCAATTAAATAATCCTCACGGTATGCTGAGAGGAAAAGAGCGATAATTATCTTTATTCTGCTACAAAATACAACTTTCTGTGGTTTTGTGTGAGAACTTCCAAGTCCATTAAAAAAATAAAATTTGTAATCCCTTCTACCACCTCTAATTACACATTTAAAAAGAAAATAAACTAAACTAAAATACAAATTGTTCCTTCATCAAAGAGCACTTTGTAACATTCAGCAAATACACTGACGTCTAGGGGTTATGAGCAATATCCACTTAGATTAGTTTGTACTTTTCCTAAAAACCACGGGGCAAGGAGTTCTTGTTTCATTTAGTGTGACTGGAAAGTTCATTATTAAGCAATAACATGGATTATCCTGTGTCTCCTACAATATGTACTGGTCTGATATTAAACATAGTGAACCTACCGATATTTCCCTTTTAAGAAAAAATCTCCTGTTCCTTGAGTGCAGCTAGGCAGCCATTTTGTACTGTACCATATTTTATTTAGGCAGCAGAGGCGATCTCACGTAGGCAAAGTTCGGTGGGGTGAGCTCATGCAAACGCACCCATACAGACCTTCAAATAATTGAAAGTGCAAATTTTCGGAGGTGTATATTTTGCGCCTACTCCAGGGAGGTGCAATTATTCGCTAATGATGATGGCTTGTTGGACATAGACGCATATGCTGCCTAGGCAAAAGCAAAACATACGTGTATCTTATGTGCAGAAATACGCTTTGTTGGGAGAATGTTCTTGTGAGGAAATAACTCCCATTTTACTTCCAGCGCTGAAATGGCCCCGATGTCACTTTTTATTATTATTATTTTTATTATTATTATTATCGTTTATTTATTATAGCGCTACAAGTGTTCCGCAGCGCCTTACATAATACATAAACAAATAAGTGAATAAGAAACTAGTTACTTACAGTACAAAACAATGCAGAACAGGACAAGATTATGGTGTATACACATTGCTGCATTAGCGATCATAACGTGACAGTACACACACTGTATATGTGTCTCCCTGTGTATAATGTGACAGTACACACACTGTATATGTGTCTCCCTGTGTATAATGTGACAGTACACACACTGTATATGTGTCTCCCTGTGTATAATGTGACAGTACACACACTGTATATGTGTCTCCCTGTGTATAATGTGACAGTACATACACTGTATATGTGTCTCCCTGTGTATAATTTGACAGTGCATACACTGTATATGTGTCTCCCTGTGTATAATGTGACAGTACACACACTGTATATGTGTCTCCCTGTGTATAATGTGACAGTACATACACTGTATATGTGTCTCCCTGTGTATAATGTGACAGTACACACACTGTATATGTGTCTCCCTGTGTATAATGTGACAGTACACACACTGTATATGTGTCTCCCTGTGTATAATGAAACAGTACACACACTGTATATGTGTCTCCCTATGTATAACGTGACAGTACACACTGACTGTATATGTGTCTCCCTGTGTATAATGTGACAGTACACACACTGTATATGTGTCTCCCTGTGTATAATGTGACAGTACACACACTGTATATGTGACTCCCTGTGTATAATGTTACAGTACACACACTGTATATGTGACTCCCTGTGTATAATGTAACAGTACACACACTGTATATGTGTCTCCCTGTGTATAACATGACAGTACACACACTGTATATGTGTCTCCCTGTGTATAATGTGACAGTACACACACTGTATATGTGTCTCCCTGTGTATAACGTGACAGTACACACACTGTATATGTGTCTCTCTGTGTATAATGTGACAGTACACACACTGTATATGCGTCTCTCTGTGTATAACGTGACAGTACATACACTGTATATGTGTCTTCCTGTGTATGACAGTACATACACTGTATATGTGTCTCCCTGTGTATAATCTGACAGTGCATACACTGTATATGTGTCTCCCTGTGTATAATGTGACAGTACATACACTGTATATGTGTCTCTCTGTGTATAATCTGACAGTACATACACTGTATATGAGTCTCCCTGTGTATAATGTGACAGTACATACACTGTATATGTGTCTCTCTGTGTATAATGTGACAGTACACAGACTGTATATGTGTCTCCCTGTGTATAATGTGACAGTATACACACTGTATATGTGTCTCCCTGTGTATAATGTGACAGTACACACACTGTATATGTGACTCCCTGTGTATAATTTAACAGTACACACACTGTATATGTGTCTCCCTGTGTATAACATGACAGTACACACACTGTATATGTGTCTCCCTGTGTATAATGTGACAGTACACACACTGTATATGTGTCTCCCTGTGTATAACGTGACAGTACACACACTGTATATGTGTCTCTCTGTGTATAACGTGACAGTACACACACTGTATATGTGTCTCCCTGTGTATAATGTGACAGTACACACACTGTATATGCGTCTCTCTGTGTATAACGTGACAGTACATACACTGTATATGTGTCTTCCTGTGTATGACAGTACATACACTGTATATGTGTCTCCCTGTGTATAATCTGACAGTGCATACACTGTATATGTGTCTCCCTGTGTATAATGTGACAGTACATACACTGTATATGTGTCTCTCTGTGTATAATCTGACAGTACATACACTGTATATGAGTCTCCCTGTGTATAATGTGACAGTACATACACTGTATATGTGTCTCTCTGTGTATAATGTGACAGTACACACACTGTATATGTGTCTCCCTGTGTATAATGTGACCGTACACACACTGTATATGTGTCTCCCTGTGTATAATGTGACAGTACATACACTGTATATGTGTCTCCTTGTGTATAACGTGACAGTACACACACTGTATATGTGTCTCTCTGTGTATAAAGCGACAGTACATACACTGTATATGTGTCTTCCTGTGTATGTCAGTACATACACGGTATATGTCTCCCTGTGTATAACGTGACAGTACATACACACACTGTATATGTGTCTCCCTGTGTATAATGTGACAGTACACACACTGTATATGTGTCTCTCTGTGTATAACGTGACAGTACATACACTGTATATGTGTCTTCCTGTGTATGACAGTACATACACTGTATATGTGTCTCTCTGTGTATAATCTGACAGTACACACACTGTATATGTGTCTCTCTGTGTATAATGTGACAGTACATACACTGTAAATGAGTCTCCCTGTGTATAATGTGACAGTACATACACTGTATATGTGTGTCTCTGTGTATAATGTGACAGTACATACACTGTATATGAGTCTCCCTGTGTATAATGTGACAGTACACACACTGTATATGTGTCTCCCTGTGTATAATGTGACAGTACACACACTGTATATGTGTCTCCCTGTGTATAATGTGACAGTACACACACTGTATATGTGTCTCCCTGTGTATAATGTGACAGTACATACACTGTATATGTGTCTCTCTGTGTATAATGTGACAGTACACACACTGTATATGTGTCTCCCTGTGTATAATGTGACAGTACATACACTGTAGTGTATATGTGTTTCCTTGTTTATAATGTTACAGTACACACACTGTATATGTGTCTCTCTGTGTATAATATGACAGTACACACACTGTATATGTGTCTCTCTGTGTATAACATGACAGTACACACACTGTATATGTGTCTCTCTGTGTATGACAGTACATAGCATACACTATATATGTGTCTCTCTGTGTATAATCTGACAGTGGATACACTGTATATGTCTCTTCCTGTGTATAATGTGACAGTACACACACTGTATATGTGTCTCCCTGTGTATAATGTGACAGTACACACACTGTATATGTGTCTCCCTGTGTATAATGTGACAGTACATACACTGTATATGTGTCTCCTTGTGTATAACGTGACAGTACACACACTGTATATGTGTCTCTCTGTGTATAAAGTGACAGTACATACACTGTATATGTGTCTTCCTGTGTATGACAGTACATACACTGTATATGTGTCTCCCTGTGTACAACGTGACAGTACATACACTGTATATGTGTCTCCCTGTGTATAATGTGACAGTACACACACTGTATATGTGTCTCCCTGTGTATAATGTGACAGTACACACACAGTATATGTGTCTCTCTGTGTATAACGTGACAGTACACACACTGTATATGTGTCTTCCTGTGTATGACAGTACATACACTGTATATGTGTCTCTCTGTGTATAATCTGACAGTGCATACACTGTATATGTGTCTCCCTGTGTATAATGTGACAGTACATACACTGTATATGTGTCTCCCTGTGTTTAATGTGACAGTACATACACTGTAGTGTATATGTCTTTCCTTGTTTATAATGTGACAGTACACACACTGTATATGTGTCTCTCTGTGTATAATGTGACCGTACACACACTGTATATGTGTCTCTCTGTGTATAAGGTGACAGTACATACACTTTATATGTATCTCCCTATGTATAATGTGACAGTACATACACTGTATAGTGTATATGTGTCTTCCTGTGTATGACAGTACACACACTGTATATGTGTCTCTCTGTGTATAAGGTGACAGTACATACACTGTATATGTGTCTCTCTGTGTATAATGTGACAGTACACACACTGTATAAGAGTCTCCCTGTGTATAATATGACAGTACACACACTGTATATGTGTCTCTCTGTGTATAACATGACAGTACACACACTGTATATGTGTCTCTCTGAGTATGACAGTACATACACTATATATGTGTCTCTCTGTGTATAATCTGACAGTGCATACACTGTATATGTCTCTTCCTGTGTATAATGTGACAGTACACACACTGTATATGTGTCTCCCTGTGTATAATGTGACAGTACACACACTGTATATGTGTCTCCCTGTGTATAATGTGACAGTACACACACTGTATAATTGTATATGTGTCTCTCTGTGTATAACGTGACAGTACATACACTCTATATGAGTCTCCCTGTGTATAACGTGACAGTACATACACTGTATATGTGTCTCCCTGTGTATAATGTGACAGTACATACACTGTATATGTGTCTCTCTGTGCATAATGTGACAGTACACACAGTGTATGTTTCCCTGTGTATAATGTGACAGTACATACACTGTATATGTGTCTCCCTGTGTATAATGTGACAGTACATACACTGTATATGAGTCTACCTGTGTATAATGTGACAGTACATACACTGTATATGTGTCTCCCTTTGTATAATGTGATAGTACACACACTGTATATGTGTCTCTCTGTGTATAATGTGACAGTACACACACTGTATATGTGTCTCTCTGTGTATAATGTGACAGTACACCCACTGTATATCTGTCTCTCTGTGTATGACAGTACACCCACTGTATATGTGTCTCCCTGTGTATAATGTGACAGTACACACACTGTATATGTGTCTCTCTGTGTATAATGTGACCGTACACACACTGTATATGTGTCTCTCTGTGTATAAGGTGACAGTACATACACTTTATATGTGTCTCCCTGTGTATAAGGTGACAGTACATACACTGTAAATGTGTCTTCCTGTGTATGACAGTACACACACTGTATATGTGTCTCTCTGTGTATAAGGTGACAGTACATACACTGTATATGTGTCTCTCTGTGTATAATGTGACAGTACACACACTGTATATGAGTCTCCCTGTGTATAATGTGACAGTACATACACTGTATATGTGTCTCTCTGTGTATAATCTGACAGTGCATACACTATATATGTGTCTCCCTGTGTATAATGTGAAAGTACACACACTGTATATTTGTCTCCCTGTGTATAATGTGACAGTACACACACTGTATATGTGTCTCCCTGTGTATAATGTGACAGTACACACACTGTATAATTGTATATGTGTCTCTCTGTGTATAACGTGACAGTACATACACTGTATATGAGTCTCCCTGTGTATAACGTGACAGTACATACACTGTATATGTGTCTCCCTGTGTATAATGTGACAGTACACACAGTGTATGTTTCCCTGTGTATAATGTGACAGTACATACACTGTATATGTGTCTCCCTGTGTATAATGTGACAGTACATACACTGTATATGAGTCTACCTGTGTATAACGTGACAGTACATACACTGTATATGTATCTCCCTGTGTATACTGTGACAGTACACACACTGTATATGTGTCTCTCTGTGTATAATGTGACAGTACACACACTGTATATGTGTCTCTCTGTGTATAATGTGACAGTACATACACTTTATATGTGTCTCTCTGTGTATGACAGTACACACACTGTATATGTGTCTCCCTGTGTATACTGTGACAGTACACACACTGTATATGTGTCTCTCTGTGTATAATGTGACAGTACACACACCACTGTATATGTGTTTCTCTGTGTATGACAGTGCATACACTGTATATCTGTCTCTCTGTGTATGACAGTACACCCACTGTATATGTGTCTCCCTGTGTATAATGTGACAGTACACACACTGTATATGTGTCTCTCTGTGCATAATGTGACCGTACACACACTGTATATGTGCCTCTCTGTGTATAAGGTGACAGTACATACACTGTATATGTGTCTTCCTGTGTATGACAGTACACACACTGTATATGTGTCTCTCTGTGTATAAGGTGACAGTACATACACTGTATATGTGTCTCTCTGTGTATAATGTGACAGGTCACACACTGTATATGAGTCTCCCTGTGTATAATGTGACAGTACATACACTGTATATGTGTCTCTCTGTGTATAATCTGACAGTGCATACACTATATATGTGTCTCCCTGTGTATAATGTGAAAGTACACACACTGTATATTTGTCTCCCTGTGTATAATGTGACAGTACACACACTGTATATGTGTCTCCCTGTGTATAATGTGACAGTACACACACTGTATAATTGTATATGTGTCTCTCTGTGTATAACGTGACAGTACATACACTGTATATGAGTCTCCCTGTGTATAACGTGACAGTACATACACTGTATATGTGTCTCCCTGTGTATAATGTGACAGTACATACACTGTATATGTGTCTCTCTGTGTATAATGTGACAGTACACACAGTGTATGTTTCCCTGTGTATAATGTGACAGTACATACACTGTATATGAGTCTACCTGTGTATAACGTGACAGTACATACACTGTATATGTATCTCCCTGTGTATACTGTGACAGTACACACACTGTATATGTGTCTCTCTGTGTATAATGTGACCGTACACACACTGTATATGTGTCTCTCTGTGTATAAGGTGACAGTACATACACTTTATAAGTTTATATGTGTCTCCCTGTGTATAATGTGACAGTACACACACTGTATATGTGTCTTCCTGTGTATGACAGTACACACACTGTATATGTGTCTCTCTGTGTATAAGGTGACAGTACATACACTGTATATGTGTCTATCTGTGTATAAGGTGACAGTACACATACTGTATATGAGTCTCCCTGTGTATAATGTGACAGTATATACACTGTATATGTGTCTCTCTGTGTATAATGTGACAGTGCATACACTATATATGTGTCTCCCTGTGTATAATGTGAAAGTACACACACTGTATATGTGTCTCCCTGTGTATAATGTGACAGTACACACACTGTATATGTGTCTCCCTGTGTATAATGTGACAGTACACACACTGTATATGTGTCTCCCTGTGTATAATGTGACAGTACACACACTGTATATGTGTCTTCCTGTGTATGTCAGTACATACACGGTATATGTCTCCCTGTGTATAACGTGACAGTACATACACACACTGTATATGTGTCTCCCTGTGTATAATGTGACAGTACACACACTGTATATGTGTCTCTCTGTGTATAACGTGACAGTACATACACTGTATATGTGTCTTCCTGTGTATGACAGTACATACACTGTATATGTGTCTCTCTGTGTATAATCTGACAGTACACACACTGTATATGTGTCTCTCTGTGTATAATGTGACAGTACATACACTGTAAATGAGTCTCCCTGTGTATAATGTGACAGTACATACACTGTATATGTGTGTCTCTGTGTATAATGTGACAGTACACACACTGTATATGAGTCTCCCTGTGTATAATGTGACAGTACACACACTGTATATGTGTCTCCCTGTGTATAATGTGACAGTACACACACTGTATATGTGTCTCCCTGTGTATAATGTGACAGTACACACACTGTATATGTGTCTCCCTGTGTATAATGTGACAGTACATACACTGTATATGTGTCTCTCTGTGTATAATGTGACAGTACACACACTGTATATGTGTCTCCCTGTGTATAATGTGACAGTACATACACTGTAGTGTATATGTGTTTCCTTGTTTATAATGTTACAGTACACACACTGTATATGTGTCTCTCTGTGTATAATATGACAGTACACACACTGTATATGTGTCTCTCTGTGTATAACATGACAGTACACACACTGTATATGTGTCTCTCTGTGTATGACAGTACATAGCATACACTATATATGTGTCTCTCTGTGTATAATCTGACAGTGGATACACTGTATATGTCTCTTCCTGTGTATAATGTGACAGTACACACACTGTATATGTGTCTCCCTGTGTATAATGTGACAGTACACACACTGTATATGTGTCTCCCTGTGTATAATGTGACAGTACATACACTGTATATGTGTCTCCTTGTGTATAACGTGACAGTACACACACTGTATATGTGTCTCTCTGTGTATAAAGTGACAGTACATACACTGTATATGTGTCTTCCTGTGTATGACAGTACATACACTGTATATGTGTCTCCCTGTGTACAACGTGACAGTACATACACTGTATATGTGTCTCCCTGTGTATAATGTGACAGTACACACACTGTATATGTGTCTCCCTGTGTATAATGTGACAGTACACACACAGTATATGTGTCTCTCTGTGTATAACGTGACAGTACACACACTGTATATGTGTCTTCCTGTGTATGACAGTACATACACTGTATATGTGTCTCTCTGTGTATAATCTGACAGTGCATACACTGTATATGTGTCTCCCTGTGTATAATGTGACAGTACATACACTGTATATGTGTCTCCCTGTGTTTAATGTGACAGTACATACACTGTAGTGTATATGTCTTTCCTTGTTTATAATGTGACAGTACACACACTGTATATGTGTCTCTCTGTGTATAATGTGACCGTACACACACTGTATATGTGTCTCTCTGTGTATAAGGTGACAGTACATACACTTTATATGTATCTCCCTATGTATAATGTGACAGTACATACACTGTATAGTGTATATGTGTCTTCCTGTGTATGACAGTACACACACTGTATATGTGTCTCTCTGTGTATAAGGTGACAGTACATACACTGTATATGTGTCTCTCTGTGTATAATGTGACAGTACACACACTGTATAAGAGTCTCCCTGTGTATAATATGACAGTACACACACTGTATATGTGTCTCTCTGTGTATAACATGACAGTACACACACTGTATATGTGTCTCTCTGAGTATGACAGTACATACACTATATATGTGTCTCTCTGTGTATAATCTGACAGTGCATACACTGTATATGTCTCTTCCTGTGTATAATGTGACAGTACACACACTGTATATGTGTCTCCCTGTGTATAATGTGACAGTACACACACTGTATATGTGTCTCCCTGTGTATAATGTGACAGTACACACACTGCATAATTGTATATGTGTCTCTCTGTGTATAAGGTGACAGTACATACACTGTATATGTGTCTATCTGTGTATAAGGTGACAGTACACATACTGTATATGAGTCTCCCTGTGTATAATGTGACAGTATATACACTGTATATGTGTCTCTCTGTGTATAATGTGACAGTGCATACACTATATATGTGTCTCCCTGTGTATAATGTGAAAGTACACACACTGTATATGTGTCTCCCTGTGTATAATGTGACAGTACACACACTGTATATGTGTCTCCCTGTGTATAATGTGACAGTACACACACTGTATATGTGTCTCCCTGTGTATAATGTGACAGTACACACACTGTATATGTGTCTTCCTGTGTATGTCAGTACATACACGGTATATGTCTCCCTGTGTATAACGTGACAGTACATACACACACTGTATATGTGTCTCCCTGTGTATAATGTGACAGTACACACACTGTATATGTGTCTCTCTGTGTATAACGTGACAGTACATACACTGTATATGTGTCTTCCTGTGTATGACAGTACATACACTGTATATGTGTCTCTCTGTGTATAATCTGACAGTACACACACTGTATATGTGTCTCTCTGTGTATAATGTGACAGTACATACACTGTAAATGAGTCTCCCTGTGTATAATGTGACAGTACATACACTGTATATGTGTGTCTCTGTGTATAATGTGACAGTACATACACTGTATATGAGTCTCCCTGTGTATAATGTGACAGTACACACACTGTATATGTGTCTCCCTGTGTATAATGTGACAGTACACACACTGTATATGTGTCTCCCTGTGTATAATGTGACAGTACACACACTGTATATGTGTCTCCCTGTGTATAATGTGACAGTACATACACTGTATATGTGTCTCTCTGTGTATAATGTGACAGTACACACACTGTATATGTGTCTCCCTGTGTATAATGTGACAGTACATACACTGTAGTGTATATGTGTTTCCTTGTTTATAATGTTACAGTACACACACTGTATATGTGTCTCTCTGTGTATAATATGACAGTACACACACTGTATATGTGTCTCTCTGTGTATAACATGACAGTACACACACTGTATATGTGTCTCTCTGTGTATGACAGTACATAGCATACACTATATATGTGTCTCTCTGTGTATAATCTGACAGTGGATACACTGTATATGTCTCTTCCTGTGTATAATGTGACAGTACACACACTGTATATGTGTCTCCCTGTGTATAATGTGACAGTACACACACTGTATATGTGTCTCCCTGTGTATAATGTGACAGTACATACACTGTATATGTGTCTCCTTGTGTATAACGTGACAGTACACACACTGTATATGTGTCTCTCTGTGTATAAAGTGACAGTACATACACTGTATATGTGTCTTCCTGTGTATGACAGTACATACACTGTATATGTGTCTCCCTGTGTACAACGTGACAGTACATACACTGTATATGTGTCTCCCTGTGTATAATGTGACAGTACACACACTGTATATGTGTCTCCCTGTGTATAATGTGACAGTACACACACAGTATATGTGTCTCTCTGTGTATAACGTGACAGTACACACACTGTATATGTGTCTTCCTGTGTATGACAGTACATACACTGTATATGTGTCTCTCTGTGTATAATCTGACAGTGCATACACTGTATATGTGTCTCCCTGTGTATAATGTGACAGTACATACACTGTATATGTGTCTCCCTGTGTTTAATGTGACAGTACATACACTGTAGTGTATATGTCTTTCCTTGTTTATAATGTGACAGTACACACACTGTATATGTGTCTCTCTGTGTATAATGTGACCGTACACACACTGTATATGTGTCTCTCTGTGTATAAGGTGACAGTACATACACTTTATATGTATCTCCCTATGTATAATGTGACAGTACATACACTGTATAGTGTATATGTGTCTTCCTGTGTATGACAGTACACACACTGTATATGTGTCTCTCTGTGTATAAGGTGACAGTACATACACTGTATATGTGTCTCTCTGTGTATAATGTGACAGTACACACACTGTATAAGAGTCTCCCTGTGTATAATATGACAGTACACACACTGTATATGTGTCTCTCTGTGTATAACATGACAGTACACACACTGTATATGTGTCTCTCTGAGTATGACAGTACATACACTATATATGTGTCTCTCTGTGTATAATCTGACAGTGCATACACTGTATATGTCTCTTCCTGTGTATAATGTGACAGTACACACACTGTATATGTGTCTCCCTGTGTATAATGTGACAGTACACACACTGTATATGTGTCTCCCTGTGTATAATGTGACAGTACACACACTGTATAATTGTATATGTGTCTCTCTGTGTATAACGTGACAGTACATACACTCTATATGAGTCTCCCTGTGTATAACGTGACAGTACATACACTGTATATGTGTCTCCCTGTGTATAATGTGACAGTACATACACTGTATATGTGTCTCTCTGTGCATAATGTGACAGTACACACAGTGTATGTTTCCCTGTGTATAATGTGACAGTACATACACTGTATATGTGTCTCCCTGTGTATAATGTGACAGTACATACACTGTATATGAGTCTACCTGTGTATAATGTGACAGTACATACACTGTATATGTGTCTCCCTTTGTATAATGTGATAGTACACACACTGTATATGTGTCTCTCTGTGTATAATGTGACAGTACACACACTGTATATGTGTCTCTCTGTGTATAATGTGACAGTACACCCACTGTATATCTGTCTCTCTGTGTATGACAGTACACCCACTGTATATGTGTCTCCCTGTGTATAATGTGACAGTACACACACTGTATATGTGTCTCTCTGTGTATAATGTGACCGTACACACACTGTATATGTGTCTCTCTGTGTATAAGGTGACAGTACATACACTTTATATGTGTCTCCCTGTGTATAAGGTGACAGTACATACACTGTAAATGTGTCTTCCTGTGTATGACAGTACACACACTGTATATGTGTCTCTCTGTGTATAAGGTGACAGTACATACACTGTATATGTGTCTCTCTGTGTATAATGTGACAGTACACACACTGTATATGAGTCTCCCTGTGTATAATGTGACAGTACATACACTGTATATGTGTCTCTCTGTGTATAATCTGACAGTGCATACACTATATATGTGTCTCCCTGTGTATAATGTGAAAGTACACACACTGTATATTTGTCTCCCTGTGTATAATGTGACAGTACACACACTGTATATGTGTCTCCCTGTGTATAATGTGACAGTACACACACTGTATAATTGTATATGTGTCTCTCTGTGTATAACGTGACAGTACATACACTGTATATGAGTCTCCCTGTGTATAACGTGACAGTACATACACTGTATATGTGTCTCCCTGTGTATAATGTGACAGTACACACAGTGTATGTTTCCCTGTGTATAATGTGACAGTACATACACTGTATATGTGTCTCCCTGTGTATAATGTGACAGTACATACACTGTATATGAGTCTACCTGTGTATAACGTGACAGTACATACACTGTATATGTATCTCCCTGTGTATACTGTGACAGTACACACACTGTATATGTGTCTCTCTGTGTATAATGTGACAGTACACACACTGTATATGTTTCTCTCTGTGTATAATGTGACAGTACATACACTTTATATGTGTCTCTCTGTGTATGACAGTACACACACTGTATATGTGTCTCCCTGTGTATACTGTGACAGTACACACACTGTATATGTGTCTCTCTGTGTATAATGTGACAGTACACACACCACTGTATATGTGTTTCTCTGTGTATGACAGTGCATACACTGTATATCTGTCTCTCTGTGTATGACAGTACACCCACTGTATATGTGTCTCCCTGTGTATAATGTGACAGTACACACACTGTATATGTGTCTCTCTGTGCATAATGTGACCGTACACACACTGTATATGTGCCTCTCTGTGTATAAGGTGACAGTACATACACTGTATATGTGTCTTCCTGTGTATGACAGTACACACACTGTATATGTGTCTCTCTGTGTATAAGGTGACAGTACATACACTGTATATGTGTCTCTCTGTGTATAATGTGACAGGTCACACACTGTATATGAGTCTCCCTGTGTATAATGTGACAGTACATACACTGTATATGTGTCTCTCTGTGTATAATCTGACAGTGCATACACTATATATGTGTCTCCCTGTGTATAATGTGAAAGTACACACACTGTATATTTGTCTCCCTGTGTATAATGTGACAGTACACACACTGTATATGTGTCTCCCTGTGTATAATGTGACAGTACACACACTGTATAATTGTATATGTGTCTCTCTGTGTATAACGTGACAGTACATACACTGTATATGAGTCTCCCTGTGTATAACGTGACAGTACATACACTGTATATGTGTCTCCCTGTGTATAATGTGACAGTACATACACTGTATATGTGTCTCTCTGTGTATAATGTGACAGTACACACAGTGTATGTTTCCCTGTGTATAATGTGACAGTACATACACTGTATATGAGTCTACCTGTGTATAACGTGACAGTACATACACTGTATATGTATCTCCCTGTGTATACTGTGACAGTACACACACTGTATATGTGTCTCTCTGTGTATAATGTGACCGTACACACACTGTATATGTGTCTCTCTGTGTATAAGGTGACAGTACATACACTTTATAAGTTTATATGTGTCTCCCTGTGTATAATGTGACAGTACACACACTGTATATGTGTCTTCCTGTGTATGACAGTACACACACTGTATATGTGTCTCTCTGTGTATAAGGTGACAGTACATACACTGTATATGTGTCTATCTGTGTATAAGGTGACAGTACACATACTGTATATGAGTCTCCCTGTGTATAATGTGACAGTATATACACTGTATATGTGTCTCTCTGTGTATAATGTGACAGTGCATACACTATATATGTGTCTCCCTGTGTATAATGTGAAAGTACACACACTGTATATGTGTCTCCCTGTGTATAATGTGACAGTACACACACTGTATATGTGTCTCCCTGTGTATAATGTGACCGTACACACACTGTATATGTGTCTCCCTGTGTATAATGTGACCGTACACACACTGTATATGTGTCTCTCTGTGTATAATGTGACCGTACACACACTGTATATGTGTCTCTCTGTGTATAAGGTGACAGTACATACACTTTATAAGTTTATATGTGTCTCCCTGTGTATAATGTGACAGTACACACACTGTATATGTGTCTCTCTGTGTATAATGTGACAGTACATACACTGTATATGTGTCTCTCTGTGTATAATGTGACAGTACATACACTTTGTATGTGTCTCTCTGTGTATGACAGTACACACACTGTATATGTGTCTGCCTGTGTATACTGTGACAGTACACACACTGTATATGTGTCTCTCTGTGTATAATGTGACAGTACACACACTGTATATGTGTCTCTCTGTGTATAATGTGACAGTACATACACAGTATATCTGTCTCTCTGTGTATGACAGTACACCCACTATATATGTGTCTCCCTGTGTATAATGTGACAGTACACACACTGTATATGTGTCTCTCTGTGTATAATGTGACCGTACACACACTGTATATGTGTCTCTCTGTGTATAAGGTGACAGTACATACACTTTATAAGTTTATATGTGTCTCCCTGTGTATAATGTGACAGTACACACACTGTATATGTGTCTTCCTGTGTATGACAGTACACACACTGTATATGTGTCTCTCTGTGTATAAGGTGACAGTACATACACTGTATATGTGTCTATCTGTGTATAAGGTGACAGTACACATACTGTATATGAGTCTCCCTGTGTATAATGTGACAGTATATACACTGTATATGTGTCTCTCTGTGTATAATGTGACAGTGCATACACTATATATGTGTCTCCCTGTGTATAATGTGAAAGTACACACACTGTATATGTGTCTCCCTGTGTATAATGTGACAGTACACACACTGTATATGTGTCTCCCTGTGTATAATGTGACAGTACACACACTGTATATGTGTCTCCCTGTGTATAATGTGACAGTACACACGCTGTATATGTGTCTCCCTGTGAATAATGTGACAGTACACAGTGTATATGTGTCTCCCTGTGTATAATGTGACTGTACACACACTGTATATGTGTCTCCCTGTGTATAATGTGACAGTACACACACTGTATATGTGTCTCCCTGTGTATAATGTGACAGTACACACACTGTATATGTGTCTCTCTGTGTATAAGGTGATAGTACACACAATGTATATGTGTCTCCCTGTGTATAAGGTGACAGTACACACAGTGTATATGTCTCCCTGTGTATAATGTGACAGTACACACACTGTATATGTGTCTCTCTGTGTATAATGTGACAGTACACACACTGTATATGAGTCTCTCTGTGTATAATGTGACAGTACACACACTGTATATGTGTCTCCCTGTGTATAATGTGACAGTACACACAGTGTATATGTCTCCCTGTGTATAATGTGACAGTACACACACTGTATATGTGTCTTCCTGTGTATAATTTGACAGTACACACACTGTATATGTGTCTCTCTGTGTATAATGTGACAGTACACACAATGTATATGTGTCTCCCTGTGTATAATGTGACAGTACACACAGTGTATATGTCTCCCTGTGTATAATGTGACAGTACATACACTGTATATGTGTCTCCCTGTGTATAATGTGACAGTACACACAGTGTATATGTCTCCCTGTGTATAATGTGACAGTACATACACTGTATATGTGTCTCTCTGTGTATAATGTGACAGTACACACAGTGTATATGTGTCTCCCTGTGTATAATGTGACCGTACACACACTGTATATGTGTCTCCCTGTGTATAATGTGACCGTACACACACTGTATATGTGTCTCTCTGTGTATAATGTGACAGTACATACACTGTATGTGTCTCTCTGTGTATAATGTGACAGTACATACACTGTAGTGTATATGTGTTTCCTTGTTTATAATGTGACAGTACACACACTGTATATGTGTCTCTCTGTGTATAATGTGACCGTACACACACTGTATATGTGTCTCTCTGTGTATAAGGTGACAGTACATACACTTTATATGTGTCTCCCTGTGTATAATGTGACAGTACATACACTGTATATGTGTCTCTCTGTGTATAACATGACAGTACACACACTGTATTTGTGTCTCTCTGTGTATGACAGTACACACACTGTATATGTGTCTCTCTGTGTATAACATGACAGTACACACACTGTATATGTGTCTCTCTGTGTATGACAGTACATACACTATATATGTGTCTCTCTGTGTATAATCTGACAGTGCATACACTGTATATGTCTCTTCCTGTGTATAATGTGACAGTACACACACTGTATATGTGTCTCCCTGTGTATAATGTGACAGCACACACACTGTATATGTGTCTCCCTGTGTATAATGTGACAGTACACACACTGTATAATTGTATATGTGTCTCTCTGTGTATAACGTGACAGTACATACACTGTATATGAGTCTCCCTGTGTATAACGTGACAGTACATACACTGTATATGTGTCTCTCTGTGTATAATCTGACAGTGCATACACTATATATGTGTCTCCCTGTGTATAATGTGAAAGTACACACACTGTATATTTGTCTCCCTGTGTATAATGTGACAGTACACACACTGTATATGTGTCTCCCTGTGTATAATGTGACAGTACACACACTGTATAATTGTATATGTGTCTCTCTGTGTATAACGTGACAGTACATACACTGTATATGAGTCTCCCTGTGTATAACGTGACAGTACATACACTGTATATGTGTCTCCCTGTGTATAATGTGACAGCACATACACTGTATATGTGTCTCTCTGTGTATAATGTGACAGTACACACAGTGTATGTTTCCCTGTGTATAATGTGACAGTACATACACTGTATATGAGTCTACCTGTGTATAACGTGACAGTACATACACTGTATATGTATCTCCCTGTGTATACTGTGACAGTACACACACTGTATATGTGTCTCTCTGTGTATAATGTGACAGTACACACACTGTATATGTGTCTCTCTGTGTATAATGTGACAGTACATACACTTTGTATGTGTCTCTCTGTGTATGACAGTACACACACTGTATATGTGTCTGCCTGTGTATACTGTGACAGTACACACACTGTATATGTGTCTCTCTGTGTATAATGTGACAGTACACACACTGTATATGTGTCTCTCTGTGTATAATGTGACAGTACATACACTGTATATCTGTCTCTCTGTGTATGACAGTACACCCACTATATATGTGTCTCCCTGTGTATAATGTGACAGTACACACACTGTATATGTGTCTCTCTGTGTATAATGTGACCGTACACACACTGTATATGTGTCTCTCTGTGTATAAGGTGACAGTATATACACTTTATATGTGTCTCCCTGTGTATAATGTGACAGTACACACACTGTATATGTGTCTTCCTGTGTATGACAGTACACACACTGTATATGTGTCTCTCTGTGTATAAGGTGACAGTACATACACTGTATATGTGTCTCTCTGTGTATAAGGTGACAGTACACACACTGTATATGAGTCTCCCTGTGTATAATGTGACAGTACATACACTGTATATGTGTCTCTCTGTGTATAATGTGACAGTACACACACTGTATAATTGTATATGTGTCTCTCTGTGTATAACGTGACAGTACATACACTTTATATGTGTCTCCCTGTGTATAATGTGACAGTACACACACTGTATATGTGTCTTCCTGTGTATGACAGTACACACACTGTATATGTGTCTCTCTGTGTATAAGGTGACAGTATATACACTGTATATGTGTCTCTCTGTGTATAATGTGACAGGTCACACACTGTATATGAGTCTCCCTGTGTATAATGTGACAGTACATACACTGTATATCTGTCTCTCTGTGTATAATCTGACAGTGCATACACTATATATGTGTCTCCCTGTGTATAATGTGAAAGTACACACACTGTATATTTGTCTCCCTGTGTATAATGTGACAGTACACACACTGTATATGTGTCTCCCTGTGTATAATGTGACAGTACACACACTGTATAATTGCATATGTGTCTCTCTGTGTATAACGTGACAGTACATACACTGTATATGAGTCTCCCTGTGTATAACGTGACAGTACATACACTGTATATGTGTCTCCCTGTGTATAATGTGACAGTACATACACTGTATATGTGTCTCTCTGTGTATAATGTGACAGTACACACAGTGTATGTTTCCCTGTGTATAATGTGACAGTACATACACTGTATATGAGTCTACCTGTGTATAACGTGACAGTACATACACTGTATATGTATCTCCCTGTGTATACTGTGACAGTACACACACTGTATATGTGTCTCTCTGTGTATAATGTGACAGTACACACACTGTATATGTGTCTCTCTGTGTATAATGTGACAGTACATACACTTTGTATGTGTCTCTCTGTGTATGACAGTACACACACTGTATATGTGTCTGCCTGTGTATACTGTGACAGTACACACACTGTATATGTGTCTCTCTGTGTATAATGTGACAGTACACACACTGTATATGTGTCTCTCTGTGTATAATGTGACAGTACATACACTGTATATCTGTCTCTCTGTGTATGACAGTACACCCACTATATATGTGTCTCCCTGTGTATAATGTGACAGTACACACACTGTATATGTGTCTCTCTGTGTATAATGTGACCGTACACACACTGTATATGTGTCTCTCTGTGTATAAGGTGACAGTACATACACTTTATATGTGTCTCCCTGTGTATAATGTGACAGTACACACACTGTATATGTGTCTTCCTGTGTATGACAGTACACACACTGTATATGTGTCTCTCTGTGTATAAGGTGACAGTACATACACTGTATATGTGTCTCTCTGTGTATAAGGTGACAGTACACACACTGTATATGAGTCTCCCTGTGTATAATGTGACAGTACATACACTGTATATGTGTCTCTCTGTGTATAATGTGACAGTGCATACACTATATATGTGTCTCCCTGTGTATAATGTGAAAGTACACACACTGTATATGTGTCTCCCTGTGTATAATGTGACAGTACACACACTGTATATGTGTCTCCCTGTGTATAATGTGACAGTACACACACTGTATATGTGTCTCCCTGTGTATAATGTGACAGTACACACACTGTATATGTGTCTCCCTGTGAATAATGTGACAGTACACAGTGTATATGTGTCTCCCTGTGTATAATGTGACTGTACACACACTGTATATGTGTCTCCCTGTGTATAATGTGACAGTACACACACTGTATATGTGTCTCCCTGTGTATAATGTGACAGTACACAGTGTATATGTGTCTCCCTGTGTATAATGTGACTGTACACACACTGTATATGTGTCTCTCTGTGTATAAGGTGATAGTACACACAATGTATATGTGTCTCCCTGTGTATAAGGTGACAGTACACACAGTGTATATGTCTCCCTGTGTATAATGTGACAGTACACACACTGTATATGTATCTCCCTGTGTATAATGTGACAGTACACACACTGTATATGAGTCTCTCTGTGTATAATGTGACAGTACACACACTGTATATGTGTCTCCCTCTGTATAATGTGACAGTACACACAGTGTATATGTCTCCCTGTGTATAATGTGACAGTACACACACTATATATATGTGTCTTCCTGTGTATAATGTGACAGTACACACACTGTATATGTGTCTCTCTGTGTATAATGTGACAGTACACACAATGTATATGTGTCTCCCTGTGTATAATGTGACAGTACACACAGTGTATATGTCTCCCTGTGTATAATGTGACAGTACATACACTGTATATGTGTCTCCCTGTGTATAATGTGACAGTACACACAGTGTATATGTCTCCCTGTGTATAATGTGACAGTACATACACTGTATATGTGTCTCTCTGTGTATAATGTGACCGTACACACAGTGTATATGTGTCTCCCTGTGTATAATGTGACCGTACACACACTGTATATGTGTCTCCCTGTGTATAATGTGACCGTACACACACTGTATATGTGTCTCTCTGTGTATAATGTGACAGTACATACACTGTATGTGTCTCTCTGTGTATAATGTGACAGTACATACACTGTAGTGTATATGTGTTTCCTTGTTTATAATGTGACAGTACACACACTGTATATGTGTCTCTCTGTGTATAATGTGACCGTACACACACTGTATATGTGTCTCTCTGTGTATAAGGTGACAGTACATACACTTTATATGTGTCTCCCTGTGTATAATGTGACAGTACATACACTGTATATGTGTCTCTCTGTGTATAACATGACAGTACACACACTGTATATGTGTCTCTCTGTGTATGACAGTACACACACTGTATATGTGTCTCTCTGTGTATAACATGACAGTACACACACTGTATATGTGTCTCTCTGTGTATGACAGTACATACACTATATATGTGTCTCTCTGTGTATAATCTGACAGTGCATACACTGTATATGTCTCTTCCTGTGTATAATGTGACAGTACACACACTGTATATGTGTCTCCCTGTGTATAATGTGACAGTACACACAGTGTATGTTTCCCTGTGTATAATCTGACAGTACATACACTGTATATGTGTTTCCCTGTGTATAATGTGACAGTACATACACTGTATATGAGTCTACCTGTGTATAACGTGACAGTACATACACTGTATATGTGTCTCCCTGTGTATAATGTGACAGTATACACTGTATATGTGTCTCCCTGTGTATAATGTGACAGTACACACACTGTATATGTGTCTCTCTGTGTATAATGTGACCGTACACACACTGTATATGTGTCTCTCTGTGTATAAGGTGACAGTACATACACTTTATATGTGTCTCCTTGTGTATAATGTGACAGTACATACACTGTATATGTGTCTCTCTGTGTATAAGGTGACAGTACATACACTGTATATGTGTCTCTCTGTGTATAATGTGACAGTACACACACTGTATATGAGTCTCCCTGTGTATAATGTGACAGTACATACACTGTATATGTGTCTCTCTGTGTATAAGCTGACAGTCCATACACTATATATGTGTCTCCCTGTGTATAATGTGAAAGTACACACACTGTATATGTGTCTCCCTGTGTATAATGTGACAGTACACACACTGTATGTGTGTCTCCCTGTGTATAATGTGACAGTACACACTGTATAATTGTATATGTGTCTCTCTGTGTATAACGTGACAGTACATACACTGTATATGAGTCTCCCTGTGTATAACGTGACAGTACATACACTGTATATGTGTCTCCCTGTGTATAATGTGACAGTACATACACTGTATATGTGTCTCTCTGTGTATAATGTGACAGTACACACAGTGTATATGTGTCTCCCTGTGTATACTGTGACAGTACACACACTGTATATGTGTCTCTCTGTGTATAATGTGACAGTACACACACTGTATATGTGTCTCTCTGTGTATAATGTGACAATACATACACTGTATATCTGTCTCTCTGTGTATAATGTGACCGTACACACAGTGTATATGTGTCTCTCTGTGTATAAGGTGACAGTACATACACTTTATATGTGTCTCCCTGTGTATAATGTGACAGTACACACACTGTATATGTGTCTTCCTGTGTATGACAATACACACACTGTATATGTGTCTCTCTGTGTATAAGGTGACAGTACATACACTGTAAATGTGTCTCTCTGTGTATAAGGTGACAGTACACACACTGTATATGTGTCTCTCTGTGTATAATGTGACAGTACATACACTTTATATGTGTCTCTCTGTGTATGACAGTACACACACTGTATATGTGTCTCCCTGTGTATACTGTGACAGTACACACACTGTATATGTGTCTCTCTGTGTATAATGTGACAGTACACACACTGTATATGATCTCCCTGTGTATAATATGACAGTACACCCACTGTATATGTGTCTCCCTGTGTATAATGTGACAGTACACACTCTGTATATGTGTCTCTCTGTGTATAATGTGACCGGACACACACTGTATATGTGTCTCTCTGTGTATAAGGTGACAGTATATACACTTTATATGTGTCTCCCTGTGTATAAGGTGACAGTACATACACTGTATATGTGTCTTCCTGTGTATGACAGTTCACACACTGTATATGTGTCTCTCTGTGTATAAGGTGACAGTACATAAACTGTATATGTGTCTCTCTGTGTATAATGTGACAGTACACACACTGTATATGAGTCTCCCTGTGTATAATGTGACAGTACATACACTGTATATGTGTCTCTCAGTGTATAATCTGACAGTTCATACACTATATATGTGTCTCCCTGTGTATAATGTGAAAGTACACACACTGTATATTTGTCTCCCTGTGTATGATGTGACAGTACACACACTGTATATGTGTCTCCCTGTGTATAATGTGACAGTACACACACTGTATAATTGTATATGTGTCTCTCTGTGTATAACGTGACAGTACATACACTGTATATGAGTCTCCCTGTGTATAACGTGACAGTACATACACTGTATATGTGTCTCCCTGTGTATAATGTGACAGTACATACACTGTATATGTGTCTCTCTGTGTATAATGTGACAGTACACACAGTGTATGTTTCCCTGTGTATAATGTGACAGTACATACACTGTATATGAGTCTACATGTGTATAACGTGACAGTACATACACTGTATATGTATCTCCCTGTGTATACTGTGACAGTACACACACTGTATATGTGTCTCTCTGTGTATAATGTGACAGTACACACACTGTATATGTGTCTCTCTGTGTATAATGTGACAGTACATACACTTTATATGTGTCTCTCTGTGTATGACAGTACACACACTGTATATGTGTCTGCCTGTGTATACTGTGACAGTACACACACTGTATATGTGTCTCTCTGTGTATAATGTGACAGTACACACACTGTATATGTGTCTCTCTGTGTATAATGTGACAGTACATACACTGTATATCTGTCTCTCTGTGTATGACAGTACACCCACTGTATATGTGTCTCCCTGTGTATAATGTGACAGTACACACACTGTATATGTGTCTCCCTGTGTATAATGTGACAGTACACACACTGTATATGTGTCTCTCTGTGTATAATGTGACCGTACACACACTTTATATGTGTCTCCCTGTGTGTAATGTGACAGTACACACACTGTATATGTGTCTTCCTGTGTATGACAGTACACACACTGTATATGTGTCTCTCTGTGTATAAGGTTACAGTACATACACTGTATATGTGTCTCTCTGTGTATAAGGTGACAGTACACACACTGTATATGAGTCTCCCTGTGTATAATGTGACAGTACATACACTGTATATGTGTCTCTCTGTGTATAATCTGAAAGTGCATACAGTATATATGTGTCTCCCTGTGTATAATGTGAAAGTACACACAGTGTATATGTGTCTCCCTGTGTATAATGTGACAGTACACACACTGTATATGTGTCTCTCTGTGTATAATGTGACAGTACACACACCACTGTATATGTGTTTCTCTGTGTATGACAGTGCATACACTGTATATCTGTCTCTCTGTGTATGACAGTACACCCACTGTATATGTGTCTCCCTGTGTATAATGTGACAGTACACACACTGTATATGTGTCTCTCTGTGCATAATGTGACCGTACACACACTGTATATGTGCCTCTCTGTGTATAAGGTGACAGTACATACACTGTATATGTGTCTTCCTGTGTATGACAGTACACACACTGTATATGTGTCTCTCTGTGTATAAGGTGACAGTACATACACTGTATATGTGTCTCTCTGTGTATAATGTGACAGGTCACACACTGTATATGAGTCTCCCTGTGTATAATGTGACAGTACATACACTGTATATGTGTCTCTCTGTGTATAATCTGACAGTGCATACACTATATATGTGTCTCCCTGTGTATAATGTGAAAGTACACACACTGTATATTTGTCTCCCTGTGTATAATGTGACAGTACACACACTGTATATGTGTCTCCCTGTGTATAATGTGACAGTACACACACTGTATAATTGTATATGTGTCTCTCTGTGTATAACGTGACAGTACATACACTGTATATGAGTCTCCCTGTGTATAACGTGACAGTACATACACTGTATATGTGTCTCCCTGTGTATAATGTGACAGTACATACACTGTATATGTGTCTCTCTGTGTATAATGTGACAGTACACACAGTGTATGTTTCCCTGTGTATAATGTGACAGTACATACACTGTATATGAGTCTACCTGTGTATAACGTGACAGTACATACACTGTATATGTATCTCCCTGTGTATACTGTGACAGTACACACACTGTATATGTGTCTCTCTGTGTATAATGTGACAGTACACACACTGTATATGTGTCTCTCTGTGTATAATGTGACAGTACATACACTGTATATGTGTCTCTCTGTGTATAATGTGACAGTACATACACTTTGTATGTGTCTCTCTGTGTATGACAGTACACACACTGTATATGTGTCTGCCTGTGTATACTGTGACAGTACACACACTGTATATGTGTCTCTCTGTGTATAATGTGACAGTACACACACTGTATATGTGTCTCTCTGTGTATAATGTGACAGTACATACACAGTATATCTGTCTCTCTGTGTATGACAGTACACCCACTATATATGTGTCTCCCTGTGTATAATGTGACAGTACACACACTGTATATGTGTCTCTCTGTGTATAATGTGACCGTACACACACTGTATATGTGTCTCTCTGTGTATAAGGTGACAGTACATACACTTTATAAGTTTATATGTGTCTCCCTGTGTATAATGTGACAGTACACACACTGTATATGTGTCTTCCTGTGTATGACAGTACACACACTGTATATGTGTCTCTCTGTGTATAAGGTGACAGAACATACACTGTATATGTGTCTATCTGTGTATAAGGTGACAGTACACATACTGTATATGAGTCTCCCTGTGTATAATGTGACAGTATATACACTGTATATGTGTCTCTCTGTGTATAATGTGACAGTGCATACACTATATATGTGTCTCCCTGTGTATAATGTGAAAGTACACACACTGTATATGTGTCTCCCTGTGTATAATGTGACAGTACACACACTGTATATGTGTCTCCCTGTGTATAATGTGACAGTACACACACTGTATATGTGTCTCCCTGTGTATAATGTGACAGTACACACGCTGTATATGTGTCTCCCTGTGAATAATGTGACAGTACACAGTGTATATGTGTCTCCCTGTGTATAATGTGACTGTACACACACTGTATATGTGTCTCCCTGTGTATAATGTGACAGTACACACACTGTATATGTGTCTCCCTGTGTATAATGTGACAGTACACACACTGTATATGTGTCTCTCTGTGTATAAGGTGATAGTACACACAATGTATATGTGTCTCCCTGTGTATAAGGTGACAGTACACACAGTGTATATGTCTCCCTGTGTATAATGTGACAGTACACACACTGTATATGTGTCTCTTTGTGTATAATGTGACAGTACACACACTGTATATGAGTCTCTCTGTGTATAATGTGACAGTACACACACTGTATATGTGTCTCCCTGTGTATAATGTGACAGTACACACAGTGTATATGTCTCCCTGTGTATAATGTGACAGTACACACACTGTATATGTGTCTTCCTGTGTATAATTTGACAGTACACACACTGTATATGTGTCTCTCTGTGTATAATGTGACAGTACACACAATGTATATGTGTCTCCCTGTGTATAATGTGACAGTACACACAGTGTATATGTCTCCCTGTGTATAATGTGACAGTACATACACTGTATATGTGTCTCCCTGTGTATAATGTGACAGTACACACAGTGTATATGTCTCCCTGTGTATAATGTGACAGTACATACACTGTATATGTGTCTCTCTGTGTATAATGTGACTGTACACACAGTGTATATGTGTCTCCCTGTGTATAATGTGACCGTACACACACTGTATATGTGTCTCCCTGTGTATAATGTGACCGTACACACACTGTATATGTGTCTCTCTGTGTATAATGTGACAGTACATACACTGTATGTGTCTCTCTGTGTATAATGTGACAGTACATACACTGTAGTGTATATGTGTTTCCTTGTTTATAATGTGACAGTACACACACTGTATATGTGTCTCTCTGTGTATAATGTGACCGTACACACACTGTATATGTGTCTCTCTGTGTATAAGGTGACAGTACATACACTTTATATGTGTCTCCCTGTGTATAATGTGACAGTACATACACTGTATATGTGTCTCTCTGTGTATAACATGACAGTACACACACTGTATTTGTGTCTCTCTGTGTATGACAGTACACACACTGTATATGTGTCTCTCTGTGTATAACATGACAGTACACACACTGTATATGTGTCTCTCTGTGTATGACAGTACATACACTATATATGTGTCTCTCTGTGTATAATCTGACAGTGCATACACTGTATATGTCTCTTCCTGTGTATAATGTGACAGTACACACACTGTATATGTGTCTCCCTGTGTATAATGTGACAGCACACACACTGTATATGTGTCTCCCTGTGTATAATGTGACAGTACACACACTGTATAATTGTATATGTGTCTCTCTGTGTATAACGTGACAGTACATACACTGTATATGAGTCTCCCTGTGTATAACGTGACAGTACATACACTGTATATGTGTCTCTCTGTGTATAATCTGACAGTGCATACACTATATATGTGTCTCCCTGTGTATAATGTGAAAGTACACACACTGTACATTTGTCTCCCTGTGTATAATGTGACAGTACACACACTGTATATGTGTCTCCCTGTGTATAATGTGACAGTACACACACTGTATAATTGTATATGTGTCTCTCTGTGTATAACGTGACAGTACATACACTGTATATGAGTCTCCCTGTGTATAACGTGACAGTACATACACTGTATATGTGTCTCCCTGTGTATAATGTGACAGCACATACACTGTATATGTGTCTCTCTGTGTATAATGTGACAGTACACACAGTGTATGTTTCCCTGTGTATAATGTGACAGTACATACACTGTATATGAGTCTACCTGTGTATAACGTGACAGTACATACACTGTATATGTATCTCCCTGTGTATACTGTGACAGTACACACACTGTATATGTGTCTCTCTGTGTATAATGTGACAGTACACACACTGTATATGTGTCTCTCTGTGTATAATGTGACAGTACATACACTTTGTATGTGTCTCTCTGTGTATGACAGTACACACACTGTATATGTGTCTGCCTGTGTATACTGTGACAGTACACACACTGTATATGTGTCTCTCTGTGTATAATGTGACAGTACACACACTGTATATGTGTCTCTCTGTGTATAATGTGACAGTACATACACTGTATATCTGTCTCTCTGTGTATGACAGTACACCCACTATATATGTGTCTCCCTGTGTATAATGTGACAGTACACACACTGTATATGTGTCTCTCTGTGTATAATGTGACCGTACACACACTGTATATGTGTCTCTCTGTGTATAAGGTGACAGTATATACACTTTATATGTGTCTCCCTGTGTATAATGTGACAGTACACACACTGTATATGTGTCTTCCTGTGTATGACAGTACACACACTGTATATGTGTCTCTCTGTGTATAAGGTGACAGTACATACACTGTATATGTGTCTCTCTGTGTATAAGGTGACAGTACACACACTGTATATGAGTCTCCCTGTGTATAATGTGACAGTACATACACTGTATATGTGTCTCTCTGTGTATAATGTGACAGTACACACACTGTATAATTGTATATGTGTCTCTCTGTGTATAACGTGACAGTACATACACTTTATATGTGTCTCCCTGTGTATAATGTGACAGTACACACACTGTATATGTGTCTTCCTGTGTATGACAGTACACACACTGTATATGTGTCTCTCTGTGTATAAGGTGACAGTATATACACTGTATATGTGTCTCTCTGTGTATAATGTGACAGGTCACACACTGTATATGAGTCTCCCTGTGTATAATGTGACAGTACATACACTGTATATCTGTCTCTCTGTGTATAATCTGACAGTGCATACACTATATATGTGTCTCCCTGTGTATAATGTGAAAGTACACACACTGTATATTTGTCTCCCTGTGTATAATGTGACAGTACACACACTGTATATGTGTCTCCCTGTGTATAATGTGACAGTACACACACTGTATAATTGCATATGTGTCTCTCTGTGTATAACGTGACAGTACATACACTGTATATGAGTCTCCCTGTGTATAACGTGACAGTACATACACTGTATATGTGTCTCCCTGTGTATAATGTGACAGTACATACACTGTATATGTGTCTCTCTGTGTATAATGTGACAGTACACACAGTGTATGTTTCCCTGTGTATAATGTGACAGTACATACACTGTATATGAGTCTACCTGTGTATAACGTGACAGTACATACACTGTATATGTATCTCCCTGTGTATACTGTGACAGTACACACACTGTATATGTGTCTCTCTGTGTATAATGTGACAGTACACACACTGTATATGTGTCTCTCTGTGTATAATGTGACAGTACATACACTTTGTATGTGTCTCTCTGTGTATGACAGTACACACACTGTATATGTGTCTGCCTGTGTATACTGTGACAGTACACACACTGTATATGTGTCTCTCTGTGTATAATGTGACAGTACACACACTGTATATGTGTCTCTCTGTGTATAATGTGACAGTACATACACTGTATATCTGTCTCTCTGTGTATGACAGTACACCCACTATATATGTGTCTCCCTGTGTATAATGTGACAGTACACACACTGTATATGTGTCTCTCTGTGTATAATGTGACCGTACACACACTGTATATGTGTCTCTCTGTGTATAAGGTGACAGTACATACACTTTATTATATGTGTCTCCCTGTGTATAATGTGACAGTACACACACTGTATATGTGTCTTCCTGTGTATGACAGTACACACACTGTATATGTGTCTCTCTGTGTATAAGGTGACAGTACATACACTGTATATGTGTCTCTCTGTGTAAGGTGACAGTACACACACTGTATATGAGTCTCCCTGTGTATAATGTGACAGTACATACACTGTATATGTGTCTCTCTGTGTATAATGTGACAGTGCATACACTATATATGTGTCTCCCTGTGTATAATGTGAAAGTACACACACTGTATATGTGTCTCCCTGTGTATAATGTGACAGTACACACACTGTATATGTGTCTCCCTGTGTATAATGTGACAGTACACACACTGTATATGTGTCTCCCTGTGTATAATGTGACAGTACACACACTGTATATGTGTCTCCCTGTGAATAATGTGACAGTACACAGTGTATATGTGTCTCCCTGTGTATAATGTGACTGTACACACACTGTATATGTGTCTCCCTGTGTATAATGTGACAGTACACACACTGTATATGTGTCTCCCTGTGTATAATGTGACAGTACACACACTGTATATGTGTCTCTCTGTGTATAAGGTGATAGTACACACAATGTATATGTGTCTCCCTGTGTATAAGGTGACAGTACACACAGTGTATATGTCTCCCTGTGTATAATGTGACAGTACACACACTGTATATGTATCTCCCTGTGTATAATGTGACAGTACACACACTGTATATGAGTCTCTCTGTGTATAATGTGACAGTACACACACTGTATATGTGTCTCCCTCTGTATAATGTGACAGTACACACAGTGTATATGTCTCCCTGTGTATAATGTGACAGTACACACACTATATATATGTGTCTTCCTGTGTATAATGTGACAGTACACACACTGTATATGTGTCTCTCTGTGTATAATGTGACAGTACACACAATGTATATGTGTCTCCCTGTGTATAATGTGACAGTACACACAGTGTATATGTCTCCCTGTGTATAATGTGACAGTACATACACTGTATATGTGTCTCCCTGTGTATAATGTGACAGTACACACAGTGTATATGTCTCCCTGTGTATAATGTGACAGTACATACACTGTATATGTGTCTCTCTGTGTATAATGTGACAGTACACACAGTGTATATGTGTCTCCCTGTGTATAATGTGACCGTACACACACTGTATATGTGTCTCCCTGTGTATAATGTGACCGTACACACACTGTATATGTGTCGTGTATAATGTGACAGTACATACACTGTATGTGTCTCTCTGTGTATAATGTGACAGTACATACACTGTAGTGTATATGTGTTTCCTTGTTTATAATGTGACAGTACACACACTGTATATGTGTCCTCTCTGTGTATAATGTGACCGTACACACACTGTATATGTGTCTCTCTGTGTATAAGGTGACAGTACATACACTTTATATGTGTCTCCCTGTGTATAATGTGACAGTACATACACTGTATATGTGTCTCTCTGTGTATAACATGACAGTACACACACTGTATATGTGTCTCTCTGTGTATGACAGTACACACACTGTATATGTGTCTCTCTGTGTATAACATGACAGTACACACACTGTATATGTGTCTCTCTGTGTATGACAGTACATACACTATATATGTGTCTCTCTGTGTATAATCTGACAGTGCATACACTGTATATGTCTCTTCCTGTGTATAATGTGACAGTACACACACTGTATATGTGTCTCCCTGTGTATAATGTGACAGTACACACAGTGTATGTTTCCCCTGTGTATAATCTGACAGTACATACACTGTATATGTGTTTCCCTGTGTATAATGTGACAGTACATACACTGTATATGAGTCTACCTGTGTATAACGTGACAGTACATACACTGTATATGTGTCTCCCTGTGTATAATGTGACAGTATACACTGTATATGTGTCTCCCTGTGTATAATGTGACAGTACACACACTGTATATGTGTCCTCTCTGTGTATAATGTGACCGTTACACACACTGTATATGTGTCTCTCTGTGTATAAGGTGACAGTACATACACTTTATATGTGTCTCCTTGTGTATAATGTGACAGTACATACACTGTATATGTGTCTCTCTGTGTATAAGGTGACAGTACATACACTGTATATGTGTCTCTCTGTGTATAATGTGACAGTACACACACTGTATATGAGTCTCCCTGTGTATAATGTGACAGTACATACACTGTATATGTGTCTCTCTGTGTATAAGCTGACAGTGCATACACTATATATGTGTCCTCCCTGTGTATAATGTGAAAGTACACACACTGTATATGTGTCTCCCTGTGTATAATGTGACAGTACACACACTGTATGTGTGTCTCCCTGTGTATAATGTGACAGTACACACTGTATAATTGTATATGTGTCTCTCTGTGTATAACGTGACAGTACATACACTGTATATGAGTCTCCCTGTGTATAACGTGACAGTACATACACTGTATATGTGTCTCCCTGTGTATAATGTGACAGTACATACACTGTATATGTGTCTCTCTGTGTATAATGTGACAGTACACACAGTGTATATGTGTCTCCCTGTGTATACTGTGACAGTACACACACTGTATATGTGTCTCTCTGTGTATAATGTGACAGTACACACACTGTATATTTGTCTCTCTGTGTATAATGTGACAATACATACACTGTATATCTGTCTCTCTGTGTATAATGTGACCGTACACACAGTGTATATGTGTCTCTCTGTGTATAAGGTGACAGTACATACACTTTATATGTGTCTCCCTGTGTATAATGTGACAGTACACACACTGTATATGTGTCTTCCTGTGTATGACAGTACACACACTGTATATGTGTCTCTCTGTGTATAAGGTGACAGTACATACACTGTAAATGTGTCTCTCTGTGTATAAGGTGACAGTACACACACTGTATATGTGTCTCTCTGTGTATAATGTGACAGTACATACACTTTATATGTGTCTCTCTGTGTATGACAGTACACACACTGTATATGTGTCTCCCTGTGTATACTGTGACAGTACACACACTGTATATGTGTCTCTCTGTGTATAATGTGACAGTACACACACTGTATATGATCTCCCTGTGTATAATATGACAGTACACCCACTGTATATGTGTCTCCCTGTGTATAATGTGACAGTACACACTCTGTATATGTGTCTCTCTGTGTATAATGTGACCGTACACACACTGTATATGTGTCTCTCTGTGTATAAGGTGACAGTATATACACTTTATATGTGTCTCCCTGTGTATAAGGTGACAGTACATACACTGTATATGTGTCTTCCTGTGTATGACAGTTCACACACTGTATATGTGTCTCTCTGTGTATAAGGTGACAGTACATAAACTGTATATGTGTCTCTCTGTGTATAATGTGACAATACACACACTGTATATGAGTCTCCCTGTGTATAATGTGACAGTACATACACTGTATATGTGTCTCTCAGTGTATAATCTGACAGTTCATACACTATATATGTGTCTCCCTGTGTATAATGTGAAAGTACACACACTGTATATTTGTCTCCCTGTGTATGATGTGACAGTACACACACTGTATATGTGTCTCCCTGTGTATAATGTGACAGTACACACACTGTATAATTGTATATGTGTCTCTCTGTGTATAACGTGACAGTACATACACTGTATATGAGTCTCCCTGTGTATAACGTGACAGTACATACACTGTATATGTGTCTCCCTGTGTATAATGTGACAGTACATACACTGTATATGTGTCTCTCTGTGTATAATGTGACAGTACACACAGTGTATGTTTCCCTGTGTATAATGTGACAGTACATACACTGTATATGAGTCTACATGTGTATAATGTGACAGTACATACACTGTATATGTATCTCCCTGTGTATACTGTGACAGTACACACACTGTATATGTGTCTCTCTGTGTATAATGTGACAGTACACACACTGTATATGTGTCTCTCTGTGTATAATGTGACAGTACATACACTTTATATGTGTCTCTCTGTGTATGACAGTACACACACTGTATATGTGTCTCTCTGTGTATAAGGTGACAGTACATACACTGTATATGTGTCTATCTGTGTATAAGGTGACAGTACACATACTGTATATGAGTCTCCCTGTGTATAATGTGACAGTATATACACTGTATATGTGTCTCTCTGTGTATAATGTGACAGTGCATACACTATATATGTGTCTCCCTGTGTATAATGTGAAAGTACACACACTGTATATGTGTCTCCCTGTGTATAATGTGACAGTACACACACTGTATATGTGTCTCCCTGTGTATAATGTGACAGTACACACACTGTATATGTGTCTCCCTGTGTATAATGTGACAGTACACACACTGTATATGTGTCTCTCTGTGTATAATGTGACCGTACACACACTGTATATGTGTCTCTCTGTGTATAAGGTGACAGTACATACACTTTATAAGTTTATATGTGTCTCCCTGTGTATAATGTGACAGTACACACACTGTATATGTGTCTCTCTGTGTATAATGTGACAGTACATACACTGTATATGTGTCTCTCTGTGTATAATGTGACAGTACATACACTTTGTATGTGTCTCTCTGTGTATGACAGTACACACACTGTATATGTGTCTGCCTGTGTATACTGTGACAGTACACACACTGTATATGTGTCTCTCTGTGTATAATGTGACAGTACACACACTGTATATGTGTCTCTCTGTGTATAATGTGACAGTACATACACAGTATATCTGTCTCTCTGTGTATGACAGTACACCCACTATATATGTGTCTCCCTGTGTATAATGTGACAGTACACACACTGTATATGTGTCTCTCTGTGTATAATGTGACCGTACACACACTGTATATGTGTCTCTCTGTGTATAAGGTGACAGTACATACACTTTATAAGTTTATATGTGTCTCCCTGTGTATAATGTGACAGTACACACACTGTATATGTGTCTTCCTGTGTATGACAGTACACACACTGTATATGTGTCTCTCTGTGTATAAGGTGACAGTACATACACTGTATATGTGTCTATCTGTGTATAAGGTGACAGTACACATACTGTATATGAGTCTCCCTGTGTATAATGTGACAGTATATACACTGTATATGTGTCTCTCTGTGTATAATGTGACAGTGCATACACTATATATGTGTCTCCCTGTGTATAATGTGAAAGTACACACACTGTATATGTGTCTCCCTGTGTATAATGTGACAGTACACACACTGTATATGTGTCTCCCTGTGTATAATGTGACAGTACACACACTGTATATGTGTCTCCCTGTGTATAATGTGACAGTACACACGCTGTATATGTGTCTCCCTGTGAATAATGTGACAGTACACAGTGTATATGTGTCTCCCTGTGTATAATGTGACTGTACACACACTGTATATGTGTCTCCCTGTGTATAATGTGACAGTACACACACTGTATATGTGTCTCCCTGTGTATAATGTGACAGTACACACACTGTATATGTGTCTCTCTGTGTATAAGGTGATAGTACACACAATGTATATGTGTCTCCCTGTGTATAAGGTGACAGTACACACAGTGTATATGTCTCCCTGTGTATAATGTGACAGTACACACACTGTATATGTGTCTCTCTGTGTATAATGTGACAGTACACACACTGTATATGAGTCTCTCTGTGTATAATGTGACAGTACACACACTGTATATGTGTCTCCCTGTGTATAATGTGACAGTACACACAGTGTATATGTCTCCCTGTGTATAATGTGACAGTACACACACTGTATATGTGTCTTCCTGTGTATAATTTGACAGTACACACACTGTATATGTGTCTCTCTGTGTATAATGTGACAGTACACACAATGTATATGTGTCTCCCTGTGTATAATGTGACAGTACACACAGTGTATATGTCTCCCTGTGTATAATGTGACAGTACATACACTGTATATGTGTCTCCCTGTGTATAATGTGACAGTACACACAGTGTATATGTCTCCCTGTGTATAATGTGACAGTACATACACTGTATATGTGTCTCTCTGTGTATAATGTGACCGTACACACAGTGTATATGTGTCTCCCTGTGTATAATGTGACCGTACACACACTGTATATGTGTCTCCCTGTGTATAATGTGACCGTACACACACTGTATATGTGTCTCTCTGTGTATAATGTGACAGTACATACACTGTATGTGTCTCTCTGTGTATAATGTGACAGTACATACACTGTAGTGTATATGTGTTTCCTTGTTTATAATGTGACAGTACACACACTGTATATGTGTCTCTCTGTGTATAATGTGACCGTACACACACTGTATATGTGTCTCTCTGTGTATAAGGTGACAGTACATACACTTTATATGTGTCTCCCTGTGTATAATGTGACAGTACATACACTGTATATGTGTCTCTCTGTGTATAACATGACAGTACACACACTGTATTTGTGTCTCTCTGTGTATGACAGTACACACACTGTATATGTGTCTCTCTGTGTATAACATGACAGTACACACACTGTATATGTGTCTCTCTGTGTATGACAGTACATACACTATATATGTGTCTCTCTGTGTATAATCTGACAGTGCATACACTGTATATGTCTCTTCCTGTGTATAATGTGACAGTACACACACTGTATATGTGTCTCCCTGTGTATAATGTGACAGCACACACACTGTATATGTGTCTCCCTGTGTATAATGTGACAGTACACACACTGTATAATTGTATATGTGTCTCTCTGTGTATAACGTGACAGTACATACACTGTATATGAGTCTCCCTGTGTATAACGTGACAGTACATACACTGTATATGTGTCTCTCTGTGTATAATCTGACAGTGCATACACTATATATGTGTCTCCCTGTGTATAATGTGAAAGTACACACACTGTATATTTGTCTCCCTGTGTATAATGTGACAGTACACACACTGTATATGTGTCTCCCTGTGTATAATGTGACAGTACACACACTGTATAATTGTATATGTGTCTCTCTGTGTATAACGTGACAGTACATACACTGTATATGAGTCTCCCTGTGTATAACGTGACAGTACATACACTGTATATGTGTCTCCCTGTGTATAATGTGACAGCACATACACTGTATATGTGTCTCTCTGTGTATAATGTGACAGTACACACAGTGTATGTTTCCCTGTGTATAATGTGACAGTACATACACTGTATATGAGTCTACCTGTGTATAACGTGACAGTACATACACTGTATATGTATCTCCCTGTGTATACTGTGACAGTACACACACTGTATATGTGTCTCTCTGTGTATAATGTGACAGTACACACACTGTATATGTGTCTCTCTGTGTATAATGTGACAGTACATACACTTTGTATGTGTCTCTCTGTGTATGACAGTACACACACTGTATATGTGTCTGCCTGTGTATACTGTGACAGTACACACACTGTATATGTGTCTCTCTGTGTATAATGTGACAGTACACACACTGTATATGTGTCTCTCTGTGTATAATGTGACAGTACATACACTGTATATCTGTCTCTCTGTGTATGACAGTACACCCACTATATATGTGTCTCCCTGTGTATAATGTGACAGTACACACACTGTATATGTGTCTCTCTGTGTATAATGTGACCGTACACACACTGTATATGTGTCTCTCTGTGTATAAGGTGACAGTATATACACTTTATATGTGTCTCCCTGTGTATAATGTGACAGTACACACACTGTATATGTGTCTTCCTGTGTATGACAGTACACACACTGTATATGTGTCTCTCTGTGTATAAGGTGACAGTACATACACTGTATATGTGTCTCTCTGTGTATAAGGTGACAGTACACACACTGTATATGAGTCTCCCTGTGTATAATGTGACAGTACATACACTGTATATGTGTCTCTCTGTGTATAATGTGACAGTACACACACTGTATAATTGTATATGTGTCTCTCTGTGTATAACGTGACAGTACATACACTTTATATGTGTCTCCCTGTGTATAATGTGACAGTACACACACTGTATATGTGTCTTCCTGTGTATGACAGTACACACACTGTATATGTGTCTCTCTGTGTATAAGGTGACAGTATATACACTGTATATGTGTCTCTCTGTGTATAATGTGACAGGTCACACACTGTATATGAGTCTCCCTGTGTATAATGTGACAGTACATACACTGTATATCTGTCTCTCTGTGTATAATCTGACAGTGCATACACTATATATGTGTCTCCCTGTGTATAATGTGAAAGTACACACACTGTATATTTGTCTCCCTGTGTATAATGTGACAGTACACACACTGTATATGTGTCTCCCTGTGTATAATGTGACAGTACACACACTGTATAATTGCATATGTGTCTCTCTGTGTATAACGTGACAGTACATACACTGTATATGAGTCTCCCTGTGTATAACGTGACAGTACATACACTGTATATGTGTCTCCCTGTGTATAATGTGACAGTACATACACTGTATATGTGTCTCTCTGTGTATAATGTGACAGTACACACAGTGTATGTTTCCCTGTGTATAATGTGACAGTACATACACTGTATATGAGTCTACCTGTGTATAACGTGACAGTACATACACTGTATATGTATCTCCCTGTGTATACTGTGACAGTACACACACTGTATATGTGTCTCTCTGTGTATAATGTGACAGTACACACACTGTATATGTGTCTCTCTGTGTATAATGTGACAGTACATACACTTTGTATGTGTCTCTCTGTGTATGACAGTACACACACTGTATATGTGTCTGCCTGTGTATACTGTGACAGTACACACACTGTATATGTGTCTCTCTGTGTATAATGTGACAGTACACACACTGTATATGTGTCTCTCTGTGTATAATGTGACAGTACATACACTGTATATCTGTCTCTCTGTGTATGACAGTACACCCACTATATATGTGTCTCCCTGTGTATAATGTGACAGTACACACACTGTATATGTGTCTCTCTGTGTATAATGTGACCGTACACACACTGTATATGTGTCTCTCTGTGTATAAGGTGACAGTACATACACTTTATATGTGTTCTCCCTGTGTATAATGTGACAGTACACACACTGTATATGTGTCTTCCTGTGTATGACAGTACACACACTGTATATGTGTCTCTCTGTGTATAAGGTGACAGTACATACACTGTATATGTGTCTCTCTGTGTATAAGGTGACAGTACACACACTGTATATGAGTCTCCCTGTGTATAATGTGACAGTACATACACTGTATATGTGTCTCTCTGTGTATAATGTGACAGTGCATACACTATATATGTGTCTCCCTGTGTATAATGTGAAAGTACACACACTGTATATGTGTCTCCCTGTGTATAATGTGACAGTACACACACTGTATATGTGTCTCCCTGTGTATAATGTGACAGTACACACACTGTATATGTGTCTCCCTGTGTATAATGTGACAGTACACACACTGTATATGTGTCTCCCTGTGAATAATGTGACAGTACACAGTGTATATGTGTCTCCCTGTGTATAATGTGACTGTACACACACTGTATATGTGTCTCCCTGTGTATAATGTGACAGTACACACACTGTATATGTGTCTCCCTGTGTATAATGTGACAGTACACACACTGTATATGTGTCTCTCTGTGTATAAGGTGATAGTACACACAATGTATATGTGTCTCCCTGTGTATAAGGTGACAGTACACACAGTGTATATGTCTCCCTGTGTATAATGTGACAGTACACACACTGTATATGTATCTCCCTGTGTATAATGTGACAGTACACACACTGTATATGAGTCTCTCTGTGTATAATGTGACAGTACACACACTGTATATGTGTCTCCCTCTGTATAATGTGACAGTACACACAGTGTATATGTCTCCCTGTGTATAATGTGACAGTACACACACTATATATATGTGTCTTCCTGTGTATAATGTGACAGTACACACACTGTATATGTGTCTCTCTGTGTATAATGTGACAGTACACACAATGTATATGTGTCTCCCTGTGTATAATGTGACAGTACACACAGTGTATATGTCTCCCTGTGTATAATGTGACAGTACATACACTGTATATGTGTCTCCCTGTGTATAATGTGACAGTACATACACTGTATATGTGTCTCTCTGTGTATAATGTGACCGTACACACAGTGTATATGTGTCTCCCTGTGTATAATGTGACCGTACACACACTGTATATGTGTCTCCCTGTGTATAATGTGACCGTACACACACTGTATATGTGTCTCTCTGTGTATAATGTGACAGTACATACACTGTATGTGTCTCTCTGTGTATAATGTGACAGTACATACACTGTAGTGTATATGTGTTTCCTTGTTTATAATGTGACAGTACACACACTGTATATGTGTCTCTCTGTGTATAATGTGACCGTACACACACTGTATATGTGTCTCTCTGTGTATAAGGTGACAGTACATACACTTTATATGTGTCTCCCTGTGTATAATGTGACAGTACATACACTGTATATGTGTCTCTCTGTGTATAACATGACAGTACACACACTGTATATGTGTCTCTCTGTGTATGACAGTACACACACTGTATATGTGTCTCTCTGTGTATAACATGACAGTACACACACTGTATATGTGTCTCTCTGTGTATGACAGTACATACACTATATATGTGTCTCTCTGTGTATAATCTGACAGTGCATACACTGTATATGTCTCTTCCTGTGTATAATGTGACAGTACACACACTGTATATGTGTCTCCCTGTGTATAATGTGACAGTACACACAGTGTATGTTTCCCTGTGTATAATCTGACAGTACATACACTGTATATGTGTTTCCCTGTGTATAATGTGACAGTACATACACTGTATATGAGTCTACCTGTGTATAACGTGACAGTACATACACTGTATATGTGTCTCCCTGTGTATAATGTGACAGTATACACTGTATATGTGTCTCCCTGTGTATAATGTGACAGTACACACACTGTATATGTGTCTCTCTGTGTATAATGTGACCGTACACACACTGTATATGTGTCTCTCTGTGTATAAGGTGACAGTACATACACTTTATATGTGTCTCCTTGTGTATAATGTGACAGTACATACACTGTATATGTGTCTCTCTGTGTATAAGGTGACAGTACATACACTGTATATGTGTCTCTCTGTGTATAATGTGACAGTACACACACTGTATATGAGTCTCCCTGTGTATAATGTGACAGTACATACACTGTATATGTGTCTCTCTGTGTATAAGCTGACAGTGCATACACTATATATGTGTCTCCCTGTGTATAATGTGAAAGTACACACACTGTATATGTGTCTCCCTGTGTATAATGTGACAGTACACACACTGTATGTGTGTCTCCCTGTGTATAATGTGACAGTACACACTGTATAATTGTATATGTGTCTCTCTGTGTATAACGTGACAGTACATACACTGTATATGAGTCTCCCTGTGTATAACGTGACAGTACATACACTGTATATGTGTCTCCCTGTGTATAATGTGACAGTACATACACTGTATATGTGTCTCTCTGTGTATAATGTGACAGTACACACAGTGTATATGTGTCTCCCTGTGTATACTGTGACAGTACACACACTGTATATGTGTCTCTCTGTGTATAATGTGACAGTACACACACTGTATATGTGTCTCTCTGTGTATAATGTGACAATACATACACTGTATATCTGTCTCTCTGTGTATAATGTGACCGTACACACAGTGTATATGTGTCTCTCTGTGTATAAGGTGACAGTACATACACTTTATATGTGTCTCCCTGTGTATAATGTGACAGTACACACACTGTATATGTGTCTTCCTGTGTATGACAATACACACACTGTATATGTGTCTCTCTGTGTATAAGGTGACAGTACACACACTGTATATGTGTCTCTCTGTGTATAATGTGACAGTACATACACTTTATATGTGTCTCTCTGTGTATGACAGTACACACACTGTATATGTGTCTCCCTGTGTATACTGTGACAGTACACACACTGTATATGTGTCTCTCTGTGTATAATGTGACAGTACACACACTGTATATGATCTCCCTGTGTATAATATGACAGTACACCCACTGTATATGTGTCTCCCTGTGTATAATGTGACAGTACACACTCTGTATATGTGTCTCTCTGTGTATAATGTGACCGGACACACACTGTATATGTGTCTCTCTGTGTATAAGGTGACAGTATATACACTTTATATGTGTCTCCCTGTGTATAAGGTGACAGTACATACACTGTATATGTGTCTTCCTGTGTATGACAGTTCACACACTGTATATGTGTCTCTCTGTGTATAAGGTGACAGTACATAAACTGTATATGTGTCTCTCTGTGTATAATGTGACAGTACACACACTGTATATGAGTCTCCCTGTGTATAATGTGACAGTACATACACTGTATATGTGTCTCTCAGTGTATAATCTGACAGTTCATACACTATATATGTGTCTCCCTGTGTATAATGTGAAAGTACACACACTGTATATTTGTCTCCCTGTGTATGATGTGACAGTACACACACTGTATATGTGTCTCCCTGTGTATAATGTGACAGTACACACACTGTATAATTGTATATGTGTCTCTCTGTGTATAACGTGACAGTACATACACTGTATATGAGTCTCCCTGTGTATAACGTGACAGTACATACACTGTATATGTGTCTCCCTGTGTATAATGTGACAGTACATACACTGTATATGTGTCTCTCTGTGTATAATGTGACAGTACACACAGTGTATGTTTCCCTGTGTATAATGTGACAGTACATACACTGTACATGAGTCTACATGTGTATAACGTGACAGTACATACACTGTATATGTATCTCCCTGTGTATACTGTGACAGTACACACACTGTATATGTGTCTCTCTGTGTATAATGTGACAGTACACACACTGTATATGTGTCTCTCTGTGTATAATGTGACAGTACATACACTTTATATGTGTCTCTCTGTGTATGACAGTACACACACTGTATATGTGTCTGCCTGTGTATACTGTGACAGTACACACACTGTATATGTGTCTCTCTGTGTATAATGTGACAGTACACACACTGTATATGTGTCTCTCTGTGTATAATGTGACAGTACATACACTGTATATCTGTCTCTCTGTGTATGACAGTACACCCACTGTATATGTGTCTCCCTGTGTATAATGTGACAGTACACACACTGTATATGTGTCTCCCTGTGTATAATGTGACAGTACACACACTGTATATGTGTCTCTCTGTGTATAATGTGACCGTACACACACTTTATATGTGTCTCCCTGTGTGTAATGTGACAGTACACACACTGTATATGTGTCTTCCTGTGTATGACAGTACACACACTGTATATGTGTCTCTCTGTGTATAAGGTTACAGTACATACACTGTATATGTGTCTCTCTGTGTATAAGGTGACAGTACACACACTGTATATGAGTCTCCCTGTGTATAATGTGACAGTACATACACTGTATATGTGTCTCTCTGTGTATAATCTGACAGTGCATACAGTATATATGTGTCTCCCTGTGTATAATGTGAAAGTACACACAGTGTATATGTGTCTCCCTGTGTATAATGTGACAGTACACACACTGTATATGTGTCTCTCTGTGTATAATGTGACAGTACACACACCACTGTATATGTGTTTCTCTGTGTATGACAGTGCATACACTGTATATCTGTCTCTCTGTGTATGACAGTACACCCACTGTATATGTGTCTCCCTGTGTATAATGTGACAGTACACACACTGTATATGTGTCTCTCTGTGCATAATGTGACCGTACACACACTGTATATGTGCCTCTCTGTGTATAAGGTGACAGTACATACACTGTATATGTGTCTTCCTGTGTATGACAGTACACACACTGTATATGTGTCTCTCTGTGTATAAGGTGACAGTACATACACTGTATATGTGTCTCTCTGTGTATAATGTGACAGGTCACACACTGTATATGAGTCTCCCTGTGTATAATGTGACAGTACATACACTGTATATGTGTCTCTCTGTGTATAATCTGACAGTGCATACACTATATATGAGTCTCCCTGTGTATAATGTGAAAGTACACACACTGTATATTTGTCTCCCTGTGTATAATGTGACAGTACACACACTGTATATGTGTCTCCCTGTGTATAATGTGACAGTACACACACTGTATAATTGTATATGTGTCTCTCTGTGTATAACGTGACAGTACATACACTGTATATGAGTCTCCCTGTGTATAACGTGACAGTACATACACTGTATATGTGTCTCCCTGTGTATAATGTGACAGTACATACACTGTATATGTGTCTCTCTGTGTATAATGTGACAGTACACACAGTGTATGTTTCCCTGTGTATAATGTGACAGTACATACACTGTATATGAGTCTACCTGTGTATAACGTGACAGTACATACACTGTATATGTATCTCCCTGTGTATACTGTGACAGTACACACACTGTATATGTGTCTCTCTGTGTATAATGTGACAGTACACACACTGTATATGTGTCTCTCTGTGTATAATGTGACAGTACATACACTGTATATGTGTCTCTCTGTGTATAATGTGACAGTACATACACTTTGTATGTGTCTCTCTGTGTATGACAGTACACACACTGTATATGTGTCTGCCTGTGTATACTGTGACAGTACACACACTGTATATGTGTCTCTCTGTGTATAATGTGACAGTACACACACTGTATATGTGTCTCTCTGTGTATAATGTGACAGTACATACACAGTATATCTGTCTCTCTGTGTATGACAGTACACCCACTATATATGTGTCTCCCTGTGTATAATGTGACAGTACACACACTGTATATGTGTCTCTCTGTGTATAATGTGACCGTACACACACTGTATATGTGTCTCTCTGTGTATAAGGTGACAGTACATACACTTTATAAGTTTATATGTGTCTCCCTGTGTATAATGTGACAGTACACACACTGTATATGTGTCTTCCTGTGTATGACAGTACACACACTGTATATGTGTCTCTCTGTGTATAAGGTGACAGAACATACACTGTATATGTGTCTATCTGTGTATAAGGTGACAGTACACATACTGTATATGAGTCTCCCTGTGTATAATGTGACAGTATATACACTGTATATGTGTCTCTCTGTGTATAATGTGACAGTGCATACACTATATATGTGTCTCCCTGTGTATAATGTGAAAGTACACACACTGTATATGTGTCTCCCTGTGTATAATGTGACAGTACACACACTGTATATGTGTCTCCCTGTGTATAATGTGACAGTACACACACTGTATATGTGTCTCCCTGTGTATAATGTGACAGTACACACGCTGTATATGTGTCTCCCTGTGAATAATGTGACAGTACACAGTGTATATGTGTCTCCCTGTGTATAATGTGACTGTACACACACTGTATATGTGTCTCCCTGTGTATAATGTGACAGTACACACACTGTATATGTGTCTCCCTGTGTATAATGTGACAGTACACACACTGTATATGTGTCTCTCTGTGTATAAGGTGATAGTACACACAATGTATATGTGTCTCCCTGTGTATAAGGTGACAGTACACACAGTGTATATGTCTCCCTGTGTATAATGTGACAGTACACACACTGTATATGTGTCTCTCTGTGTATAATGTGACAGTACACACACTGTATATGAGTCTCTCTGTGTATAATGTGACAGTACACACACTGTATATGTGTCTCCCTGTGTATAATGTGACAGTACACACAGTGTATATGTCTCCCTGTGTATAATGTGACAGTACACACACTGTATATGTGTCTTCCTGTGTATAATTTGACAGTACACACACTGTATATGTGTCTCTCTGTGTATAATGTGACAGTACACACAATGTATATGTGTCTCCCTGTGTATAATGTGACAGTACACACAGTGTATATGTCTCCCTGTGTATAATGTGACAGTACATACACTGTATATGTGTCTCCCTGTGTATAATGTGACAGTACACACAGTGTATATGTCTCCCTGTGTATAATGTGACAGTACATACACTGTATATGTGTCTCTCTGTGTATAATGTGACAGTACACACAGTGTATATGTGTCTCCCTGTGTATAATGTGACCGTACACACACTGTATATGTGTCTCCCTGTGTATAATGTGACCGTACACACACTGTATATGTGTCTCTCTGTGTATAATGTGACAGTACATACACTGTATGTGTCTCTCTGTGTATAATGTGACAGTACATACACTGTAGTGTATATGTGTTTCCTTGTTTATAATGTGACAGTACACACACTGTATATGTGTCTCTCTGTGTATAATGTGACCGTACACACACTGTATATGTGTCTCTCTGTGTATAAGGTGACAGTACATACACTTTATATGTGTCTCCCTGTGTATAATGTGACAGTACATACACTGTATATGTGTCTCTCTGTGTATAACATGACAGTACACACACTGTATTTGTGTCTCTCTGTGTATGACAGTACACACACTGTATATGTGTCTCTCTGTGTATAACATGACAGTACACACACTGTATATGTGTCTCTCTGTGTATGACAGTACATACACTATATATGTGTCTCTCTGTGTATAATCTGACAGTGCATACACTGTATATGTCTCTTCCTGTGTATAATGTGACAGTACACACACTGTATATGTGTCTCCCTGTGTATAATGTGACAGCACACACACTGTATATGTGTCTCCCTGTGTATAATGTGACAGTACACACACTGTATAATTGTATATGTGTCTCTCTGTGTATAACGTGACAGTACATACACTGTATATGAGTCTCCCTGTGTATAACGTGACAGTACATACACTGTATATGTGTCTCTCTGTGTATAATCTGACAGTGCATACACTATATATGTGTCTCCCTGTGTATAATGTGACAGTACACACACTGTATATGTGTCTCTCTGTGTATAATGTGACCGTACACACACTGTATATGTGTCTCTCTGTGTATAAGGTGACAGTACATACACTTTATAAGTTTATATGTGTCTCCCTGTGTATAATGTGACAGTACACACACTGTATATGTGTCTTCCTGTGTATGACAGTACACACACTGTATATGTGTCTCTCTGTGTATAAGGTGACAGAACATACACTGTATATGTGTCTATCTGTGTATAAGGTGACAGTACACATACTGTATATGAGTCTCCCTGTGTATAATGTGACAGTATATACACTGTATATGTGTCTCTCTGTGTATAATGTGACAGTGCATACACTATATATGTGTCTCCCTGTGTATAATGTGAAAGTACACACACTGTATATGTGTCTCCCTGTGTATAATGTGACAGTACACACACTGTATATGTGTCTCCCTGTGTATAATGTGACAGTACACACACTGTATATGTGTCTCCCTGTGTATAATGTGACAGTACACACGCTGTATATGTGTCTCCCTGTGAATAATGTGACAGTACACAGTGTATATGTGTCTCCCTGTGTATAATGTGACTGTACACACACTGTATATGTGTCTCCCTGTGTATAATGTGACAGTACACACACTGTATATGTGTCTCCCTGTGTATAATGTGACAGTACACACACTGTATATGTGTCTCTCTGTGTATAAGGTGATAGTACACACAATGTATATGTGTCTCCCTGTGTATAAGGTGACAGTACACACAGTGTATATGTCTCCCTGTGTATAATGTGACAGTACACACACTGTATATGTGTCTCTCTGTGTATAATGTGACAGTACACACAGTGTATGTTTCCCTGTGTATAATGTGACAGTACATACACTGTATATGAGTCTACCTGTGTATAACGTGACAGTACATACACTGTATATGTATCTCCCTGTGTATACTGTGACAGTACACACACTGTATATGTGTCTCTCTGTGTATAATGTGACAGTACACACACTGTATATGTGTCTCTCTGTGTATAATGTGACAGTACATACACTGTATATGTGTCTCTCTGTGTATAATGTGACAGTACATACACTTTGTATGTGTCTCTCTGTGTATGACAGTACACACACTGTATATGTGTCTGCCTGTGTATACTGTGACAGTACACACACTGTATATGTGTCTCTCTGTGTATAATGTGACAGTACACACACTGTATATGTGTCTCTCTGTGTATAATGTGACAGTACATACACAGTATATCTGTCTCTCTGTGTATGACAGTACACCCACTATATATGTGTCTCCCTGTGTATAATGTGACAGTACACACACTGTATATGTGTCTCTCTGTGTATAATGTGACCGTACACACACTGTATATGTGTCTCTCTGTGTATAAGGTGACAGTACATACACTTTATAAGTTTATATGTGTCTCCCTGTGTATAATGTGACAGTACACACACTGTATATGTGTCTTCCTGTGTATGACAGTACACACACTGTATATGTGTCTCTCTGTGTATAAGGTGACAGAACATACACTGTATATGTGTCTATCTGTGTATAAGGTGACAGTACACATACTGTATATGAGTCTCCCTGTGTATAATGTGACAGTATATACACTGTATATGTGTCTCTCTGTGTATAATGTGACAGTGCATACACTATATATGTGTCTCCCTGTGTATAATGTGAAAGTACACACACTGTATATGTGTCTCCCTGTGTATAATGTGACAGTACACACACTGTATATGTGTCTCCCTGTGTATAATGTGACAGTACACACACTGTATATGTGTCTCCCTGTGTATAATGTGACAGTACACACGCTGTATATGTGTCTCCCTGTGAATAATGTGACAGTACACAGTGTATATGTGTCTCCCTGTGTATAATGTGACTGTACACACACTGTATATGTGTCTCCCTGTGTATAATGTGACAGTACACACACTGTATATGTGTCTCCCTGTGTATAATGTGACAGTACACACACTGTATATGTGTCTCTCTGTGTATAAGGTGATAGTACACACAATGTATATGTGTCTCCCTGTGTATAAGGTGACAGTACACACAGTGTATATGTCTCCCTGTGTATAATGTGACAGTACACACACTGTATATGTGTCTCTCTGTGTATAATGTGACAGTACACACACTGTATATGAGTCTCTCTGTGTATAATGTGACAGTACACACACTGTATATGTGTCTCCCTGTGTATAATGTGACAGTACACACAGTGTATATGTCTCCCTGTGTATAATGTGACAGTACACACACTGTATATGTGTCTTCCTGTGTATAATTTGACAGTACACACACTGTATATGTGTCTCTCTGTGTATAATGTGACAGTACACACAATGTATATGTGTCTCCCTGTGTATAATGTGACAGTACACACAGTGTATATGTCTCCCTGTGTATAATGTGACAGTACATACACTGTATATGTGTCTCCCTGTGTATAATGTGACAGTACACACAGTGTATATGTCTCCCTGTGTATAATGTGACAGTACATACACTGTATATGTGTCTCTCTGTGTATAATGTGACAGTACACACAGTGTATATGTGTCTCCCTGTGTATAATGTGACCGTACACACACTGTATATGTGTCTCCCTGTGTATAATGTGACCGTACACACACTGTATATGTGTCTCTCTGTGTATAATGTGACAGTACATACACTGTATGTGTCTCTCTGTGTATAATGTGACAGTACATACACTGTAGTGTATATGTGTTTCCTTGTTTATAATGTGACAGTACACACACTGTATATGTGTCTCTCTGTGTATAATGTGACCGTACACACACTGTATATGTGTCTCTCTGTGTATAAGGTGACAGTACATACACTTTATATGTGTCTCCCTGTGTATAATGTGACAGTACATACACTGTATATGTGTCTCTCTGTGTATAACATGACAGTACACACACTGTATTTGTGTCTCTCTGTGTATGACAGTACACACACTGTATATGTGTCTCTCTGTGTATAACATGACAGTACACACACTGTATATGTGTCTCTCTGTGTATGACAGTACATACACTATATATGTGTCTCTCTGTGTATAATCTGACAGTGCATACACTGTATATGTCTCTTCCTGTGTATAATGTGACAGTACACACACTGTATATGTGTCTCCCTGTGTATAATGTGACAGCACACACACTGTATATGTGTCTCCCTGTGTATAATGTGACAGTACACACACTGTATAATTGTATATGTGTCTCTCTGTGTATAACGTGACAGTACATACACTGTATATGAGTCTCCCTGTGTATAACGTGACAGTACATACACTGTATATGTGTCTCTCTGTGTATAATCTGACAGTGCATACACTATATATGTGTCTCCCTGTGTATAATGTGACAGTACACACACTGTATATGTGTCTCTCTGTGTATAATGTGACCGTACACACACTGTATATGTGTCTCTCTGTGTATAAGGTGACAGTACATACACTTTATAAGTTTATATGTGTCTCCCTGTGTATAATGTGACAGTACACACACTGTATATGTGTCTTCCTGTGTATGACAGTACACACACTGTATATGTGTCTCTCTGTGTATAAGGTGACAGAACATACACTGTATATGTGTCTATCTGTGTATAAGGTGACAGTACACATACTGTATATGAGTCTCCCTGTGTATAATGTGACAGTATATACACTGTATATGTGTCTCTCTGTGTATAATGTGACAGTGCATACACTATATATGTGTCTCCCTGTGTATAATGTGAAAGTACACACACTGTATATGTGTCTCCCTGTGTATAATGTGACAGTACACACACTGTATATGTGTCTCCCTGTGTATAATGTGACAGTACACACACTGTATATGTGTCTCCCTGTGTATAATGTGACAGTACACACGCTGTATATGTGTCTCCCTGTGAATAATGTGACAGTACACAGTGTATATGTGTCTCCCTGTGTATAATGTGACTGTACACACACTGTATATGTGTCTCCCTGTGTATAATGTGACAGTACACACACTGTATATGTGTCTCCCTGTGTATAATGTGACAGTACACACACTGTATATGTGTCTCTCTGTGTATAAGGTGATAGTACACACAATGTATATGTGTCTCCCTGTGTATAAGGTGACAGTACACACAGTGTATATGTCTCCCTGTGTATAATGTGACAGTACACACACTGTATATGTGTCTCTTTGTGTATAATGTGACAGTACACACACTGTATATGAGTCTCTCTGTGTATAATGTGACAGTACACACACTGTATATGTGTCTCCCTGTGTATAATGTGACAGTACACACAGTGTATATGTCTCCCTGTGTATAATGTGACAGTACACACACTGTATATGTGTCTTCCTGTGTATAATTTGACAGTACACACACTGTATATGTGTCTCTCTGTGTATAATGTGACAGTACACACAATGTATATGTGTCTCCCTGTGTATAATGTGACAGTACACACAGTGTATATGTCTCCCTGTGTATAATGTGACAGTACATACACTGTATATGTGTCTCCCTGTGTATAATGTGACAGTACACACAGTGTATATGTCTCCCTGTGTATAATGTGACAGTACATACACTGTATATGTGTCTCTCTGTGTATAATGTGACTGTACACACAGTGTATATGTGTCTCCCTGTGTATAATGTGACCGTACACACACTGTATATGTGTCTCCCTGTGTATAATGTGACCGTACACACACTGTATATGTGTCTCTCTGTGTATAATGTGACAGTACATACACTGTATGTGTCTCTCTGTGTATAATGTGACAGTACATACACTGTAGTGTATATGTGTTTCCTTGTTTATAATGTGACAGTACACACACTGTATATGTGTCTCTCTGTGTATAATGTGACCGTACACACACTGTATATGTGTCTCTCTGTGTATAAGGTGACAGTACATACACTTTATATGTGTCTCCCTGTGTATAATGTGACAGTACATACACTGTATATGTGTCTCTCTGTGTATAACATGACAGTACACACACTGTATTTGTGTCTCTCTGTGTATGACAGTACACACACTGTATATGTGTCTCTCTGTGTATAACATGACAGTACACACACTGTATATGTGTCTCTCTGTGTATGACAGTACATACACTATATATGTGTCTCTCTGTGTATAATCTGACAGTGCATACACTGTATATGTCTCTTCCTGTGTATAATGTGACAGTACACACACTGTATATGTGTCTCCCTGTGTATAATGTGACAGCACACACACTGTATATGTGTCTCCCTGTGTATAATGTGACAGTACACACACTGTATAATTGTATATGTGTCTCTCTGTGTATAACGTGACAGTACATACACTGTATATGAGTCTCCCTGTGTATAACGTGACAGTACATACACTGTATATGTGTCTCTCTGTGTATAATCTGACAGTGCATACACTATATATGTGTCTCCCTGTGTATAATGTGAAAGTACACACACTGTACATTTGTCTCCCTGTGTATAATGTGACAGTACACACACTGTATATGTGTCTCCCTGTGTATAATGTGACAGTACACACACTGTATAATTGTATATGTGTCTCTCTGTGTATAACGTGACAGTACATACACTGTATATGAGTCTCCCTGTGTATAACGTGACAGTACATACACTGTATATGTGTCTCCCTGTGTATAATGTGACAGCACATACACTGTATATGTGTCTCTCTGTGTATAATGTGACAGTACACACAGTGTATGTTTCCCTGTGTATAATGTGACAGTACATACACTGTATATGAGTCTACCTGTGTATAACGTGACAGTACATACACTGTATATGTATCTCCCTGTGTATACTGTGACAGTACACACACTGTATATGTGTCTCTCTGTGTATAATGTGACAGTACACACACTGTATATGTGTCTCTCTGTGTATAATGTGACAGTACATACACTTTGTATGTGTCTCTCTGTGTATGACAGTACACACACTGTATATGTGTCTGCCTGTGTATACTGTGACAGTACACACACTGTATATGTGTCTCTCTGTGTATAATGTGACAGTACACACACTGTATATGTGTCTCTCTGTGTATAATGTGACAGTACATACACTGTATATCTGTCTCTCTGTGTATGACAGTACACCCACTATATATGTGTCTCCCTGTGTATAATGTGACAGTACACACACTGTATATGTGTCTCTCTGTGTATAATGTGACCGTACACACACTGTATATGTGTCTCTCTGTGTATAAGGTGACAGTATATACACTTTATATGTGTCTCCCTGTGTATAATGTGACAGTACACACACTGTATATGTGTCTTCCTGTGTATGACAGTACACACACTGTATATGTGTCTCTCTGTGTATAAGGTGACAGTACATACACTGTATATGTGTCTCTCTGTGTATAAGGTGACAGTACACACACTGTATATGAGTCTCCCTGTGTATAATGTGACAGTACATACACTGTATATGTGTCTCTCTGTGTATAATGTGACAGTACACACACTGTATAATTGTATATGTGTCTCTCTGTGTATAACGTGACAGTACATACACTTTATATGTGTCTCCCTGTGTATAATGTGACAGTACACACACTGTATATGTGTCTTCCTGTGTATGACAGTACACACACTGTATATGTGTCTCTCTGTGTATAAGGTGACAGTATATACACTGTATATGTGTCTCTCTGTGTATAATGTGACAGGTCACACACTGTATATGAGTCTCCCTGTGTATAATGTGACAGTACATACACTGTATATCTGTCTCTCTGTGTATAATCTGACAGTGCATACACTATATATGTGTCTCCCTGTGTATAATGTGAAAGTACACACACTGTATATTTGTCTCCCTGTGTATAATGTGACAGTACACACACTGTATATGTGTCTCCCTGTGTATAATGTGACAGTACACACACTGTATAATTGCATATGTGTCTCTCTGTGTATAACGTGACAGTACATACACTGTATATGAGTCTCCCTGTGTATAACGTGACAGTACATACACTGTATATGTGTCTCCCTGTGTATAATGTGACAGTACATACACTGTATATGTGTCTCTCTGTGTATAATGTGACAGTACACACAGTGTATGTTTCCCTGTGTATAATGTGACAGTACATACACTGTATATGAGTCTACCTGTGTATAACGTGACAGTACATACACTGTATATGTATCTCCCTGTGTATACTGTGACAGTACACACACTGTATATGTGTCTCTCTGTGTATAATGTGACAGTACACACACTGTATATGTGTCTCTCTGTGTATAATGTGACAGTACATACACTTTGTATGTGTCTCTCTGTGTATGACAGTACACACACTGTATATGTGTCTGCCTGTGTATACTGTGACAGTACACACACTGTATATGTGTCTCTCTGTGTATAATGTGACAGTACACACACTGTATATGTGTCTCTCTGTGTATAATGTGACAGTACATACACTGTATATCTGTCTCTCTGTGTATGACAGTACACCCACTATATATGTGTCTCCCTGTGTATAATGTGACAGTACACACACTGTATATGTGTCTCTCTGTGTATAATGTGACCGTACACACACTGTATATGTGTCTCTCTGTGTATAAGGTGACAGTACATACACTTTATTATATGTGTCTCCCTGTGTATAATGTGACAGTACACACACTGTATATGTGTCTTCCTGTGTATGACAGTACACACACTGTATATGTGTCTCTCTGTGTATAAGGTGACAGTACATACACTGTATATGTGTCTCTCTGTGTAAGGTGACAGTACACACACTGTATATGAGTCTCCCTGTGTATAATGTGACAGTACATACACTGTATATGTGTCTCTCTGTGTATAATGTGACAGTGCATACACTATATATGTGTCTCCCTGTGTATAATGTGAAAGTACACACACTGTATATGTGTCTCCCTGTGTATAATGTGACAGTACACACACTGTATATGTGTCTCCCTGTGTATAATGTGACAGTACACACACTGTATATGTGTCTCCCTGTGTATAATGTGACAGTACACACACTGTATATGTGTCTCCCTGTGAATAATGTGACAGTACACAGTGTATATGTGTCTCCCTGTGTATAATGTGACTGTACACACACTGTATATGTGTCTCCCTGTGTATAATGTGACAGTACACACACTGTATATGTGTCTCCCTGTGTATAATGTGACAGTACACACACTGTATATGTGTCTCTCTGTGTATAAGGTGATAGTACACACAATGTATATGTGTCTCCCTGTGTATAAGGTGACAGTACACACAGTGTATATGTCTCCCTGTGTATAATGTGACAGTACACACACTGTATATGTATCTCCCTGTGTATAATGTGACAGTACACACACTGTATATGAGTCTCTCTGTGTATAATGTGACAGTACACACACTGTATATGTGTCTCCCTCTGTATAATGTGACAGTACACACAGTGTATATGTCTCCCTGTGTATAATGTGACAGTACACACACTATATATATGTGTCTTCCTGTGTATAATGTGACAGTACACACACTGTATATGTGTCTCTCTGTGTATAATGTGACAGTACACACAATGTATATGTGTCTCCCTGTGTATAATGTGACAGTACACACAGTGTATATGTCTCCCTGTGTATAATGTGACAGTACATACACTGTATATGTGTCTCCCTGTGTATAATGTGACAGTACACACAGTGTATATGTCTCCCTGTGTATAATGTGACAGTACATACACTGTATATGTGTCTCTCTGTGTATAATGTGACAGTACACACAGTGTATATGTGTCTCCCTGTGTATAATGTGACCGTACACACACTGTATATGTGTCTCCCTGTGTATAATGTGACCGTACACACACTGTATATGTGTCTCTCTGTGTATAATGTGACAGTACATACACTGTATGTGTCTCTCTGTGTATAATGTGACAGTACATACACTGTAGTGTATATGTGTTTCCTTGTTTATAATGTGACAGTACACACACTGTATATGTGTCTCTCTGTGTATAATGTGACCGTACACACACTGTATATGTGTCTCTCTGTGTATAAGGTGACAGTACATACACTTTATATGTGTCTCCCTGTGTATAATGTGACAGTACATACACTGTATATGTGTCTCTCTGTGTATAACATGACAGTACACACACTGTATATGTGTCTCTCTGTGTATGACAGTACACACACTGTATATGTGTCTCTCTGTGTATAACATGACAGTACACACACTGTATATGTGTCTCTCTGTGTATGACAGTACATACACTATATATGTGTCTCTCTGTGTATAATCTGACAGTGCATACACTGTATATGTCTCTTCCTGTGTATAATGTGACAGTACACACACTGTATATGTGTCTCCCTGTGTATAATGTGACAGTACACACAGTGTATGTTTCCCTGTGTATAATCTGACAGTACATACACTGTATATGTGTTTCCCTGTGTATAATGTGACAGTACATACACTGTATATGAGTCTACCTGTGTATAACGTGACAGTACATACACTGTATATGTGTCTCCCTGTGTATAATGTGACAGTATACACTGTATATGTGTCTCCCTGTGTATAATGTGACAGTACACACACTGTATATGTGTCTCTCTGTGTATAATGTGACCGTACACACACTGTATATGTGTCTCTCTGTGTATAAGGTGACAGTACATACACTTTATATGTGTCTCCTTGTGTATAATGTGACAGTACATACACTGTATATGTGTCTCTCTGTGTATAAGGTGACAGTACATACACTGTATATGTGTCTCTCTGTGTATAATGTGACAGTACACACACTGTATATGAGTCTCCCTGTGTATAATGTGACAGTACATACACTGTATATGTGTCTCTCTGTGTATAAGCTGACAGTGCATACACTATATATGTGTCTCCCTGTGTATAATGTGAAAGTACACACACTGTATATGTGTCTCCCTGTGTATAATGTGACAGTACACACACTGTATGTGTGTCTCCCTGTGTATAATGTGACAGTACACACTGTATAATTGTATATGTGTCTCTCTGTGTATAACGTGACAGTACATACACTGTATATGAGTCTCCCTGTGTATAACGTGACAGTACATACACTGTATATGTGTCTCCCTGTGTATAATGTGACAGTACATACACTGTATATGTGTCTCTCTGTGTATAATGTGACAGTACACACAGTGTATATGTGTCTCCCTGTGTATACTGTGACAGTACACACACTGTATATGTGTCTCTCTGTGTATAATGTGACAGTACACACACTGTATATTTGTCTCTCTGTGTATAATGTGACAATACATACACTGTATATCTGTCTCTCTGTGTATAATGTGACCGTACACACAGTGTATATGTGTCTCTCTGTGTATAAGGTGACAGTACATACACTTTATATGTGTCTCCCTGTGTATAATGTGACAGTACACACACTGTATATGTGTCTTCCTGTGTATGACAGTACACACACTGTATATGTGTCTCTCTGTGTATAAGGTGACAGTACATACACTGTAAATGTGTCTCTCTGTGTATAAGGTGACAGTACACACACTGTATATGTGTCTCTCTGTGTATAATGTGACAGTACATACACTTTATATGTGTCTCTCTGTGTATGACAGTACACACACTGTATATGTGTCTCCCTGTGTATACTGTGACAGTACACACACTGTATATGTGTCTCTCTGTGTATAATGTGACAGTACACACACTGTATATGATCTCCCTGTGTATAATATGACAGTACACCCACTGTATATGTGTCTCCCTGTGTATAATGTGACAGTACACACTCTGTATATGTGTCTCTCTGTGTATAATGTGACCGTACACACACTGTATATGTGTCTCTCTGTGTATAAGGTGACAGTATATACACTTTATATGTGTCTCCCTGTGTATAAGGTGACAGTACATACACTGTATATGTGTCTTCCTGTGTATGACAGTTCACACACTGTATATGTGTCTCTCTGTGTATAAGGTGACAGTACATAAACTGTATATGTGTCTCTCTGTGTATAATGTGACAATACACACACTGTATATGAGTCTCCCTGTGTATAATGTGACAGTACATACACTGTATATGTGTCTCTCAGTGTATAATCTGACAGTTCATACACTATATATGTGTCTCCCTGTGTATAATGTGAAAGTACACACACTGTATATTTGTCTCCCTGTGTATGATGTGACAGTACACACACTGTATATGTGTCTCCCTGTGTATAATGTGACAGTACACACACTGTATAATTGTATATGTGTCTCTCTGTGTATAACGTGACAGTACATACACTGTATATGAGTCTCCCTGTGTATAACGTGACAGTACATACACTGTATATGTGTCTCCCTGTGTATAATGTGACAGTACATACACTGTATATGTGTCTCTCTGTGTATAATGTGACAGTACACACAGTGTATGTTTCCCTGTGTATAATGTGACAGTACATACACTGTATATGAGTCTACATGTGTATAATGTGACAGTACATACACTGTATATGTATCTCCCTGTGTATACTGTGACAGTACACACACTGTATATGTGTCTCTCTGTGTATAATGTGACAGTACACACACTGTATATGTGTCTCTCTGTGTATAATGTGACAGTACATACACTTTATATGTGTCTCTCTGTGTATGACAGTACACACACTGTATATGTGTCTCTCTGTGTATAAGGTGACAGTACATACACTGTATATGTGTCTATCTGTGTATAAGGTGACAGTACACATACTGTATATGAGTCTCCCTGTGTATAATGTGACAGTATATACACTGTATATGTGTCTCTCTGTGTATAATGTGACAGTGCATACACTATATATGTGTCTCCCTGTGTATAATGTGAAAGTACACACACTGTATATGTGTCTCCCTGTGTATAATGTGACAGTACACACACTGTATATGTGTCTCCCTGTGTATAATGTGACAGTACACACACTGTATATGTGTCTCCCTGTGTATAATGTGACCGTACACACACTGTATATGTGTCTCTCTGTGTATAATGTGACCGTACACACACTGTATATGTGTCTCTCTGTGTATAAGGTGACAGTACATACACTTTATAAGTTTATATGTGTCTCCCTGTGTATAATGTGACAGTACACACACTGTATATGTGTCTCTCTGTGTATAATGTGACAGTACATACACTGTATATGTGTCTCTCTGTGTATAATGTGACAGTACATACACTTTGTATGTGTCTCTCTGTGTATGACAGTACACACACTGTATATGTGTCTGCCTGTGTATACTGTGACAGTACACACACTGTATATGTGTCTCTCTGTGTATAATGTGACAGTACACACACTGTATATGTGTCTCTCTGTGTATAATGTGACAGTACATACACAGTATATCTGTCTCTCTGTGTATGACAGTACACCCACTATATATGTGTCTCCCTGTGTATAATGTGACAGTACACACACTGTATATGTGTCTCTCTGTGTATAATGTGACCGTACACACACTGTATATGTGTCTCTCTGTGTATAAGGTGACAGTACATACACTTTATAAGTTTATATGTGTCTCCCTGTGTATAATGTGACAGTACACACACTGTATATGTGTCTTCCTGTGTATGACAGTACACACACTGTATATGTGTCTCTCTGTGTATAAGGTGACAGTACATACACTGTATATGTGTCTATCTGTGTATAAGGTGACAGTACACATACTGTATATGAGTCTCCCTGTGTATAATGTGACAGTATATACACTGTATATGTGTCTCTCTGTGTATAATGTGACAGTGCATACACTATATATGTGTCTCCCTGTGTATAATGTGAAAGTACACACACTGTATATGTGTCTCCCTGTGTATAATGTGACAGTACACACACTGTATATGTGTCTCCCTGTGTATAATGTGACAGTACACACACTGTATATGTGTCTCCCTGTGTATAATGTGACAGTACACACGCTGTATATGTGTCTCCCTGTGAATAATGTGACAGTACACAGTGTATATGTGTCTCCCTGTGTATAATGTGACTGTACACACACTGTATATGTGTCTCCCTGTGTATAATGTGACAGTACACACACTGTATATGTGTCTCCCTGTGTATAATGTGACAGTACACACACTGTATATGTGTCTCTCTGTGTATAAGGTGATAGTACACACAATGTATATGTGTCTCCCTGTGTATAAGGTGACAGTACACACAGTGTATATGTCTCCCTGTGTATAATGTGACAGTACACACACTGTATATGTGTCTCTCTGTGTATAATGTGACAGTACACACACTGTATATGAGTCTCTCTGTGTATAATGTGACAGTACACACACTGTATATGTGTCTCCCTGTGTATAATGTGACAGTACACACAGTGTATATGTCTCCCTGTGTATAATGTGACAGTACACACACTGTATATGTGTCTTCCTGTGTATAATTTGACAGTACACACACTGTATATGTGTCTCTCTGTGTATAATGTGACAGTACACACAATGTATATGTGTCTCCCTGTGTATAATGTGACAGTACACACAGTGTATATGTCTCCCTGTGTATAATGTGACAGTACATACACTGTATATGTGTCTCCCTGTGTATAATGTGACAGTACACACAGTGTATATGTCTCCCTGTGTATAATGTGACAGTACATACACTGTATATGTGTCTCTCTGTGTATAATGTGACAGTACACACAGTGTATATGTGTCTCCCTGTGTATAATGTGACCGTACACACACTGTATATGTGTCTCCCTGTGTATAATGTGACCGTACACACACTGTATATGTGTCTCTCTGTGTATAATGTGACAGTACATACACTGTATGTGTCTCTCTGTGTATAATGTGACAGTACATACACTGTAGTGTATATGTGTTTCCTTGTTTATAATGTGACAGTACACACACTGTATATGTGTCTCTCTGTGTATAATGTGACCGTACACACACTGTATATGTGTCTCTCTGTGTATAAGGTGACAGTACATACACTTTATATGTGTCTCCCTGTGTATAATGTGACAGTACATACACTGTATATGTGTCTCTCTGTGTATAACATGACAGTACACACACTGTATTTGTGTCTCTCTGTGTATGACAGTACACACACTGTATATGTGTCTCTCTGTGTATAACATGACAGTACACACACTGTATATGTGTCTCTCTGTGTATGACAGTACATACACTATATATGTGTCTCTCTGTGTATAATCTGACAGTGCATACACTGTATATGTCTCTTCCTGTGTATAATGTGACAGTACACACACTGTATATGTGTCTCCCTGTGTATAATGTGACAGCACACACACTGTATATGTGTCTCCCTGTGTATAATGTGACAGTACACACACTGTATAATTGTATATGTGTCTCTCTGTGTATAACGTGACAGTACATACACTGTATATGAGTCTCCCTGTGTATAACGTGACAGTACATACACTGTATATGTGTCTCTCTGTGTATAATCTGACAGTGCATACACTATATATGTGTCTCCCTGTGTATAATGTGAAAGTACACACACTGTATATTTGTCTCCCTGTGTATAATGTGACAGTACACACACTGTATATGTGTCTCCCTGTGTATAATGTGACAGTACACACACTGTATAATTGTATATGTGTCTCTCTGTGTATAACGTGACAGTACATACACTGTATATGAGTCTCCCTGTGTATAACGTGACAGTACATACACTGTATATGTGTCTCCCTGTGTATAATGTGACAGCACATACACTGTATATGTGTCTCTCTGTGTATAATGTGACAGTACACACAGTGTATGTTTCCCTGTGTATAATGTGACAGTACATACACTGTATATGAGTCTACCTGTGTATAACGTGACAGTACATACACTGTATATGTATCTCCCTGTGTATACTGTGACAGTACACACACTGTATATGTGTCTCTCTGTGTATAATGTGACAGTACACACACTGTATATGTGTCTCTCTGTGTATAATGTGACAGTACATACACTTTGTATGTGTCTCTCTGTGTATGACAGTACACACACTGTATATGTGTCTGCCTGTGTATACTGTGACAGTACACACACTGTATATGTGTCTCTCTGTGTATAATGTGACAGTACACACACTGTATATGTGTCTCTCTGTGTATAATGTGACAGTACATACACTGTATATCTGTCTCTCTGTGTATGACAGTACACCCACTATATATGTGTCTCCCTGTGTATAATGTGACAGTACACACACTGTATATGTGTCTCTCTGTGTATAATGTGACCGTACACACACTGTATATGTGTCTCTCTGTGTATAAGGTGACAGTATATACACTTTATATGTGTCTCCCTGTGTATAATGTGACAGTACACACACTGTATATGTGTCTTCCTGTGTATGACAGTACACACACTGTATATGTGTCTCTCTGTGTATAAGGTGACAGTACATACACTGTATATGTGTCTCTCTGTGTATAAGGTGACAGTACACACACTGTATATGAGTCTCCCTGTGTATAATGTGACAGTACATACACTGTATATGTGTCTCTCTGTGTATAATGTGACAGTACACACACTGTATAATTGTATATGTGTCTCTCTGTGTATAACGTGACAGTACATACACTTTATATGTGTCTCCCTGTGTATAATGTGACAGTACACACACTGTATATGTGTCTTCCTGTGTATGACAGTACACACACTGTATATGTGTCTCTCTGTGTATAAGGTGACAGTATATACACTGTATATGTGTCTCTCTGTGTATAATGTGACAGGTCACACACTGTATATGAGTCTCCCTGTGTATAATGTGACAGTACATACACTGTATATCTGTCTCTCTGTGTATAATCTGACAGTGCATACACTATATATGTGTCTCCCTGTGTATAATGTGAAAGTACACACACTGTATATTTGTCTCCCTGTGTATAATGTGACAGTACACACACTGTATATGTGTCTCCCTGTGTATAATGTGACAGTACACACACTGTATAATTGCATATGTGTCTCTCTGTGTATAACGTGACAGTACATACACTGTATATGAGTCTCCCTGTGTATAACGTGACAGTACATACACTGTATATGTGTCTCCCTGTGTATAATGTGACAGTACATACACTGTATATGTGTCTCTCTGTGTATAATGTGACAGTACACACAGTGTATGTTTCCCTGTGTATAATGTGACAGTACATACACTGTATATGAGTCTACCTGTGTATAACGTGACAGTACATACACTGTATATGTATCTCCCTGTGTATACTGTGACAGTACACACACTGTATATGTGTCTCTCTGTGTATAATGTGACAGTACACACACTGTATATGTGTCTCTCTGTGTATAATGTGACAGTACATACACTTTGTATGTGTCTCTCTGTGTATGACAGTACACACACTGTATATGTGTCTGCCTGTGTATACTGTGACAGTACACACACTGTATATGTGTCTCTCTGTGTATAATGTGACAGTACACACACTGTATATGTGTCTCTGTGTATAATGTGACAGTACATACACTGTATATCTGTCTCTCTGTGTATGACAGTACACCCACTATATATGTGTCTCCCTGTGTATAATGTGACAGTACACACACTGTATATGTGTCTCTCTGTGTATAATGTGACCGTACACACACTGTATATGTGTCTCTCTGTGTATAAGGTGACAGTACATACACTTTATATGTGTCTCCCTGTGTATAATGTGACAGTACACACACTGTATATGTGTCTTCCTGTGTATGACAGTACACACACTGTATATGTGTCTCTCTGTGTATAAGGTGACAGTACATACACTGTATATGTGTCTCTCTGTGTATAAGGTGACAGTACACACACTGTATATGAGTCTCCCTGTGTATAATGTGACAGTACATACACTGTATATGTGTCTCTCTGTGTATAATGTGACAGTGCATACACTATATATGTGTCTCCCTGTGTATAATGTGAAAGTACACACACTGTATATGTGTCTCCCTGTGTATAATGTGACAGTACACACACTGTATATGTGTCTCCCTGTGTATAATGTGACAGTACACACACTGTATATGTGTCTCCCTGTGTATAATGTGACAGTACACACACTGTATATGTGTCTCCCTGTGAATAATGTGACAGTACACAGTGTATATGTGTCTCCCTGTGTATAATGTGACTGTACACACACTGTATATGTGTCTCCCTGTGTATAATGTGACAGTACACACACTGTATATGTGTCTCCCTGTGTATAATGTGACAGTACACACACTGTATATGTGTCTCTCTGTGTATAAGGTGATAGTACACACAATGTATATGTGTCTCCCTGTGTATAAGGTGACAGTACACACAGTGTATATGTCTCCCTGTGTATAATGTGACAGTACACACACTGTATATGTATCTCCCTGTGTATAATGTGACAGTACACACACTGTATATGAGTCTCTCTGTGTATAATGTGACAGTACACACACTGTATATGTGTCTCCCTCTGTATAATGTGACAGTACACACAGTGTATATGTCTCCCTGTGTATAATGTGACAGTACACACACTATATATATGTGTCTTCCTGTGTATAATGTGACAGTACACACACTGTATATGTGTCTCTCTGTGTATAATGTGACAGTACACACAATGTATATGTGTCTCCCTGTGTATAATGTGACAGTACACACAGTGTATATGTCTCCCTGTGTATAATGTGACAGTACATACACTGTATATGTGTCTCCCTGTGTATAATGTGACAGTACATACACTGTATATGTGTCTCTCTGTGTATAATGTGACAGTACACACAGTGTATATGTGTCTCCCTGTGTATAATGTGACCGTACACACACTGTATATGTGTCTCCCTGTGTATAATGTGACCGTACACACACTGTATATGTGTCTCTCTGTGTATAATGTGACAGTACATACACTGTATGTGTCTCTCTGTGTATAATGTGACAGTACATACACTGTAGTGTATATGTGTTTCCTTGTTTATAATGTGACAGTACACACACTGTATATGTGTCTCTCTGTGTATAATGTGACCGTACACACACTGTATATGTGTCTCTCTGTGTATAAGGTGACAGTACATACACTTTATATGTGTCTCCCTGTGTATAATGTGACAGTACATACACTGTATATGTGTCTCTCTGTGTATAACATGACAGTACACACACTGTATATGTGTCTCTCTGTGTATGACAGTACACACACTGTATATGTGTCTCTCTGTGTATAACATGACAGTACACACACTGTATATGTGTCTCTCTGTGTATGACAGTACATACACTATATATGTGTCTCTCTGTGTATAATCTGACAGTGCATACACTGTATATGTCTCTTCCTGTGTATAATGTGACAGTACACACACTGTATATGTGTCTCCCTGTGTATAATGTGACAGTACACACAGTGTATGTTTCCCTGTGTATAATCTGACAGTACATACACTGTATATGTGTTTCCCTGTGTATAATGTGACAGTACATACACTGTATATGAGTCTACCTGTGTATAACGTGACAGTACATACACTGTATATGTGTCTCCCTGTGTATAATGTGACAGTATACACTGTATATGTGTCTCCCTGTGTATAATGTGACAGTACACACACTGTATATGTGTCTCTCTGTGTATAATGTGACCGTACACACACTGTATATGTGTCTCTCTGTGTATAAGGTGACAGTACATACACTTTATATGTGTCTCCTTGTGTATAATGTGACAGTACATACACTGTATATGTGTCTCTCTGTGTATAAGGTGACAGTACATACACTGTATATGTGTCTCTCTGTGTATAATGTGACAGTACACACACTGTATATGAGTCTCCCTGTGTATAATGTGACAGTACATACACTGTATATGTGTCTCTCTGTGTATAAGCTGACAGTGCATACACTATATATGTGTCTCCCTGTGTATAATGTGAAAGTACACACACTGTATATGTGTCTCCCTGTGTATAATGTGACAGTACACACACTGTATGTGTGTCTCCCTGTGTATAATGTGACAGTACACACTGTATAATTGTATATGTGTCTCTCTGTGTATAACGTGACAGTACATACACTGTATATGAGTCTCCCTGTGTATAACGTGACAGTACATACACTGTATATGTGTCTCCCTGTGTATAATGTGACAGTACATACACTGTATATGTGTCTCCCTGTGTATACTGTGACAGTACACACACTGTATATGTGTCTCTCTGTGTATAATGTGACAGTACACACACTGTATATGTGTCTCTCTGTGTATAATGTGACAATACATACACTGTATATCTGTCTCTCTGTGTATAATGTGACCGTACACACAGTGTATATGTGTCTCTCTGTGTATAAGGTGACAGTACATACACTTTATATGTGTCTCCCTGTGTATAATGTGACAGTACACACACTGTATATGTGTCTTCCTGTGTATGACAGTACACACACTGTATATGTGTCTCTCTGTGTATAAGGTGACAGTACATACACTGTAAATGTGTCTCTCTGTGTATAAGGTGACAGTACACACACTGTATATGTGTCTCTCTGTGTATAATGTGACAGTACATACACTTTATATGTGTCTCTCTGTGTATGACAGTACACACACTGTATATGTGTCTCCCTGTGTATACTGTGACAGTACACACACTGTATATGTGTCTCTCTGTGTATAATGTGACAGGACACACACTGTATATGATCTCCCTGTGTATAATATGACAGTACACCCACTGTATATGTGTCTCCCTGTGTATAATGTGACAGTACACACTCTGTATATGTGTCTCTCTGTGTATAATGTGACCGTACACACACTGTATATGTGTCTCTCTGTGTATAAGGTGACAGTATATACACTTTATATGTGTCTCCCTGTGTATAAGGTGACAGTACATACACTGTATATGTGTCTTCCTGTGTATGACAGTTCACACACTGTATATGTGTCTCTCTGTGTATAAGGTGACAGTACATAAACTGTATATGTGTCTCTCAGTGTATAATCTGACAGTTCATACACTATATATGTGTCTCCCTGTGTATAATGTGAAAGTACACACACTGTATATTTGTCTCCCTGTGTATGATGTGACAGTACACACACTGTATATGTGTCTCCCTGTGTATAATGTGACAGTACACACACTGTATAATTGTATATGTGTCTCTCTGTGTATAACGTGACAGTACATACACTGTATATGAGTCTCCCTGTGTATAACGTGACAGTACATACACTGTATATGTGTCTCCCTGTGTATAATGTGTCAGTACATACACTGTATATGTGTCTCTCTGTGTATAATGTGACAGTACACACAGTGTATGTTTCCCTGTGTATAATGTGACAGTACATACACTGTATATGAGTCTACATGTGTATAACGTGACAGTACATACACTGTATATGTATCTCCCTGTGTATACTGTGACAGTACACACACTGTATATGTGTCTCTCTGTGTATAATGTGACAGTACACACACTGTATATGTGTCTCTCTGTGTATAATGTGACAGTACATACACTTTATATGTGTCTCTCTGTGTATGACAGTACACACACTGTATATGTGTCTGCCTGTGTATACTGTGACAGTACACACACTGTATATGTGTCTCTCTGTGTATAATGTGACAGTACACACACTGTATATGTGTCTCTCTGTGTATAATGTGACAGTACATACACTGTATATCTGTCTCTCTGTGTATGACAGTACACCCACTGTATATGTGTCTCCCTGTGTATAATGTGACAGTACACACACTGTATATGTGTCTCCCTGTGTATAATGTGACAGTACACACACTGTATATGTGTCTCTCTGTGTATAATGTGACCGTACACACACTTTATATGTGTCTCCCTGTGTGTAATGTGACAGTACACACACTGTATATGTGTCTTCCTGTGTATGACAGTACACACACTGTATATGTGTCTCTCTGTGTATAAGGTTACAGTACATACACTGTATATGTGTCTCTCTGTGTATAAGGTGACAGTACACACACTGTATATGAGTCTCCCTGTGTATAATGTGACAGTACATACACTGTATATGTGTCTCTCTGTGTATAATCTGACAGTGCATACAGTATATATGTGTCTCCCTGTGTATAATGTGAAAGTACACACAGTGTATATGTGTCTCCCTGTGTATAATGTGACAGTACACACACTGTATATGTGTCTCCCTGTGTATAATGTGACAGTACACACACTGTATATGTGTCTCCCTGTGTATAATGTGACAGTACACACACTGTATATGTGTCTCCCTGTGAATAATGTGACAGTACACAGTGTATATGTGTCTCCCTGTGTATAATGTGACTGTACACACACTGTATATGTGTCTCCCTGTGTATAATGTGACAGTACATACACTGTATATGTGTCTCCCTGTGTATAATGTGACAGTACACACACTGTATATGTGTCTCTCTGTGTATAAGGTGACAGTACACACAATGTATATGTGTCTCCCTGTGTATAATCTGACAGTGCATACACTATATATGTGTCTCCCTGTGTATAATGTGACAGTACACACACTGTATATGTGTCTCCCTGTGTATAATGTGACAGTACACACACTGTATATGTGTCTCCCTGTGAATAATGTGACAGTACACAGTGTATATGTGTCTCCCTGTGTATAATGTGACAGTACACACACTGTATATGTGTCTCCCTGTGTATAATGTGACAGTACACACACTGTATATGTGTCTCCCTGTGTATAATGTGACAGTACACACACTGTATATGTGTCTCCCTGTGAATAATGTGACAGTACACAGTGTATATGTGTCTCCCTGTGTATAATGTGACTGTACACACACTGTATATGTGTCTCCCTGTGTATAATGTGTCAGTACATACACTGTATATGTGTCTCCCTGTGTATAATGTGACAGTACACACACTGTATATGTGTCTCTCTGTGTATAAGGTGACAGTACACACAATGTATATGTGTCTCCCTGTGTATAATCTGACAGTGCATACACTATATATGTGTCTCCCTGTGTATAATGTGACAGTACACACACTGTATATGTGTCTCCCTGTGTATAATGTGACAGTACACACACTGTATATGTGTCTCCCTGTGAATAATGTGACAGTACACAGTGTATATGTGTCTCCCTGCGTATAATGTGACTGTACACACACTGTATATGTGTCTCCCTGTGTATAATGTGACAGTACACACACTGTATATGTGTCTCCCTGTGTATAAGGTGACAGTACACACACTGTATATGTGTCTCTCTGTGTATAAGGTGACAGTACACACAATGTATATGTGTCTCCCTGTGTATAATGTGACAGTACACACAGTGTATATGTCTCCCTGTGTATAATGTGACAGTACACACACTGTTTATGTGTCTCCCTGTGTATAATGTGACAGTACACACAGTGTATATGTCTCCCTGTGTATAATGTGACAGTACATACACTGTATATGTGTCTCTCTGTGTATAATGTGACAGTACACACAGTGTATATGTGTCTCCCTGTGTATAATGTGACCGTACACACACTGTATATGTGTCTCTCTGTGTATAATGTGACAGTACATACACTGTATGTGTCTCTCTGTGTATAATGTGACAGTACATACACTGTATATGTGTCTCCCTGTGTATAATGTGACAGTACACACACTGTATATGTGTCTCCCTGTGTATAATGTGACAGTACACACACTGTATATGTGTCTCCCTGTGTATAATGTGACAGTACACCCACTGTATATGTGTCTCCCTGTGTATAATGTGACAGTACATACACTGTATATGTGTCTCCCTGTGTATAATGTGACAGTACACACACTGTATATGTGTCTCTCTGTGTATAATGTGACCGTACACACACTTTATATGTGTCTCCCTGTGTGTAATGTGACAGTACACACACTGTATATGTGTCTTCCTGTGTATGACAGTACACACACTGTATATGTGTCTCTCTGTGTATAAGGTTACAGTACATACACTGTATATGTGTCTCTCTGTGTATAAGGTGACAGTACACACACTGTATATGAGTCTCCCTGTGTATAATGTGACAGTACATACACTGTATATGTGTCTCTCTGTGTATAATCTGGCAGTGCATACAGTATATATGTGTCTCCCTGTGTATAATGTGAAAGTACACACAGTGTATATGTGTCTCCCTGTGTATAATGTGACAGTACACACACTGTATATGTGTCTCCCTGTGTATAATGTGACAGTACACACACTGTATATGTGTCTCCCTGTGAATAATGTGACAGTACACAGTGTATATGTGTCTCCCTGTGTATAATGTGACTGTACACACACTGTATATGTGTCTCCCTGTGTATAATGTGACAGTACATGCACTGTATATGTGTCTCCCTGTGTATAATGTGACAGTACACACACTGTATATGTGTCTCTCTGTGTATAAGGTGACAGTACACACAATGTATATGTGTCTCCCTGTGTATAATCTGACAGTGCATACACTATATATGTGTCTCCCTGTGTATAATGTGACAGTACACACACTGTTTATGTGTCTCCCTGTGTATAATGTGACAGTACACACACTGTATATGTGTCTCCCTGTGTATAATGTGACAGTACACACACTGTATATGTGTCTCCCTGTGTATAATGTGACAGTACACACACTGTATATGTGTCTCCCTGTGAATAATGTGACAGTACACAGTGTATATGTGTCTCCCTGCGTATAATGTGACTGTACACACACTGTATATGTGTCTCCCTGTGTATAATGTGACAGTACACACACTGTATATGTGTCTCCCTGTGTATAAGGTGACAGTACACACACTGTATATGTGTCTCTCTGTGTATAAGGTGACAGTACACACAATGTATATGTGTCTCCCTGTGTATAATGTGACAGTACACACAGTGTATATGTCTCCCTGTGTATAATGTGACAGTACACACACTGTATATGTGTCTTCCTGTGTATAATGTGACAGTACACACACTGTATATGTGTCTCTCTGTGTATAATGTGACAGTACACACAATGTATATGTGTCTCCCTGTGTATAATGTGACAGTACACACAGTGTATATGTCTCCCTGTGTATAATGTGACAGTACATACACTGTATATGTGTCTCCCTGTGTATAATGTGACAGTACACACAGTGTATATGTCTCCCTGTGTATAATGTGACAGTACATACACTGTATATGTGTCTCTCTGTGTATAATGTGACAGTACACACAGTGTATATGTGTCTCCCTGTGTATAATGTGACCGTACACACACTGTATATGTGTCTCTCTGTGTATAATGTGACAGTACATACACTGTATGTGTCTCTCTGTGTATAATGTGACAGTACATACACTGTATATGTGTCTCCCTGTGTATATTGTGACAGTACACACACTGTATATGTGTCTCCCTGTGTATAATGTGACAGTACACACACTCTATATGTGTCTCCCTGTGTATAATGTGACAGTACACACACTCTATATGTGTCTCCCTGTGTATAATGTGACAGTACACACACTATATGTAGTAGCACTATATATATATATATATACACTATATGTAGTAGCAGTATATACACTATATTTAGTAGCAGTATATATATATATATACACTATATGTAGTAGCAGTGTATACACTATATGTAGTAGCAGTATATATATATAGACTATATGTAGTAGCACTATATATATATATATATATATATACACTATGGGCCTGATTCAGACCCACTCGCGAGCGGCTGTCCGCTCGCAAGTGGGTCGATGGTCTGCACTGCGCATGCGTGCGACGGATGTAGCTCCGTCGTGCGCATGCGCGAGACACGACGAGCGAAGGACTTCCCTTGGCTCGTAGTGTCTGATCAAAGGGGGCGTGCTGTCGATGTTGATTGATAGCACGCCCCCTTTGGTGGGCGTGCCGGGGGCGTGCCTGCCAGACGGAAGTGTTCCCAAGGGAACGCCTACCATCTGAAGCCGGCCCCACTGACATCACTAGTGATGTCAGTGGGAGTGATTTTGGCTCTGATAGAGCCAAAATCACTCCTGGCCTTGCGGTTGAAAAACTCAACCGCAGGCTTTTGCTCGCAGTGGCGATGGTCGCGATGGTCAAGACCATCGCGACCATCACCCTGCACGCTCGTATATGCTGTGGGTGGTGACCCACAGCTATACGAGCGTCCAGGAGGACGCTCCATATTTATGGAGGTGGGCCCTGATTCAGAGCGAGCGCTCTGGTCAGAGCGTCCGGCTCTGAATCAGGGCCTATATGTAGTAGCAGTATATATATACACTATATGTAGTAGCAGTATATACACTATATGTAGTTGCAGTGTATACACTATATGTAGTAGCAGAATATATATATATACACTATATGTAGTTGCAGTGTATACACTTTATGTAGTAGCAGTATATACACTTTATGTAGTAGCAGTATATACACTATATGTAGTAGCAGTATATATATATACACTATATGTAGTAGCAGTATATACACTATATGTAGTAGCAGTATATACACTATATGTATTAGCAGTATATACACTATATGTAGTAGCAGTATATACACTATATGTAGTAGCAGTATATACACTATATGTAGTAGCAGTATATACACTTTATGTAGTAGCAGTATATACACTATATGTAGTAGCAGTATATACACTATATGTAGTAGCAGTATATACACTATATGTAGTAGCAGTATATACACTATATGTAGTAGCAGTATATACACTTTATGTAGTAGCAGTATATACACTATATGTAGTAGCAGTATATATATACACTATATGTAGTAGCAGTATATACACTATATGTAGTAGCAGTATATATATACACTATATGTAGTAGCAGTATATACACTATATGTAGTAGCAGTATATATATACACTATATGTAGTAGCAGTATATACACTATATGTAGTAGCAGCATATACACTATATGTAGTAGCAGTATATACACTATATGTAGTAGCAGCATATACACTATATGTAGTAGCAGTATATACACTATATGTAGTAGCAGCATATACACTATATGTAGTAGCAGTATATACACTTTATGTAGTAGCAGTATATACACTATATGTAGTAGCAGTATATATATATACACTATATGTAGTAGCAGCATATATATATATACACTATATGTAGTAGCAGTATATACACTATATGTAGTAGCAGTATATATATACACTATATGTAGTAGCAGTATATACACTATATGTAGTAGCAGTATATATATATATATATATACACACTATATGTAGTAGCAGTATATACACTATATGTAGTAGCAGTATATACACTATATGTAGTAGCAGTATATATATACACTTTATGTAGTAGCAGTATATACACTATATGTAGTAGCAGTATATATATACACTTTATGTAGTAGCAGTATATACACTATATGTAGTAGCAGTATATATATATACACTATATGTAGTAGCAGTATATATATATACACTATATGTAGTAGCAGTATATATATACACTTTATGTAGTAGCAGTATATACACTATATGTAGTAGCAGTATATATATATACACTATATGTAGTAGCAGTATATACACTATATGTAGTAGCAGTATATATATATACACTATATGTAGTAGCAGTATATACACTATATGTAGTAGCAGTATATATATACACTATATGTAGTAGCAGTATATATATATACACTAAGTGTAGTAGCAGTATATATATATACACTATATGTAGTAGCAGTATATACACTATATGTAGTAGCAGTATATATATATACACTATATGTAGTAGCAGTATATACACTATATGTAGTAGCAGTATATATATATACACTATATGTAGTAGCAGTATATACACTATATTTAGTAGCAGTATATACACTATATGTAGTAGCAGTATATATATATACACTATATGTAGTAGCAGTATATACACTATATGTAGTAGCAGTATATACACTATATTAAGTAGCAGTATATATATACACTATATGTAGTAGCAGTATATATATATACACTATAAGTAGTAGCAGTATATATATATACACTATATATAGTAGCAGTATATACACTATATGTAGTAGCAGTATATATATATACACTATATGTAGTAGCAGTATATACACTATATGTAGTAGCAGTATATATATATACACTATATTTAGTAGCAGTATATACACTATATGTAGTAGCAGTATATATATATACACTATATGTAGTAGCAGTATATACACTATATGAGTAGCAGTATATACACTATATGAGTAGCAGTATATACACTATATGTAGTAGCAGCATATATATATATATACACTATATGTAGTAGCAGTATATACACTATATGTAGTAGCAGTATATATATATACACTATATGTAGTAGCAGTATATACACTATATGTAGTAGCAGTATATACACTATATGTAGTAGCAGTATATATATACACTATATGTAGTAGCAGTATATATATACACTATATGAGTAGCAGTATATATATATACACTATATGTAGTAGCAGTATATACACTATATGTAGTAGCAGTATATATATACACTATATGTAGTAGCAGTATATACACTATATGTAGTAGCAGTATATATATATACACTATATGTAGTAGCAGTATATATATATACACTATAAGTAGTAGCAGTATATATATATACACTATATGTAGCAGCATATATATATATACACTATATGTAGTAGCAGTATATACACTATATTTAGTAGCAGTATATACACTATATGTAGTAGCAGTATATATATATACACTATATGTAGTAGCAGTATATACACTATATGAGTAGCAGTATATACACTATATGTAGTAGCAGTATATACACTATATGTAGTAGCAGTATATATATATACACTATATGTAGTAGCAGTATATACACTATATGTAGTAGCAGTATATATATACACTATATGTAGTAGCAGTGTATACACTATATGTAGTAGCAGTATATACACTATATGAGTAGCAGTATATACACTATATGTAGTAGCAGTATATACACTATATGTAGTAGCAGTATATATATATACACTATATGTAGTAGCAGTATATACACTATATGTAGTAGCAGTATATATATACACTATATGTAGTAGCAGTGTATACACTATATGTAGTAGCAGTATATACACTATATGTAGTAGCAGTATATATATACACTATATGTAGTAGCAGTGTATACACTATATGTAGTAGCAGTATATATATATACACTATATGTAGTAGCAGTATATATATATACACTGTATGTAGTAGCAGTATATACACTATATGTAGTAGCAGTATATACACTATATGTAGTAGCAGTATATACACTATATGTAGTAGCAGTATATATATACACTATATGAGTAGCAGTATATACACTATATGAGTAGCAGTATATACACTATATGTAGTAGCAGTATATATATACACTATATGTAGTAGCAGTGTATACACTATATGTAGTAGCAGTATATATATATACACTGTATGTAGTAGCAGTATATATATATACACTGTATGTAGTAGCAGTATATACACTATATGTAGTAGCAGTATATACACTATATGTAGTAGCAGTATATACACTATATGTAGTAGCAGTATATATATACACTATATGTAGTAGCAGTATATATATACACTATATGTAGTAGCAGTATATATATACACTATATGTAGTAGCAGTATATATATACACTATATGTAGTAGCAGTATATATATATATATATATATACACTATATGTAGTAGCAGTATATATATATACACTATATGAGTAGCAGTATATATATATACACTATATGTAGTAGCAGTATATACACTATATGTAGTAGCAGTATATACACTATATGTAGTAGCAGTATATATATATATACACTATATGTAGTAGCAGTATATATATACACTATATGTAGTAGCAGTATATATATATACACTATATGTAGTAGCAGTATATATATATACACTATATGTAGTAGCAGTATATATATATACACTGTATGTAGTAGCAGTATATACACTATATGTAGTAGCAGTATATATATATATATATACACTATATGTAGTAGCAGTATATACACTATATGTAGTAGCAGTATATATATACACTATATGTAGTAGCAGTATATATATACACTATATGAGTAGCAGTATATACACTATATGAGTAGCAGTATATACACTATATGTAGTAGCAGTATATATATACACTATATGTAGTAGCAGTGTATACACTATATGTAGTAGCAGTATATATATATACACTGTATGTAGTAGCAGTATATATATATACACTGTATGTAGTAGCAGTATATACACTATATGTAGTAGCAGTATATACACTATATGTAGTAGCAGTATATACACTATATGTAGTAGCAGTATATATATACACTATATGTAGTAGCAGTATATATATACACTATATGTAGTAGCAGTATATATATACACTATATGTAGTAGCAGTATATATATATATACACTATATGTAGTAGCAGTATATATATATACACTATATGAGTAGCAGTATATATATATACACTATATGTAGTAGCAGTATATACACTATATGTAGTAGCAGTATATACACTATATGTAGTAGCAGTATATACACTATATGTAGTAGCAGTATATATATATACACTATATGTAGTAGCAGTATATATATACACTATATGTAGTAGCAGTATATACACTATATGAGTAGCAGTATATACACTATATGTAGTAGCAGTATATATATATACACTATATGTAGTAGCAGTATATATATACACTATATGTAGTAGCAGTATATATATACACTATATGTAGTAGCAGTATTGACACTATATGTAGTAGCAGTATATACACTATATGTAGTAGCAGTATATATATATATATACACTATATGTAGTAGCAGTATATACACTATATGTAGTAGCAGTATATACACTATATGTAGTAGCAGTATATACACTATATGTAGTAGCAGTATATATATATACACTATTTGTAGTAGCAGTATATATATATATACACTAAATGTAGTAGCAGTATATACACTATATTAAGTAGCAGTATATATATACACTATATGTAGTAGCAGTATATATATATATACACTATATGTAGTAGTAGCAGTATATACACTATATGTAGTAGCAGTATATATATATATACACTATATGTAGTAGCAGTGTATACACTATATGTAGTAGCAGTATATACACTATATGTAGTAGCAGTATATATATACACTATATGTAGTAGCAGTGTATACACTATATGTAGTAGCAGTATATATATATACACTATATGTAGTAGCAGTATATATATATACACTGTATGTAGTAGCAGTATATACACTATATGTAGTAGCAGTATATACACTATATGTAGTAGCAGTATATACACTATATGTAGTAGCAGTATATATATACACTATATGAGTAGCAGTATATACACTATATGAGTAGCAGTATATACACTATATGTAGTAGCAGTATATATATACACTATATGTAGTAGCAGTGTATACACTATATGTAGTAGCAGTATATATATATACACTGTATGTAGTAGCAGTATATATATATACACTGTATGTAGTAGCAGTATATACACTATATGTAGTAGCAGTATATACACTATATGTAGTAGCAGTATATACACTATATGTAGTAGCAGTATATATATACACTATATGTAGTAGCAGTATATATATACACTATATGTAGTAGCAGTATATATATACACTATATGTAGTAGCAGTATATATATACACTATATGTAGTAGCAGTATATATATATATATATATACACTATATGTAGTAGCAGTATATATATATACACTATATGAGTAGCAGTATATATATATACACTATATGTAGTAGCAGTATATACACTATATGTAGTAGCAGTATATACACTATATGTAGTAGCAGTATATACACTATATGTAGTAGCAGTATATACACTATATGTAGTAGCAGTATATATATATATACACTATATGTAGTAGCAGTATATATATACACTATATGTAGTAGCAGTATATATATATACACTATATGTAGTAGCAGTATATATATATACACTATATGTAGTAGCAGTATATATATATACACTGTATGTAGTAGCAGTATATACACTATATGTAGTAGCAGTATATATATATATATACACTATATGTAGTAGCAGTATATACACTATATGTAGTAGCAGTATATATATACACTATATGTAGTAGCAGTATATATATACACTATATGAGTAGCAGTATATACACTATATGAGTAGCAGTATATACACTATATGTAGTAGCAGTATATATATACACTATATGTAGTAGCAGTGTATACACTATATGTAGTAGCAGTATATATATATACACTGTATGTAGTAGCAGTATATATATATACACTGTATGTAGTAGCAGTATATACACTATATGTAGTAGCAGTATATACACTATATGTAGTAGCAGTATATACACTATATGTAGTAGCAGTATATATATACACTATATGTAGTAGCAGTATATATATACACTATATGTAGTAGCAGTATATATATACACTATATGTAGTAGCAGTATATATATATATACACTATATGTAGTAGCAGTATATATATATACACTATATGAGTAGCAGTATATATATATATACACTATATGTAGTAGCAGTATATACACTATATGTAGTAGCAGTATATACACTATATGTAGTAGCAGTATATACACTATATGTAGTAGCAGTATATATATATACACTATATGTAGTAGCAGTATATATATACACTATATGTAGTAGCAGTATATACACTATATGAGTAGCAGTATATACACTATATGTAGTAGCAGTATATATATATACACTATATGTAGTAGCAGTATATATATACACTATATCTAGTAGCAGTATATATATACACTATATGTAGTAGCAGTATATACACTATATGTAGTAGCAGTATATACACTATATGTAGTAGCAGTATATATATATATACACTATATGTAGTAGCAGTATATACACTATATGTAGTAGCAGTATATACACTATATGTAGTAGCAGTATATACACTATATGTAGTAGCAGTATATATATATATACACTATTTGTAGTAGCAGTATATATATATATACACTAAATGTAGTAGCAGTATATACACTATATTAAGTAGCAGTATATATATACACTATATGTAGTAGCAGTATATATATATATACACTATATGTAGTAGTAGCAGTATATACACTATATGTAGTAGCAGTATATATATATATACACTATATGTAGTAGCAGTATATATATATATACACTATATGTAGTAGTAGCAGTATATACACTATATGTAGTAGCAGTATATATATATATATACACTATATGTAGTAGCAGTATATACACTATATGTAGTAGCAGTATATATATATACACTATATGTAGTAGCAGTATATACACTATATGTTGTAGCAGTATATACACTATATGTAGTAGCAGTATATATATATATACACTATATGTAGTAGCAGTATATATATATATATACACTATATGTAGTAGCAGTATATACACTATATTAAGTAGCAGTATATATATACACTATATGTAGTAGCAGTATATATATATACACTATATGTAGTAGTAGCAGTATATACACTATATGTAGTAGCAGTATATATATATATATACACTATATGTAGTAGCAGTATATATATATATATATATACACTATATGTAGTAGCAGTATATACACTATATTAAGTAGCAGTATATATATATACACTATATGTAGTAGCAGTATATATATACACTATATGTAGTAGCAGTATATATATATATACACTATATGTAGTAGCAGTATATACACTATATGTAGTAGCAGTATATATATATACACTATATGTAGTAGCAGTATATACACTATATGTAGTAGCAGTATATATATATACACTATATGTAGTAGCAGTATATATATACACTATATGTAGTAGCAGTATATACACTATATGAGTAGCAGTATATACACTATATGTAGTAGCAGTATATATATATACACTATATGTAGTAGCAGTATATATATACACTATATCTAGTAGCAGTATATATATACACTATATGTAGTAGCAGTATATACACTATATGTAGTAGCAGTATATACACTATATGTAGTAGCAGTATATATATATATACACTATATGTAGTAGCAGTATATACACTATATGTAGTAGCAGTATATACACTATATGTAGTAGCAGTATATACACTATATGTAGTAGCAGTATATATATATATACACTATTTGTAGTAGCAGTATATATATATATACACTAAATGTAGTAGCAGTATATACACTATATTAAGTAGCAGTATATATATACACTATATGTAGTAGCAGTATATATATATATACACTATATGTAGTAGTAGCAGTATATACACTATATGTAGTAGCAGTATATATATATATACACTATATGTAGTAGCAGTATATATATATATACACTATATGTAGTAGTAGCAGTATATACACTATATGTAGTAGCAGTATATATATATATATACACTATATGTAGTAGCAGTATATACACTATATGTAGTAGCAGTATATATATATACACTATATGTAGTAGCAGTATATACACTATATGTTGTAGCAGTATATACACTATATGTAGTAGCAGTATATATATATATACACTATATGTAGTAGCAGTATATATATATATATACACTATATGTAGTAGCAGTATATACACTATATTAAGTAGCAGTATATATATACACTATATGTAGTAGCAGTATATATATATACACTATATGTAGTAGTAGCAGTATATACACTATATGTAGTAGCAGTATATATATATATATACACTATATGTAGTAGCAGTATATATATATATATATATACACTATATGTAGTAGCAGTATATACACTATATTAAGTAGCAGTATATATATATACACTATATGTAGTAGCAGTATATATATACACTATATGTAGTAGCAGTATATATATATATACACTATATGTAGTAGCAGTATATACACTATATGTAGTAGCAGTATATATATATACACTATATGTAGTAGCAGTATATACACTATATGTAGTAGCAGTATATACACTATATGTAGTAGCAGTATATATATATATACACTATATGTAGTAGCAGTATATACACTATATGTAGTAGCAGTATATATATATATATACTATATGTAGTAGCAGTATATATATATATACACTATATGTAGTAGCAGTATATACACTATATGTAGTAGCAGTATATATATATATACACTATATGTAGTAGCAGTATATACACTATATTTAGTAGCAGTATATATATATACACTATATGTAGTAGCAGTATATATATACACTATATGTAGTAGCAGTGTATACACTATATGTAGTAGCAGTATATATATATATACACTAAATGTAGTAGCAGTATATATATATATACACTATATGTAGTAGCAGTATATACACTATATGTAGTAGCAGTATATACACTATATGTAGTAGCAGTATATATATATATACACTATATGTAGTAGCAGTATATACACTATATGTAGTAGCAGTATATATATATATACACTATATGTAGTAGCAGTATATACACTATATGTAGTAGCAGTGTATATATATATGCACTATATGTAGTAGCAGTATATACACTATATTTAGTAGCAGTATATATATATACACTATATGTAGTAGCAGTATATATATATATACACTATATGTAGTAGCAGGATATACACTATATGTAGTAGCAGTATATATATATACACTATATGTAGTAGCAGTATATACACTATATGTAGTAGCAGTGTATATATATATGCACTATATGTAGTAGCAGTATATACACTATATTTAGTAGCAGTATATATATATACACTATATGTAGTAGCAGTATATACACTATATGTAGTAGCAGTATATACACTATATGTAGTAGCAGTATATACACTATATGTAGTAGCAGTATATATACACTATATGTAGTAGCAGTATATACACTATATGTAGTAGCAGTATATATATATATATATATATATATATATATACACTATATGTAGTAGCAGTATATACACTATATTTAGTAGCAGTATATATATATACACTATATGTAGTAGCAGTATATATACACTATATGTAGTAGCAGTATATACACTATATGTAGTAGCAGTATATACACTATATGTAGTAGCAGTATATATACACTATATGTAGTAGCAGTGTATACACTATATGTAGTAGCAGTATATACACTATATGTAGTAGCAGTATATATATATATATATATACACTATATGTAGTAGCAGTATATATATATATACACTATATGTAGTAGCAGTATATACACTATATGAGTAGCAGTATATACACTATATGTAGTAGCAGTATATACACTATATGTAGTAGCAGTATATACACTATATGAGTAGCAGTATATACACTATATGAGTAGCAGTATATACACTATATGTAGTAGCAGCATATATAATATATACACTATATGTAGTAGCAGTATATACACTATATGTAGTAGCAGTATATATATATACACTATATGTAGTAGCAGTATATACACTATATGTAGTAGCAGTATATACACTATATGTAGTAGCAGTATATATATACACTATATGTAGTAGCAGTATATATATACACTATATGAGTAGCAGTATATATATATACACTATATGTAGTAGCAGTATATACACTATATGTAGTAGCAGTATATATATACACTATATGTAGTAGCAGTATATACACTATATGTAGTAGCAGTATATATATATACACTATATGTAGTAGCAGTATATATATATACACTATAAGTAGTAGCAGTATATATATATACACTATATGTAGCAGCATATATATATATACACTATATGTAGTAGCAGTATATACACTATATTTAGTAGCAGTATATACACTATATGTAGTAGCAGTATATATATATACACTATATGTAGTAGCAGTATATACACTATATGAGTAGCAGTATATACACTATATGTAGTAGCAGTATATACACTATATGTAGTAGCAGTATATATATATACACTATATGTAGTAGCAGTATATACACTATATGTAGTAGCAGTATATATATACACTATATGTAGTAGCAGTGTATACACTATATGTAGTAGCAGTATATACGACTATATGAGTAGCAGTATATACACTATATGTAGTAGCAGTATATACACTATATGTAGTAGCAGTATATATATATACACTATATGTAGTAGCAGTATATACACTATATGTAGTAGCAGTATATATATACACTATATGTAGTAGCAGTGTATACACTATATGTAGTAGCAGTATATACACTATATGTAGTAGCAGTATATATATACACTATATGTAGTAGCAGTGTATACACTATATGTAGTAGCAGTATATATATATACACTATATGTAGTAGCAGTATATATATATACACTGTATGTAGTAGCAGTATATACACTATATGTAGTAGCAGTATATACACTATATGTAGTAGCAGTATATACACTATATGTAGTAGCAGTATATATATACACTATATGAGTAGCAGTATATACACTATATGAGTAGCAGTATATACACTATATGTAGTAGCAGTATATATATACACTATATGTAGTAGCAGTGTATACACTATATGTAGTAGCAGTATATATATATACACTGTATGTAGTAGCAGTATATATATATACACTGTATGTAGTAGCAGTATATACACTATATGTAGTAGCAGTATATACACTATATGTAGTAGCAGTATATACACTATATGTAGTAGCAGTATATATATACACTATATGTAGTAGCAGTATATATATACACTATATGTAGTAGCAGTATATATATACACTATATGTAGTAGCAGTATATATATACACTATATGTAGTAGCAGTATATATATATATATATATACACTATATGTAGTAGCAGTATATATATATACACTATATGAGTAGCAGTATATATATATACACTATATGTAGTAGCAGTATATACACTATATGTAGTAGCAGTATATACACTATATGTAGTAGCAGTATATATATATATACACTATATGTAGTAGCAGTATATATATACACTATATGTAGTAGCAGTATATATATATACACTATATGTAGTAGCAGTATATATATATACACTATATGTAGTAGCAGTATATATATATACACTGTATGTAGTAGCAGTATATACACTATATGTAGTAGCAGTATATATATATATATATATACACTATATGTAGTAGCAGTATATACACTATATGTAGTAGCAGTATATATATACACTATATGTAGTAGCAGTATATATATACACTATATGAGTAGCAGTATATACACTATATGAGTAGCAGTATATACACTATATGTAGTAGCAGTATATATATACACTATATGTAGTAGCAGTGTATACACTATATGTAGTAGCAGTATATATATATACACTGTATGTAGTAGCAGTATATATATATACACTGTATGTAGTAGCAGTATATACACTATATGTAGTAGCAGTATATACACTATATGTAGTAGCAGTATATACACTATATGTAGTAGCAGTATATATATACACTATATGTAGTAGCAGTATATATATACACTATATGTAGTAGCAGTATATATTATACACTATATGTAGTAGCAGTATATATATATATACACTATATGTAGTAGCAGTATATATATATACACTATATGAGTAGCAGTATATATATATACACTATATGTAGTAGCAGTATATACACTATATGTAGTAGCAGTATATACACTATATGTAGTAGCAGTATATACACTATATGTAGTAGCAGTATATATATATACACTATATGTAGTAGCAGTATATATATACACTATATGTAGTAGCAGTATATACACTATATGAGTAGCAGTATATACACTATATGTAGTAGCAGTATATATATATACACTATATGTAGTAGCAGTATATATATACACTATATGTAGTAGCAGTATATATATACACTATATGTAGTAGCAGTATTGACACTATATGTAGTAGCAGTATATACACTATATGTAGTAGCAGTATATATATATATATACACTATATGTAGTAGCAGTATATACACTATATGTAGTAGCAGTATATACACTATATGTAGTAGCAGTATATACACTATATGTAGTAGCAGTATATATATATACACTATTTGTAGTAGCAGTATATATATATATACACTAAATGTAGTAGCAGTATATACACTATATTAAGTAGCAGTATATATATACACTATATGTAGTAGCAGTATATATATATATACACTATATGTAGTAGTAGCAGTATATACACTATATGTAGTAGCAGTATATATATATACACTATATGTAGTAGCAGTGTATACACTATATGTAGTAGCAGTATATACACTATATGTAGTAGCAGTATATATATACACTATATGTAGTAGCAGTGTATACACTATATGTAGTAGCAGTATATATATATACACTATATGTAGTAGCAGTATATATATATACACTGTATGTAGTAGCAGTATATACACTATATGTAGTAGCAGTATATACACTATATGTAGTAGCAGTATATATACACTATATGTAGTAGCAGTATATATATACACTATATGAGTAGCAGTATATACACTATATGAGTAGCAGTATATACACTATATGTAGTAGCAGTATATATATACACTATATGTAGTAGCAGTGTATACACTATATGTAGTAGCAGTATATATATACACTGTATGTAGTAGCAGTATATATATATACACTGTATGTAGTAGCAGTATATACACTATATGTAGTAGCAGTATATACACTATATGTAGTAGCAGTATATACACTATATGTAGTAGCAGTATATATATACACTATATGTAGTAGCAGTATATATATACACTATATGTAGTAGCAGTATATATATACACTATATGTAGTAGCAGTATATATATACACTATATGTAGTAGCAGTATATATATATATATATATATACACTATATGTAGTAGCAGTATATATATATACACTATATGAGTAGCAGTATATTTATATACACTATATGTAGTAGCAGTATATACACTATATGTAGTAGCAGTATATACACTATATGTAGTAGCAGTATATACACTATATGTAGTAGCAGTATATACACTATATGTAGTAGCAGTATATATATATACACTATATGTAGTAGCAGTATATATATACACTATATGTAGTAGCAGTATATATATATACACTATATGTAGTAGCAGTATATATATATACACTATATGTAGTAGCAGTATATATATATACACTGTATGTAGTAGCAGTATATACACTATATGTAGTAGCAGTATATATATATATATACACTATATGTAGTAGCAGTATATACA
>JAUIMM010000247.1:4192500-4297500 GCA_031769625.1 Taudactylus pleione
AATGTTCTATCAATATTGTAAGTAACAGAATAGAGGCTTGGAGATTGCAATGTACCTCTATCAGGGCAAAAAGCATGAAACACAAAATAAAAAATTGTTGTAAATGTGATAAGTGATTTGAACACACCTTTGCCATTAATTAAGGTCTAAAATCCATTGGCGGTAAGATTTCTGAGGACAAAGTTTTGACTATGACCATGAAAAATGATTTCTATTAACTATTTTATATAAATAGGGTTCATCTTGGACAAATTATTTGATATCTTTTCTGATATTGCTGGTCTGAAATCTATTAGTGGTCACGTGAGTTATGAAAGCTTATTTTGAAAAAAAAAAAACAGAATACTCCACTCAACAAGAAAGGTAAAATTTGAATGCAGTCAAGTTTGTTAGACAAAGTGCTGCATCTCTTAGATTGCAATGCCATGCTCTCAAAACAAACATCAATAAAAATGCCCTGTGTGAGGATTGAACTCACGACCTTCAGATTATGAGACAGACGCGCTACCTACTGCGCTAACAAGGCTCCTGCCTTATTTACTTCATTTTTGACATGGTGGGATTATTTTTGTTTAACAAAATAATGTCAGTGAAATGTTTTTTTTTATATTATATGAAACAGTGAAGGACGCAATCGACATCTTCCCATATGGTCTAGCGGTTAGGATTCCTGGTTTTCTCCCAGGCGGCCCGGGTTTGACTCCCGGTATGGGAATACAACCCTATTGCTGTTTTAAGACAGATTCAAAAACAGAGGACCAAAAGATAATAATTGCAGCCAAGTGTTTCCTTCTGTCTGATTGGTACTTGATGTGGTCCCAATTGCACATGTGTGTTGCTTCTTCCAGTTATGACAATATTTATGCCATTATCATTTGTCTTTAACTGAAGACAGGTAAAATTTAAGATGTCCTGAATCTTTGTGAGAAATGGAATTGTGGCTCTTTGATTGCATTGCAAAGCTCTGAGGGAATCAAATCACAAAGAAGACTAGAACAATGCCTTGTGCTCCACTTTCTTCTGTATTGATTCCAATTCTGAGAAATAAATTATCACAATTCCCACTATTCTTGCTCTGAAATCATTCAGAAATAAACAAAAGATTGAGGGCACATGTCATCTTAGAAACAGAAAACTCCACCAATTCTTAGAGGAAAAATTTCCAAATGTTCTATCAATATTGTAAGTAACAGAATAGAGGCTTGGAGATTGCAATGTACCTCTATCAGGGCAAAAAGCATGAAACACAAAATAAAAAATTGTTGTAAATGTGATAAGTGATTTGAACACACCTTTGCCATTAATTAAGGTCTAAAATCCATTGGCAGTAAGATTTCTGAGGACAAAGTTTTGACTATGACCATGAAAAATGATTTCTATTAACTATTTTATATAAATAGGGTCCATCTTGGACAAATTATTTGATATCTTTTCTGATATTGCTGGTCTGAAATCTATTAGTGGTCACGTGAGTTATGAAAGCTTATTTTGAAAAAAAAAAAAACAATACTCCACTCAACAAGAAAGGTAAAATTTGAATGCAGTCAAGTTTGTTAGACAAAGTGCTGCATCTCTTAGATTGCAATGCCATGCTCTCAAAACAAACATCAATAAAAATGCCCTGTGTGAGGATTGAACTCACGACCTTCAGATTATGAGACTGACGCGCTACCTACTGCGCTAACAAGGCTCCTGCCTTATTTGCTTCATTTTTGAAATGGTGGGATTATTTTTGTTTAACAAAATAATGTCAGTGAAATGTTTTTTTTTTATATTATATGAAACAGTGAAGGACGCAATCGACATCTTCCCATATGGTCTAGCGGTTAGGATTCCTGGTTTTCACCCAATACAACCCTATTGCTGTTTTAAGACAGATTCAAAAACAGAGGACCAAAAGATAATAATTGCAGCCAAGTGTTTCCTTCTGTCTGATTGGTACTTGATGTGGTCCCAATTGCACATGTGTGTTGCTTCTTCCAGTTATGACAATATTTATGCCATTATCATTTGTCTTTAACTGAAGACAGGTAAAATTTAAGATGTCCTGAATCTTTGTGAGAAATGGAATTGTGGCTCTTTGATTGCATTGCAAAGCTCTGAGGGAATCAAATCACAAAGAAGACTAGAACAATGCCTTGTGCTCCACTTTCTTCTGTATTGATTCCAATTCAGAGAAATAAATTATCACAATTCCCACTATTCTTGCTCTGAAATCATTCAGAAATAAACAAAAGATTGAGGGCACATGTCATCTTAGAAACAGAAAACTCCACCAATTCTTAGAGGAAAAATTTCCAAATGTTCTATCAATATTGTAAGTAACAGAATAGAGGCTTGGAGATTGCAATGTACCTCTATCAGGGCAAAAAGCATGAAACACAAAATAAAAAATTGTTGTAAATGTGATAAGTGATTTGAACACACCTTTGCCATTAATTAAGGTCTAAAATCCATTGGCGGTAAGATTTCTGAGGACAAAGTTTTGACTATGACCATGAAAAATGATTTCTATTAACTATTTTATATAAATAGGGTCCATCTTGGACAAATTATTTGATATCTTTTCTGATATTGCTGGTCTGAAATCTATTAGTGGTCACGTGAGTTATGAAAGCTTATTTTGAAAAAAAAAAAACAGAATACTCCACTCAACAAGAAAGGTAAAATTTGAATGCAGTCAAGTTTGTTAGACAAAGTGCTGCATCTCTTAGATTGCAATGCCATGCTCTCAAAACAAACATCAATAAAAATGCCCTGTGTGAGGATTGAACTCACAACCTTCAGATTCTGAGACTGACGCGCTACCTACTGCGCTAACAAGGCTCCTGCTTTATTTTCTTCATTTTTGAAATGGTGGGATTATTTTTGTTTAACAAAATAATGTCAGTGAAATGTTTTTTTTTATATTATATGAAACAGTGAAGGACGCAATCGACATCTTCCCATATGGTCTAGCGGTTAGGATTCCTGGTTTTCACCCAGGCGGCCCGGGTTTGACTCCCGGTATGGGAATACAACCCTATTGCTGTTTTAAGACAGATTCAAAAACAGAGGACCAAAAGATAATAATTGCAGCCAAGTGTTTCCTTCTGTCTGATTGGTACTTGATGTGGTCCCAATTGCACATGTGTGTTGCTTCTTCCAGTTATGACAATATTTATGCCATTATCATTTGTCTTTAACTGAAGACAGGTAAAATTTAAGATGTCCTGAATCTTTGTGAGAAATGGAATTGTGGCTCTTTGATTGCATTGCAAAGCTCTGAGGGAATCAAATCACAAAGAAGACTAGAACAATGCCTTGTGCTCCACTTTCTTCTGTATTGATTCCAATTCAGAGAAATAAATTATCACAATTCCCACTATTCTTGCTCTGAAATCATTCAGAAATAAACAAAAGATTGAGGGCACATGTCATCTTAGAAACAGAAAACTCCACCAATTCTTAGAGGAAAAATTTCCAAATGTTCTATCAATATTGTAAGTAACAGAATAGAGGCTTGGAGATTGCAATGTACCTCTATCAGGGCAAAAAGCATGAAACACAAAATAAAAAATTGTTGTAAATGTGATAAGTGATTTGAACACACCTTTGCCATTAATTAAGGTCTAAAATCCATTGGCGGTAAGATTTCTGAGGACAAAGTTTTGACTATGACCATGAAAAATGATTTCTATTAACTATTTTATATAAATAGGGTTCATCTTGGACAAATTATTTGATATCTTTTCTGATATTGCTGGTCTGAAATCTATTAGTGGTCACGTGAGTTATGAAAGCTTATTTTGAAAAAAAAAAAACAGAATACTCCACTCAACAAGAAAGGTAAAATTTGAATGCAGTCAAGTTTGTTAGACAAAGTGCTGCATCTCTTAGATTGCAATGCCATGCTCTCAAAACAAACATCAATAAAAATGCCCTGTGTGAGGATTGAACTCACGACCTTCAGATTATGAGACAGACGCGCTACCTACTGCGCTAACAAGGCTCCTGCCTTATTTACTTCATTTTTGACATGGTGGGATTATTTTTGTTTAACAAAATAATGTCAGTGAAATGTTTTTTTTTATATTATATGAAACAGTGAAGGACGCAATCGACATCTTCCCATATGGTCTAGCGGTTAGGATTCCTGGTTTTCTCCCAGGCGGCCCGGGTTTGACTCCCGGTATGGGAATACAACCCTATTGCTGTTTTAAGACAGATTCAAAAACAGAGGACCAAAAGATAATAATTGCAGCCAAGTGTTTCCTTCTGTCTGATTGGTACTTGATGTGGTCCCAATTGCACATGTGTGTTGCTTCTTCCAGTTATGACAATATTTATGCCATTATCATTTGTCTTTAACTGAAGACAGGTAAAATTTAAGATGTCCTGAATCTTTGTGAGAAATGGAATTGTGGCTCTTTGATTGCATTGCAAAGCTCTGAGGGAATCAAATCACAAAGAAGACTAGAACAATGCCTTGTGCTCCACTTTCTTCTGTATTGATTCCAATTCAGAGAAATAAATTATCACAATTCCCACTATTCTTGCTCTGAAATCATTCAGAAATAAACAAAAGATTGAGGGCACATGTCATCTTAGAAACAGAAAACTCCACCAATTCTTAGAGGAAAAATTTCCAAATGTTCTATCAATATTGTAAGTAACAGAATAGAGGCTTGGAGATTGCAATGTACCTCTATCAGGGCAAAAAGCATGAAACACAAAATAAAAAATTGTTGTAAATGTGATAAGTGATTTGAACACACCTTTGCCATTAATTAAGGTCTAAAATCCATTGGCGGTAAGATTTCTGAGGACAAAGTTTTGACTATGACCATGAAAAATGATTTCTATTAACTATTTTATATAAATAGGGTCCATCTTGGACAAATTATTTGATATCTTTTCTGATATTGCTGGTCTGAAATCTATTAGTGGTCACGTGAGTTATGAAAGCTTATTTTGAAAAAAAAAAAACAGAATACTCCAATCAACAAGAAAGGTAAAATTTGAATGCAGTCAAGTTTGTTAGACAAAGTGCTGCATCTCTTAGATTGCAATGCCATGCTCTCAAAACAAACATCAATAAAAATGCCCTGTGTGAGGATTGAACTCACGACCTTCAGATTATGAGACTGACGCGCTACCTACTGCGCTAACAAGGCTCCTGCCTTATTTACTTCATTTTTGACATGGTGGGATTATTTTTGTTTAACAAAATAATGTCAGTGAAATGTTTTTTTTTATATTATATGAAACAGTGAAGGACGCAATCGACATCTTCCCATATGGTCTAGCGGTTAGGATTCCTGGTTTTCACCCAATACAACCCTATTGCTGTTTTAAGACAGATTCAAAACAGAGGACCAAAAGATAATAATTGCAGCCAAGTGTTTCCTTCTGTCTGATTGGTACTTGATGTGGTCCCAATTGCACATGTGTGTTGCTTCTTCCAGTTATGACAATATTTATGCCATTATCATTTGTCTTTAACTGAAGACAGGTAAAATTTAAGATGTCCTGAATCTTTGTGAGAAATGGAATTGTGGCTCTTTGATTGCATTGCAAAGCTCTGAGGGAATCAAATCACAAAGAAGACTAGAACAATGCCTTGTGCTCCACTTTCTTCTGTATTGATTCCAATTCTGAGAAATAAATTATCACAATTCCCACTATTCTTGCTCTGAAATCATTCAGAAATAAACAAAAGATTGAGGGCACATGTCATCTTAGAAACAGAAAACTCCACCAATTCTTAGAGGAAAAATTTCCAAATGTTCTATCAATATTGTAAGTAACAGAATAGAGGCTTGGAGATTGCAATGTACCTCTATCAGGGCAAAAAGCATGAAACACAAAATAAAAAATTGTTGTAAATGTGATAAGTGATTTGAACACACCTTTGCCATTAATTAAGGTCTAAAATCCATTGGCGGTAAGATTTCTGAGGACAAAGTTTTGACTATGACCATGAAAAATGATTTCTATTAACTATTTTATATAAATAGGGTCCATCTTGGACAAATTATTTGATATCTTTTCTGATATTGCTGGTCTGAAATCTATTAGTGGTCACGTGAGTTATGAAAGCTTATTTTGAAAAAAAAAAAACAGAATACTCCACTCAACAAGAAAGGTAAAATTTGAATGCAGTCAAGTTTGTTAGACAAAGTGCTGCATCTCTTAGATTGCAATGCCATGCTCTCAAAACAAACATCAATAAAAATGCCCTGTGTGAGGATTGAACTCACGACCTTCAGATTATGAGACAGACGCGCTACCTACTGCGCTAACAAGGCTCCTGCCTTATTTACTTCATTTTTGACATGGTGGGATTATTTTTGTTTAACAAAATAATGTCAGTGAAATGTTTTTTTTTATATTATATGAAACAGTGAAGGACGCAATCGACATCTTCCCATATGGTCTAGCGGTTAGGATTCCTGGTTTTCTCCCAGGCGGCCCGGGTTTGACTCCCGGTATGGGAATACAACCCTATTGCTGTTTTAAGACAGATTCAAAAACAGAGGACCAAAAGATAATAATTGCAGCCAAGTGTTTCCTTCTGTCTGATTGGTACTTGATGTGGTCCCAATTGCACATGTGTGTTGCTTCTTCCAGTTATGACAATATTTATGCCATTATCATTTGTCTTTAACTGAAGACAGGTAAAATTTAAGATGTCCTGAATCTTTGTGAGAAATGGAATTGTGGCTCTTTGATTGCATTGCAAAGCTCTGAGGGAATCAAATCACAAAGAAGACTAGAACAATGCCTTGTGCTCCACTTTCTTCTGTATTGATTCCAATTCAGAGAAATAAATTATCACAATTCCCACTATTCTTGCTCTGAAATCATTCAGAAATAAACAAAAGATTGAGGGCACATGTCATCTTAGAAACAGAAAACTCCACCAATTCTTAGAGGAAAAATTTCCAAATGTTCTATCAATATTGTAAGTAACAGAATAGAGGCTTGGAGATTGCAATGTACCTCTATCAGGGCAAAAAGCATGAAACACAAAATAAAAAATTGTTGTAAATGTGATAAGTGATTTGAACACACCTTTGCCATTAATTAAGGTCTAAAATCCATTGGCGGTAAGATTTCTGAGGACAAAGTTTTGACTATGACCATGAAAAATGATTTCTATTAACTATTTTATATAAATAGGGTTCATCTTGGACAAATTATTTGATATCTTTTCTGATATTGCTGGTCTGAAATCTATTAGTGGTCACGTGAGTTATGAAAGCTTATTTTGAAAAAAAAAAAACAGAATACTCCACTCAACAAGAAAGGTAAAATTTGAATGCAGTCAAGTTTGTTAGACAAAGTGCTGCATCTCTTAGATTGCAATGCCATGCTCTCAAAACAAACATCAATAAAAATGCCCTGTGTGAGGATTGAACTCACGACCTTCAGATTATGAGACAGACGCGCTACCTACTGCGCTAACAAGGCTCCTGCCTTATTTACTTCATTTTTGACATGGTGGGATTATTTTTGTTTAACAAAATAATGTCAGTGAAATGTTTTTTTTTATATTATATGAAACAGTGAAGGACGCAATCGACATCTTCCCATATGGTCTAGCGGTTAGGATTCCTGGTTTTCTCCCAGGCGGCCCGGGTTTGACTCCCGGTATGGGAATACAACCCTATTGCTGTTTTAAGACAGATTCAAAAACAGAGGACCAAAAGATAATAATTGCAGCCAAGTGTTTCCTTCTGTCTGATTGGTACTTGATGTGGTCCCAATTGCACATGTGTGTTGCTTCTTCCAGTTATGACAATATTTATGCCATTATCATTTGTCTTTAACTGAAGACAGGTAAAATTTAAGATGTCCTGAATCTTTGTGAGAAATGGAATTGTGGCTCTTTGATTGCATTGCAAAGCTCTGAGGGAATCAAATCACAAAGAAGACTAGAACAATGCCTTGTGCTCCACTTTCTTCTGTATTGATTCCAATTCTGAGAAATAAATTATCACAATTCCCACTATTCTTGCTCTGAAATCATTCAGAAATAAACAAAAGATTGAGGGCACATGTCATCTTAGAAACAGAAAACTCCACCAATTCTTAGAGGAAAAATTTCCAAATGTTCTATCAATATTGTAAGTAACAGAATAGAGGCTTGGAGATTGCAATGTACCTCTATCAGGGCAAAAAGCATGAAACACAAAATAAAAAATTGTTGTAAATGTGATAAGTGATTTGAACACACCTTTGCCATTAATTAAGGTCTAAAATCCATTGGCAGTAAGATTTCTGAGGACAAAGTTTTGACTATGACCATGAAAAATGATTTCTATTAACTATTTTATATAAATAGGGTCCATCTTGGACAAATTATTTGATATCTTTTCTGATATTGCTGGTCTGAAATCTATTAGTGGTCACGTGAGTTATGAAAGCTTATTTTGAAAAAAAAAAAAACAATACTCCACTCAACAAGAAAGGTAAAATTTGAATGCAGTCAAGTTTGTTAGACAAAGTGCTGCATCTCTTAGATTGCAATGCCATGCTCTCAAAACAAACATCAATAAAAATGCCCTGTGTGAGGATTGAACTCACGACCTTCAGATTATGAGACTGACGCGCTACCTACTGCGCTAACAAGGCTCCTGCCTTATTTGCTTCATTTTTGAAATGGTGGGATTATTTTTGTTTAACAAAATAATGTCAGTGAAATGTTTTTTTTTTATATTATATGAAACAGTGAAGGACGCAATCGACATCTTCCCATATGGTCTAGCGGTTAGGATTCCTGGTTTTCACCCAATACAACCCTATTGCTGTTTTAAGACAGATTCAAAAACAGAGGACCAAAAGATAATAATTGCAGCCAAGTGTTTCCTTCTGTCTGATTGGTACTTGATGTGGTCCCAATTGCACATGTGTGTTGCTTCTTCCAGTTATGACAATATTTATGCCATTATCATTTGTCTTTAACTGAAGACAGGTAAAATTTAAGATGTCCTGAATCTTTGTGAGAAATGGAATTGTGGCTCTTTGATTGCATTGCAAAGCTCTGAGGGAATCAAATCACAAAGAAGACTAGAACAATGCCTTGTGCTCCACTTTCTTCTGTATTGATTCCAATTCAGAGAAATAAATTATCACAATTCCCACTATTCTTGCTCTGAAATCATTCAGAAATAAACAAAAGATTGAGGGCACATGTCATCTTAGAAACAGAAAACTCCACCAATTCTTAGAGGAAAAATTTCCAAATGTTCTATCAATATTGTAAGTAACAGAATAGAGGCTTGGAGATTGCAATGTACCTCTATCAGGGCAAAAAGCATGAAACACAAAATAAAAAATTGTTGTAAATGTGATAAGTGATTTGAACACACCTTTGCCATTAATTAAGGTCTAAAATCCATTGGCGGTAAGATTTCTGAGGACAAAGTTTTGACTATGACCATGAAAAATGATTTCTATTAACTATTTTATATAAATAGGGTCCATCTTGGACAAATTATTTGATATCTTTTCTGATATTGCTGGTCTGAAATCTATTAGTGGTCACGTGAGTTATGAAAGCTTATTTTGAAAAAAAAAAAACAGAATACTCCACTCAACAAGAAAGGTAAAATTTGAATGCAGTCAAGTTTGTTAGACAAAGTGCTGCATCTCTTAGATTGCAATGCCATGCTCTCAAAACAAACATCAATAAAAATGCCCTGTGTGAGGATTGAACTCACAACCTTCAGATTCTGAGACTGACGCGCTACCTACTGCGCTAACAAGGCTCCTGCTTTATTTTCTTCATTTTTGAAATGGTGGGATTATTTTTGTTTAACAAAATAATGTCAGTGAAATGTTTTTTTTTATATTATATGAAACAGTGAAGGACGCAATCGACATCTTCCCATATGGTCTAGCGGTTAGGATTCCTGGTTTTCACCCAGGCGGCCCGGGTTTGACTCCCGGTATGGGAATACAACCCTATTGCTGTTTTAAGACAGATTCAAAAACAGAGGACCAAAAGATAATAATTGCAGCCAAGTGTTTCCTTCTGTCTGATTGGTACTTGATGTGGTCCCAATTGCACATGTGTGTTGCTTCTTCCAGTTATGACAATATTTATGCCATTATCATTTGTCTTTAACTGAAGACAGGTAAAATTTAAGATGTCCTGAATCTTTGTGAGAAATGGAATTGTGGCTCTTTGATTGCATTGCAAAGCTCTGAGGGAATCAAATCACAAAGAAGACTAGAACAATGCCTTGTGCTCCACTTTCTTCTGTATTGATTCCAATTCAGAGAAATAAATTATCACAATTCCCACTATTCTTGCTCTGAAATCATTCAGAAATAAACAAAAGATTGAGGGCACATGTCATCTTAGAAACAGAAAACTCCACCAATTCTTAGAGGAAAAATTTCCAAATGTTCTATCAATATTGTAAGTAACAGAATAGAGGCTTGGAGATTGCAATGTACCTCTATCAGGGCAAAAAGCATGAAACACAAAATAAAAAATTGTTGTAAATGTGATAAGTGATTTGAACACACCTTTGCCATTAATTAAGGTCTAAAATCCATTGGCGGTAAGATTTCTGAGGACAAAGTTTTGACTATGACCATGAAAAATGATTTCTATTAACTATTTTATATAAATAGGGTTCATCTTGGACAAATTATTTGATATCTTTTCTGATATTGCTGGTCTGAAATCTATTAGTGGTCACGTGAGTTATGAAAGCTTATTTTGAAAAAAAAAAAACAGAATACTCCACTCAACAAGAAAGGTAAAATTTGAATGCAGTCAAGTTTGTTAGACAAAGTGCTGCATCTCTTAGATTGCAATGCCATGCTCTCAAAACAAACATCAATAAAAATGCCCTGTGTGAGGATTGAACTCACGACCTTCAGATTATGAGACAGACGCGCTACCTACTGCGCTAACAAGGCTCCTGCCTTATTTACTTCATTTTTGACATGGTGGGATTATTTTTGTTTAACAAAATAATGTCAGTGAAATGTTTTTTTTTATATTATATGAAACAGTGAAGGACGCAATCGACATCTTCCCATATGGTCTAGCGGTTAGGATTCCTGGTTTTCTCCCAGGCGGCCCGGGTTTGACTCCCGGTATGGGAATACAACCCTATTGCTGTTTTAAGACAGATTCAAAAACAGAGGACCAAAAGATAATAATTGCAGCCAAGTGTTTCCTTCTGTCTGATTGGTACTTGATGTGGTCCCAATTGCACATGTGTGTTGCTTCTTCCAGTTATGACAATATTTATGCCATTATCATTTGTCTTTAACTGAAGACAGGTAAAATTTAAGATGTCCTGAATCTTTGTGAGAAATGGAATTGTGGCTCTTTGATTGCATTGCAAAGCTCTGAGGGAATCAAATCACAAAGAAGACTAGAACAATGCCTTGTGCTCCACTTTCTTCTGTATTGATTCCAATTCAGAGAAATAAATTATCACAATTCCCACTATTCTTGCTCTGAAATCATTCAGAAATAAACAAAAGATTGAGGGCACATGTCATCTTAGAAACAGAAAACTCCACCAATTCTTAGAGGAAAAATTTCCAAATGTTCTATCAATATTGTAAGTAACAGAATAGAGGCTTGGAGATTGCAATGTACCTCTATCAGGGCAAAAAGCATGAAACACAAAATAAAAAATTGTTGTAAATGTGATAAGTGATTTGAACACACCTTTGCCATTAATTAAGGTCTAAAATCCATTGGCGGTAAGATTTCTGAGGACAAAGTTTTGACTATGACCATGAAAAATGATTTCTATTAACTATTTTATATAAATAGGGTCCATCTTGGACAAATTATTTGATATCTTTTCTGATATTGCTGGTCTGAAATCTATTAGTGGTCACGTGAGTTATGAAAGCTTATTTTGAAAAAAAAAAAACAGAATACTCCAATCAACAAGAAAGGTAAAATTTGAATGCAGTCAAGTTTGTTAGACAAAGTGCTGCATCTCTTAGATTGCAATGCCATGCTCTCAAAACAAACATCAATAAAAATGCCCTGTGTGAGGATTGAACTCACGACCTTCAGATTATGAGACTGACGCGCTACCTACTGCGCTAACAAGGCTCCTGCCTTATTTACTTCATTTTTGACATGGTGGGATTATTTTTGTTTAACAAAATAATGTCAGTGAAATGTTTTTTTTTATATTATATGAAACAGTGAAGGACGCAATCGACATCTTCCCATATGGTCTAGCGGTTAGGATTCCTGGTTTTCACCCAATACAACCCTATTGCTGTTTTAAGACAGATTCAAAACAGAGGACCAAAAGATAATAATTGCAGCCAAGTGTTTCCTTCTGTCTGATTGGTACTTGATGTGGTCCCAATTGCACATGTGTGTTGCTTCTTCCAGTTATGACAATATTTATGCCATTATCATTTGTCTTTAACTGAAGACAGGTAAAATTTAAGATGTCCTGAATCTTTGTGAGAAATGGAATTGTGGCTCTTTGATTGCATTGCAAAGCTCTGAGGGAATCAAATCACAAAGAAGACTAGAACAATGCCTTGTGCTCCACTTTCTTCTGTATTGATTCCAATTCTGAGAAATAAATTATCACAATTCCCACTATTCTTGCTCTGAAATCATTCAGAAATAAACAAAAGATTGAGGGCACATGTCATCTTAGAAACAGAAAACTCCACCAATTCTTAGAGGAAAAATTTCCAAATGTTCTATCAATATTGTAAGTAACAGAATAGAGGCTTGGAGATTGCAATGTACCTCTATCAGGGCAAAAAGCATGAAACACAAAATAAAAAATTGTTGTAAATGTGATAAGTGATTTGAACACACCTTTGCCATTAATTAAGGTCTAAAATCCATTGGCGGTAAGATTTCTGAGGACAAAGTTTTGACTATGACCATGAAAAATGATTTCTATTAACTATTTTATATAAATAGGGTCCATCTTGGACAAATTATTTGATATCTTTTCTGATATTGCTGGTCTGAAATCTATTAGTGGTCACGTGAGTTATGAAAGCTTATTTTGAAAAAAAAAAAACAGAATACTCCACTCAACAAGAAAGGTAAAATTTGAATGCAGTCAAGTTTGTTAGACAAAGTGCTGCATCTCTTAGATTGCAATGCCATGCTCTCAAAACAAACATCAATAAAAATGCCCTGTGTGAGGATTGAACTCACAACCTTCAGATTCTGAGACTGACGCGCTACCTACTGCGCTAACAAGGCTCCTGCTTTATTTTCTTCATTTTTGAAATGGTGGGATTATTTTTGTTTAACAAAATAATGTCAGTGAAATGTTTTTTTTTATATTATATGAAACAGTGAAGGACGCAATCGACATCTTCCCATATGGTCTAGCGGTTAGGATTCCTGGTTTTCACCCAGGCGGCCCGGGTTTGACTCCCGGTATGGGAATACAACCCTATTGCTGTTTTAAGACAGATTCAAAAACAGAGGACCAAAAGATAATAATTGCAGCCAAGTGTTTCCTTCTGTCTGATTGGTACTTGATGTGGTCCCAATTGCACATGTGTGTTGCTTCTTCCAGTTATGACAATATTTATGCCATTATCATTTGTCTTTAACTGAAGACAGGTAAAATTTAAGATGTCCTGAATCTTTGTGAGAAATGGAATTGTGGCTCTTTGATTGCATTGCAAAGCTCTGAGGGAATCAAATCACAAAGAAGACTAGAACAATGCCTTGTGCTCCACTTTCTTCTGTATTGATTCCAATTCTGAGAAATAAATTATCACAATTCCCACTATTCTTGCTCTGAAATCATTCAGAAATAAACAAAAGATTGAGGGCACATGTCATCTTAGAAACAGAAAACTCCACCAATTCTTAGAGGAAAAATTTCCAAATGTTCTATCAATATTGTAAGTAACAGAATAGAGGCTTGGAGATTGCAATGTACCTCTATCAGGGCAAAAAGCATGAAACACAAAATAAAAAATTGTTGTAAATGTGATAAGTGATTTGAACACACCTTTGCCATTAATTAAGGTCTAAAATCCATTGGCAGTAAGATTTCTGAGGACAAAGTTTTGACTATGACCATGAAAAATGATTTCTATTAACTATTTTATATAAATAGGGTCCATCTTGGACAAATTATTTGATATCTTTTCTGATATTGCTGGTCTGAAATCTATTAGTGGTCACGTGAGTTATGAAAGCTTATTTTGAAAAAAAAAAAAACAATACTCCACTCAACAAGAAAGGTAAAATTTGAATGCAGTCAAGTTTGTTAGACAAAGTGCTGCATCTCTTAGATTGCAATGCCATGCTCTCAAAACAAACATCAATAAAAATGCCCTGTGTGAGGATTGAACTCACGACCTTCAGATTATGAGACTGACGCGCTACCTACTGCGCTAACAAGGCTCCTGCCTTATTTGCTTCATTTTTGAAATGGTGGGATTATTTTTGTTTAACAAAATAATGTCAGTGAAATGTTTTTTTTTATATTATATGAAACAGTGAAGGACGCAATCAACATCTTCCCATATGGTCTAGCGGTTAGGATTCCTGGTTTTCACCCAGGCGGCCCGGGTTCGACTCCCGGTATGGGAATGCAACCTTATTGCTGTTTTAAGACAGATTCAAAAACAGAGGACCAAAAGATAATAATTGCAGCCAAGTGTTTCCTTCTGTCTGATTGGTACCTGATGTGGTCCCAATTGCACATGTGTGTTACTTCTTCCAGTTATGACAATATTTATGCCATTAGCATTTGTCTTTAACTGAAGACAGGTAAAATTTAAGATGTCCTGAATCTTTGTGAGAAATGGAATTGTGGCTCTATGATTGCATTGCAAAGCTCTGAGGGAATAAAATCACAAAGAAGACTAGAACAATGCCTTGTGCTCCACTTTCTTCTGTATTGATTCCAATTCAGAGAAATAAATTATCACAATTCCCACTATTCTTGCTCTGAAATCATTCAGAAATAAACAAAAGATTGAGGGCACATGTCATCTTAGAAACAGAAAACTCCACCAATTCTTAGAGGAAAAATTTCCAAATGTTCTATCAATATTGTAAGTAACAGAATAGAGGCTTGGAGATTGCAATGTACCTCTATCAGGGCAAAAAGCATGAAACACAAAATAAAAAATTGTTGTAAATGTGATAAGTGATTTGAACACACCTTTGCCATTAATTAAGGTCTAAAATCCATTGGCGGTAAGATTTCTGAGGACAAAGTTTTGACTATGACCATGAAAAATGATTTCTATTAACTATTTTATATAAATAGGGTCCATCTTGGACAAATTATTTGATATCTTTTCTGATATTGCTGGTCTGAAATCTATTAGTGGTCACGTGAGTTATGAAAGCTTATTTTGAAAAAAAAAAAACAGAATACTCCACTCAACAAGAAAGGTAAAATTTGAATGCAGTCAAGTTTGTTAGACAAAGTGCTGCATCTCTTAGATTGCAATGCCATGCTCTCAAAACAAACATCAATAAAAATGCCCTGTGTGAGGATTGAACTCACGACCTTCAGATTATGAGACTGACGCACTACCTACTGCGCTAACAAGGCTCCTGCCTTATTTGCTTCATTTTTGAAATGGTGGGATTATTTTTGTTTAACAAAATAATGTCAGTGAAATGTTTTTTTTTTATATTATATGAAACAGTGAAGGACGCAATCGACATCTTCCCATATGGTCTAGCGGTTAGGATTCCTGGTTTTCACCCAATACAACCCTATTGCTGTTTTAAGACAGATTCAAAAACAGAGGACCAAAAGATAATAATTGCAGCCAAGTGTTTCCTTCTGTCTGATTGGTACTTGATGTGGTCCCAATTGCACATGTGTGTTGCTTCTTCCAGTTATGACAATATTTATGCCATTATCATTTGTCTTTAACTGAAGACAGGTAAAATTTAAGATGTCCTGAATCTTTGTGAGAAATGGAATTGTGGCTCTTTGATTGCATTGCAAAGCTCTGAGGGAATCAAATCACAAAGAAGACTAGAACAATGCCTTGTGCTCCACTTTCTTCTGTATTGATTCCAATTCTGAGAAATAAATTATCACAATTCCCACTATTCTTGCTCTGAAATCATTCAGAAATAAACAAAAGATTGAGGGCACATGTCATCTTAGAAACAGAAAACTCCACCAATTCTTAGAGGAAAAATTTCCAAATGTTCTATCAATATTGTAAGTAACAGAATAGAGGCTTGGAGATTGCAATGTACCTCTATCAGGGCAAAAAGCATGAAACACAAAATAAAAAATTGTTGTAAATGTGATAAGTGATTTGAACACACCTTTGCCATTAATTAAGGTCTAAAATCCATTGGCAGTAAGATTTCTGAGGACAAAGTTTTGACTATGACCATGAAAAATGATTTCTATTAACTATTTTATATAAATAGGGTCCATCTTGGACAAATTATTTGATATCTTTTCTGATATTGCTGGTCTGAAATCTATTAGTGGTCACGTGAGTTATGAAAGCTTATTTTGAAAAAAAAAAAAACAATACTCCACTCAACAAGAAAGGTAAAATTTGAATGCAGTCAAGTTTGTTAGACAAAGTGCTGCATCTCTTAGATTGCAATGCCATGCTCTCAAAACAAACATCAATAAAAATGCCCTGTGTGAGGATTGAACTCACGACCTTCAGATTATGAGACTGACGCGCTACCTACTGCGCTAACAAGGCTCCTGACTTATTTACTTCATTTTTGACATGGTGTGATTATTTTTGTTTAACAAAATAATGTCAGTGAAATGTTTTTTTTTATATTATATGAAACAGTGAAGGACGCAATCGACATCTTCCCATATGGTCTAGCGGTTAGGATTCCTGGTTTTCTCCCAGGCGGCCCGGGTTTGACTCCCGGTATGGGAATACAACCCTATTGCTGTTTTAAGACAGATTCAAAAACAGAGGACCAAAAGATAATAATTGCAGCCAAGTGTTTCCTTCTGTCTGATTGGTACTTGATGTGGTCCCAATTGCACATGTGTGTTGCTTCTTCCAGTTATGACAATATTTATGCCATTATCATTTGTCTTTAACTGAAGACAGGTAAAATTTAAGATGTCCTGAATCTTTGTGAGAAATGGAATTGTGGCTCTTTGATTGCATTGCAAAGCTCTGAGGGAATCAAATCACAAAGAAGACTAGAACAATGCCTTGTGCTCCACTTTCTTCTGTATTGATTCCAATTCAGAGAAATAAATTATCACAATTCCCACTATTCTTGCTCTGAAATCATTCAGAAATAAACAAAAGATTGAGGGCACATGTCATCTTAGAAACAGAAAACTCCACCAATTCTTAGAGGAAAAATTTCCAAATGTTCTATCAATATTGTAAGTAACAGAATAGAGGCTTGGAGATTGCAATGTACCTCTATCAGGGCAAAAAGCATGAAACACAAAATAAAAAATTGTTGTAAATGTGATAAGTGATTTGAACACACCTTTGCCATTAATTAAGGTCTAAAATCCATTGGCGGTAAGATTTCTGAGGACAAAGTTTTGACTATGACCATGAAAAATGATTTCTATTAACTATTTTATATAAATAGGGTCCATCTTGGACAAATTATTTGATATCTTTTCTGATATTGCTGGTCTGAAATCTATTAGTGGTCACGTGAGTTATGAAAGCTTATTTTGAAAAAAAAAAAACAGAATACTCCACTCAACAAGAAAGGTAAAATTTGAATGCAGTCAAGTTTGTTAGACAAAGTGCTGCATCTCTTAGATTGCAATGCCATGCTCTCAAAACAAACATCAATAAAAATGCCCTGTGTGAGGATTGAACTCACAACCTTCAGATTCTGAGACTGACGCGCTACCTACTGCGCTAACAAGGCTCCTGCTTTATTTTCTTCATTTTTGAAATGGTGGGATTATTTTTGTTTAACAAAATAATGTCAGTGAAATGTTTTTTTTTATATTATATGAAACAGTGAAGGACGCAATCGACATCTTCCCATATGGTCTAGCGGTTAGGATTCCTGGTTTTCACCCAATACAACCCTATTGCTGTTTTAAGACAGATTCAAAACAGAGGACCAAAAGATAATAATTGCAGCCAAGTGTTTCCTTCTGTCTGATTGGTACTTGATGTGGTCCCAATTGCACATGTGTGTTGCTTCTTCCAGTTATGACAATATTTATGCCATTATCATTTGTCTTTAACTGAAGACAGGTAAAATTTAAGATGTCCTGAATCTTTGTGAGAAATGGAATTGTGGCTCTTTGATTGCATTGCAAAGCTCTGAGGGAATCAAATCACAAAGAAGACTAGAACAATGCCTTGTGCTCCACTTTCTTCTGTATTGATTCCAATTCTGAGAAATAAATTATCACAATTCCCACTATTCTTGCTCTGAAATCATTCAGAAATAAACAAAAGATTGAGGGCACATGTCATCTTAGAAACAGAAAACTCCACCAATTCTTAGAGGAAAAATTTCCAAATGTTCTATCAATATTGTAAGTAACAGAATAGAGGCTTGGAGATTGCAATGTACCTCTATCAGGGCAAAAAGCATGAAACACAAAATAAAAAATTGTTGTAAATGTGATAAGTGATTTGAACACACCTTTGCCATTAATTAAGGTCTAAAATCCATTGGCGGTAAGATTTCTGAGGACAAAGTTTTGACTATGACCATGAAAAATGATTTCTATTAACTATTTTATATAAATAGGGTCCATCTTGGACAAATTATTTGATATCTTTTCTGATATTGCTGGTCTGAAATCTATTAGTGGTCACGTGAGTTATGAAAGCTTATTTTGAAAAAAAAAAAACAGAATACTCCACTCAACAAGAAAGGTAAAATTTGAATGCAGTCAAGTTTGTTAGACAAAGTGCTGCATCTCTTAGATTGCAATGCCATGCTCTCAAAACAAACATCAATAAAAATGCCCTGTGTGAGGATTGAACTCACAACCTTCAGATTCTGAGACTGACGCGCTACCTACTGCGCTAACAAGGCTCCTGCTTTATTTTCTTCATTTTTGAAATGGTGGGATTATTTTTGTTTAACAAAATAATGTCAGTGAAATGTTTTTTTTTATATTATATGAAACAGTGAAGGACGCAATCGACATCTTCCCATATGGTCTAGCGGTTAGGATTCCTGGTTTTCACCCAGGCGGCCCGGGTTTGACTCCCGGTATGGGAATACAACCCTATTGCTGTTTTAAGACAGATTCAAAAACAGAGGACCAAAAGATAATAATTGCAGCCAAGTGTTTCCTTCTGTCTGATTGGTACTTGATGTGGTCCCAATTGCACATGTGTGTTGCTTCTTCCAGTTATGACAATATTTATGCCATTATCATTTGTCTTTAACTGAAGACAGGTAAAATTTAAGATGTCCTGAATCTTTGTGAGAAATGGAATTGTGGCTCTTTGATTGCATTGCAAAGCTCTGAGGGAATCAAATCACAAAGAAGACTAGAACAATGCCTTGTGCTCCACTTTCTTCTGTATTGATTCCAATTCTGAGAAATAAATTATCACAATTCCCACTATTCTTGCTCTGAAATCATTCAGAAATAAACAAAAGATTGAGGGCACATGTCATCTTAGAAACAGAAAACTCCACCAATTCTTAGAGGAAAAATTTCCAAATGTTCTATCAATATTGTAAGTAACAGAATAGAGGCTTGGAGATTGCAATGTACCTCTATCAGGGCAAAAAGCATGAAACACAAAATAAAAAATTGTTGTAAATGTGATAAGTGATTTGAACACACCTTTGCCATTAATTAAGGTCTAAAATCCATTGGCAGTAAGATTTCTGAGGACAAAGTTTTGACTATGACCATGAAAAATGATTTCTATTAACTATTTTATATAAATAGGGTCCATCTTGGACAAATTATTTGATATCTTTTCTGATATTGCTGGTCTGAAATCTATTAGTGGTCACGTGAGTTATGAAAGCTTATTTTGAAAAAAAAAAAAACAATACTCCACTCAACAAGAAAGGTAAAATTTGAATGCAGTCAAGTTTGTTAGACAAAGTGCTGCATCTCTTAGATTGCAATGCCATGCTCTCAAAACAAACATCAATAAAAATGCCCTGTGTGAGGATTGAACTCACGACCTTCAGATTATGAGACTGACGCGCTACCTACTGCGCTAACAAGGCTCCTGCCTTATTTGCTTCATTTTTGAAATGGTGGGATTATTTTTGTTTAACAAAATAATGTCAGTGAAATGTTTTTTTTTATATTATATGAAACAGTGAAGGACGCAATCAACATCTTCCCATATGGTCTAGCGGTTAGGATTCCTGGTTTTCACCCAGGCGGCCCGGGTTCGACTCCCGGTATGGGAATGCAACCTTATTGCTGTTTTAAGACAGATTCAAAAACAGAGGACCAAAAGATAATAATTGCAGCCAAGTGTTTCCTTCTGTCTGATTGGTACCTGATGTGGTCCCAATTGCACATGTGTGTTACTTCTTCCAGTTATGACAATATTTATGCCATTAGCATTTGTCTTTAACTGAAGACAGGTAAAATTTAAGATGTCCTGAATCTTTGTGAGAAATGGAATTGTGGCTCTATGATTGCATTGCAAAGCTCTGAGGGAATAAAATCACAAAGAAGACTAGAACAATGCCTTGTGCTCCACTTTCTTCTGTATTGATTCCAATTCAGAGAAATAAATTATCACAATTCCCACTATTCTTGCTCTGAAATCATTCAGAAATAAACAAAAGATTGAGGGCACATGTCATCTTAGAAACAGAAAACTCCACCAATTCTTAGAGGAAAAATTTCCAAATGTTCTATCAATATTGTAAGTAACAGAATAGAGGCTTGGAGATTGCAATGTACCTCTATCAGGGCAAAAAGCATGAAACACAAAATAAAAAATTGTTGTAAATGTGATAAGTGATTTGAACACACCTTTGCCATTAATTAAGGTCTAAAATCCATTGGCGGTAAGATTTCTGAGGACAAAGTTTTGACTATGACCATGAAAAATGATTTCTATTAACTATTTTATATAAATAGGGTCCATCTTGGACAAATTATTTGATATCTTTTCTGATATTGCTGGTCTGAAATCTATTAGTGGTCACGTGAGTTATGAAAGCTTATTTTGAAAAAAAAAAAACAGAATACTCCACTCAACAAGAAAGGTAAAATTTGAATGCAGTCAAGTTTGTTAGACAAAGTGCTGCATCTCTTAGATTGCAATGCCATGCTCTCAAAACAAACATCAATAAAAATGCCCTGTGTGAGGATTGAACTCACGACCTTCAGATTATGAGACTGACGCACTACCTACTGCGCTAACAAGGCTCCTGCCTTATTTGCTTCATTTTTGAAATGGTGGGATTATTTTTGTTTAACAAAATAATGTCAGTGAAATGTTTTTTTTTTATATTATATGAAACAGTGAAGGACGCAATCGACATCTTCCCATATGGTCTAGCGGTTAGGATTCCTGGTTTTCACCCAATACAACCCTATTGCTGTTTTAAGACAGATTCAAAAACAGAGGACCAAAAGATAATAATTGCAGCCAAGTGTTTCCTTCTGTCTGATTGGTACTTGATGTGGTCCCAATTGCACATGTGTGTTGCTTCTTCCAGTTATGACAATATTTATGCCATTATCATTTGTCTTTAACTGAAGACAGGTAAAATTTAAGATGTCCTGAATCTTTGTGAGAAATGGAATTGTGGCTCTTTGATTGCATTGCAAAGCTCTGAGGGAATCAAATCACAAAGAAGACTAGAACAATGCCTTGTGCTCCACTTTCTTCTGTATTGATTCCAATTCTGAGAAATAAATTATCACAATTCCCACTATTCTTGCTCTGAAATCATTCAGAAATAAACAAAAGATTGAGGGCACATGTCATCTTAGAAACAGAAAACTCCACCAATTCTTAGAGGAAAAATTTCCAAATGTTCTATCAATATTGTAAGTAACAGAATAGAGGCTTGGAGATTGCAATGTACCTCTATCAGGGCAAAAAGCATGAAACACAAAATAAAAAATTGTTGTAAATGTGATAAGTGATTTGAACACACCTTTGCCATTAATTAAGGTCTAAAATCCATTGGCAGTAAGATTTCTGAGGACAAAGTTTTGACTATGACCATGAAAAATGATTTCTATTAACTATTTTATATAAATAGGGTCCATCTTGGACAAATTATTTGATATCTTTTCTGATATTGCTGGTCTGAAATCTATTAGTGGTCACGTGAGTTATGAAAGCTTATTTTGAAAAAAAAAAAAACAATACTCCACTCAACAAGAAAGGTAAAATTTGAATGCAGTCAAGTTTGTTAGACAAAGTGCTGCATCTCTTAGATTGCAATGCCATGCTCTCAAAACAAACATCAATAAAAATGCCCTGTGTGAGGATTGAACTCACGACCTTCAGATTATGAGACTGACGCGCTACCTACTGCGCTAACAAGGCTCCTGACTTATTTACTTCATTTTTGACATGGTGTGATTATTTTTGTTTAACAAAATAATGTCAGTGAAATGTTTTTTTTTATATTATATGAAACAGTGAAGGACGCAATCGACATCTTCCCATATGGTCTAGCGGTTAGGATTCCTGGTTTTCTCCCAGGCGGCCCGGGTTTGACTCCCGGTATGGGAATACAACCCTATTGCTGTTTTAAGACAGATTCAAAAACAGAGGACCAAAAGATAATAATTGCAGCCAAGTGTTTCCTTCTGTCTGATTGGTACTTGATGTGGTCCCAATTGCACATGTGTGTTGCTTCTTCCAGTTATGACAATATTTATGCCATTATCATTTGTCTTTAACTGAAGACAGGTAAAATTTAAGATGTCCTGAATCTTTGTGAGAAATGGAATTGTGGCTCTTTGATTGCATTGCAAAGCTCTGAGGGAATCAAATCACAAAGAAGACTAGAACAATGCCTTGTGCTCCACTTTCTTCTGTATTGATTCCAATTCAGAGAAATAAATTATCACAATTCCCACTATTCTTGCTCTGAAATCATTCAGAAATAAACAAAAGATTGAGGGCACATGTCATCTTAGAAACAGAAAACTCCACCAATTCTTAGAGGAAAAATTTCCAAATGTTCTATCAATATTGTAAGTAACAGAATAGAGGCTTGGAGATTGCAATGTACCTCTATCAGGGCAAAAAGCATGAAACACAAAATAAAAAATTGTTGTAAATGTGATAAGTGATTTGAACACACCTTTGCCATTAATTAAGGTCTAAAATCCATTGGCGGTAAGATTTCTGAGGACAAAGTTTTGACTATGACCATGAAAAATGATTTCTATTAACTATTTTATATAAATAGGGTCCATCTTGGACAAATTATTTGATATCTTTTCTGATATTGCTGGTCTGAAATCTATTAGTGGTCACGTGAGTTATGAAAGCTTATTTTGAAAAAAAAAAAACAGAATACTCCACTCAACAAGAAAGGTAAAATTTGAATGCAGTCAAGTTTGTTAGACAAAGTGCTGCATCTCTTAGATTGCAATGCCATGCTCTCAAAACAAACATCAATAAAAATGCCCTGTGTGAGGATTGAACTCACAACCTTCAGATTCTGAGACTGACGCGCTACCTACTGCGCTAACAAGGCTCCTGCTTTATTTTCTTCATTTTTGAAATGGTGGGATTATTTTTGTTTAACAAAATAATGTCAGTGAAATGTTTTTTTTTATATTATATGAAACAGTGAAGGACGCAATCGACATCTTCCCATATGGTCTAGCGGTTAGGATTCCTGGTTTTCTCCCAGGCGGCCCGGGTTTGACTCCCGGTATGGGAATACAACCCTATTGCTGTTTTAAGACAGATTCAAAAACAGAGGACCAAAAGATAATAATTGCAGCCAAGTGTTTCCTTCTGTCTGATTGGTACTTGATGTGGTCCCAATTGCACATGTGTGTTGCTTCTTCCAGTTATGACAATATTTATGCCATTATCATTTGTCTTTAACTGAAGACAGGTAAAATTTAAGATGTCCTGAATCTTTGTGAGAAATGGAATTGTGGCTCTTTGATTGCATTGCAAAGCTCTGAGGGAATCAAATCACAAAGAAGACTAGAACAATGCCTTGTGCTCCACTTTCTTCTGTATTGATTCCAATTCAGAGAAATAAATTATCACAATTCCCACTATTCTTGCTCTGAAATCATTCAGAAATAAACAAAAGATTGAGGGCACATGTCATCTTAGAAACAGAAAACTCCACCAATTCTTAGAGGAAAAATTTCCAAATGTTCTATCAATATTGTAAGTAACAGAATAGAGGCTTGGAGATTGCAATGTACCTCTATCAGGGCAAAAAGCATGAAACACAAAATAAAAAATTGTTGTAAATGTGATAAGTGATTTGAACACACCTTTGCCATTAATTAAGGTCTAAAATCCATTGGCAGTAAGATTTCTGAGGACAAAGTTTTGACTATGACCATGAAAAATGATTTCTATTAACTATTTTATATAAATAGGGTCCATCTTGGACAAATTATTTGATATCTTTTCTGATATTGCTGGTCTGAAATCTATTAGTGGTCACGTGAGTTATGAAAGCTTATTTTGAAAAAAAAAAAAACAATACTCCACTCAACAAGAAAGGTAAAATTTGAATGCAGTCAAGTTTGTTAGACAAAGTGCTGCATCTCTTAGATTGCAATGCCATGCTCTCAAAACAAACATCAATAAAAATGCCCTGTGTGAGGATTGAACTCACGACCTTCAGATTATGAGACTGACGCGCTACCTACTGCGCTAACAAGGCTCCTGCCTTATTTGCTTCATTTTTGAAATGGTGGGATTATTTTTGTTTAACAAAATAATGTCAGTGAAATGTTTTTTTTTATATTATATGAAACAGTGAAGGACGCAATCAACATCTTCCCATATGGTCTAGCGGTTAGGATTCCTGGTTTTCACCCAGGCGGCCCGGGTTCGACTCCCGGTATGGGAATGCAACCTTATTGCTGTTTTAAGACAGATTCAAAAACAGAGGACCAAAAGATAATAATTGCAGCCAAGTGTTTCCTTCTGTCTGATTGGTACCTGATGTGGTCCCAATTGCACATGTGTGTTACTTCTTCCAGTTATGACAATATTTATGCCATTAGCATTTGTCTTTAACTGAAGACAGGTAAAATTTAAGATGTCCTGAATCTTTGTGAGAAATGGAATTGTGGCTCTATGATTGCATTGCAAAGCTCTGAGGGAATAAAATCACAAAGAAGACTAGAACAATGCCTTGTGCTCCACTTTCTTCTGTATTGATTCCAATTCAGAGAAATAAATTATCACAATTCCCACTATTCTTGCTCTGAAATCATTCAGAAATAAACAAAAGATTGAGGGCACATGTCATCTTAGAAACAGAAAACTCCACCAATTCTTAGAGGAAAAATTTCCAAATGTTCTATCAATATTGTAAGTAACAGAATAGAGGCTTGGAGATTGCAATGTACCTCTATCAGGGCAAAAAGCATGAAACACAAAATAAAAAATTGTTGTAAATGTGATAAGTGATTTGAACACACCTTTGCCATTAATTAAGGTCTAAAATCCATTGGCGGTAAGATTTCTGAGGACAAAGTTTTGACTATGACCATGAAAAATGATTTCTATTAACTATTTTATATAAATAGGGTCCATCTTGGACAAATTATTTGATATCTTTTCTGATATTGCTGGTCTGAAATCTATTAGTGGTCACGTGAGTTATGAAAGCTTATTTTGAAAAAAAAAAAACAGAATACTCCACTCAACAAGAAAGGTAAAATTTGAATGCAGTCAAGTTTGTTAGACAAAGTGCTGCATCTCTTAGATTGCAATGCCATGCTCTCAAAACAAACATCAATAAAAATGCCCTGTGTGAGGATTGAACTCACGACCTTCAGATTATGAGACTGACGCACTACCTACTGCGCTAACAAGGCTCCTGCCTTATTTGCTTCATTTTTGAAATGGTGGGATTATTTTTGTTTAACAAAATAATGTCAGTGAAATGTTTTTTTTTTATATTATATGAAACAGTGAAGGACGCAATCGACATCTTCCCATATGGTCTAGCGGTTAGGATTCCTGGTTTTCACCCAATACAACCCTATTGCTGTTTTAAGACAGATTCAAAAACAGAGGACCAAAAGATAATAATTGCAGCCAAGTGTTTCCTTCTGTCTGATTGGTACTTGATGTGGTCCCAATTGCACATGTGTGTTGCTTCTTCCAGTTATGACAATATTTATGCCATTATCATTTGTCTTTAACTGAAGACAGGTAAAATTTAAGATGTCCTGAATCTTTGTGAGAAATGGAATTGTGGCTCTTTGATTGCATTGCAAAGCTCTGAGGGAATCAAATCACAAAGAAGACTAGAACAATGCCTTGTGCTCCACTTTCTTCTGTATTGATTCCAATTCTGAGAAATAAATTATCACAATTCCCACTATTCTTGCTCTGAAATCATTCAGAAATAAACAAAAGATTGAGGGCACATGTCATCTTAGAAACAGAAAACTCCACCAATTCTTAGAGGAAAAATTTCCAAATGTTCTATCAATATTGTAAGTAACAGAATAGAGGCTTGGAGATTGCAATGTACCTCTATCAGGGCAAAAAGCATGAAACACAAAATAAAAAATTGTTGTAAATGTGATAAGTGATTTGAACACACCTTTGCCATTAATTAAGGTCTAAAATCCATTGGCAGTAAGATTTCTGAGGACAAAGTTTTGACTATGACCATGAAAAATGATTTCTATTAACTATTTTATATAAATAGGGTCCATCTTGGACAAATTATTTGATATCTTTTCTGATATTGCTGGTCTGAAATCTATTAGTGGTCACGTGAGTTATGAAAGCTTATTTTGAAAAAAAAAAAAACAATACTCCACTCAACAAGAAAGGTAAAATTTGAATGCAGTCAAGTTTGTTAGACAAAGTGCTGCATCTCTTAGATTGCAATGCCATGCTCTCAAAACAAACATCAATAAAAATGCCCTGTGTGAGGATTGAACTCACGACCTTCAGATTATGAGACTGACGCGCTACCTACTGCGCTAACAAGGCTCCTGACTTATTTACTTCATTTTTGACATGGTGTGATTATTTTTGTTTAACAAAATAATGTCAGTGAAATGTTTTTTTTTATATTATATGAAACAGTGAAGGACGCAATCGACATCTTCCCATATGGTCTAGCGGTTAGGATTCCTGGTTTTCTCCCAGGCGGCCCGGGTTTGACTCCCGGTATGGGAATACAACCCTATTGCTGTTTTAAGACAGATTCAAAAACAGAGGACCAAAAGATAATAATTGCAGCCAAGTGTTTCCTTCTGTCTGATTGGTACTTGATGTGGTCCCAATTGCACATGTGTGTTGCTTCTTCCAGTTATGACAATATTTATGCCATTATCATTTGTCTTTAACTGAAGACAGGTAAAATTTAAGATGTCCTGAATCTTTGTGAGAAATGGAATTGTGGCTCTTTGATTGCATTGCAAAGCTCTGAGGGAATCAAATCACAAAGAAGACTAGAACAATGCCTTGTGCTCCACTTTCTTCTGTATTGATTCCAATTCAGAGAAATAAATTATCACAATTCCCACTATTCTTGCTCTGAAATCATTCAGAAATAAACAAAAGATTGAGGGCACATGTCATCTTAGAAACAGAAAACTCCACCAATTCTTAGAGGAAAAATTTCCAAATGTTCTATCAATATTGTAAGTAACAGAATAGAGGCTTGGAGATTGCAATGTACCTCTATCAGGGCAAAAAGCATGAAACACAAAATAAAAAATTGTTGTAAATGTGATAAGTGATTTGAACACACCTTTGCCATTAATTAAGGTCTAAAATCCATTGGCGGTAAGATTTCTGAGGACAAAGTTTTGACTATGACCATGAAAAATGATTTCTATTAACTATTTTATATAAATAGGGTCCATCTTGGACAAATTATTTGATATCTTTTCTGATATTGCTGGTCTGAAATCTATTAGTGGTCACGTGAGTTATGAAAGCTTATTTTGAAAAAAAAAAAACAGAATACTCCACTCAACAAGAAAGGTAAAATTTGAATGCAGTCAAGTTTGTTAGACAAAGTGCTGCATCTCTTAGATTGCAATGCCATGCTCTCAAAACAAACATCAATAAAAATGCCCTGTGTGAGGATTGAACTCACAACCTTCAGATTCTGAGACTGACGCGCTACCTACTGCGCTAACAAGGCTCCTGCTTTATTTTCTTCATTTTTGAAATGGTGGGATTATTTTTGTTTAACAAAATAATGTCAGTGAAATGTTTTTTTTTATATTATATGAAACAGTGAAGGACGCAATCGACATCTTCCCATATGGTCTAGCGGTTAGGATTCCTGGTTTTCTCCCAGGCGGCCCGGGTTTGACTCCCGGTATGGGAATACAACCCTATTGCTGTTTTAAGACAGATTCAAAAACAGAGGACCAAAAGATAATAATTGCAGCCAAGTGTTTCCTTCTGTCTGATTGGTACTTGATGTGGTCCCAATTGCACATGTGTGTTGCTTCTTCCAGTTATGACAATATTTATGCCATTATCATTTGTCTTTAACTGAAGACAGGTAAAATTTAAGATGTCCTGAATCTTTGTGAGAAATGGAATTGTGGCTCTTTGATTGCATTGCAAAGCTCTGAGGGAATCAAATCACAAAGAAGACTAGAACAATGCCTTGTGCTCCACTTTCTTCTGTATTGATTCCAATTCAGAGAAATAAATTATCACAATTCCCACTATTCTTGCTCTGAAATCATTCAGAAATAAACAAAAGATTGAGGGCACATGTCATCTTAGAAACAGAAAACTCCACCAATTCTTAGAGGAAAAATTTCCAAATGTTCTATCAATATTGTAAGTAACAGAATAGAGGCTTGGAGATTGCAATGTACCTCTATCAGGGCAAAAAGCATGAAACACAAAATAAAAAATTGTTGTAAATGTGATAAGTGATTTGAACACACCTTTGCCATTAATTAAGGTCTAAAATCCATTGGCGGTAAGATTTCTGAGGACAAAGTTTTGACTATGACCATGAAAAATGATTTCTATTAACTATTTTATATAAATAGGGTCCATCTTGGACAAATTATTTGATATCTTTTCTGATATTGCTGGTCTGAAATCTATTAGTGGTCACGTGAGTTATGAAAGCTTATTTTGAAAAAAAAAAAACAGAATACTCCACTCAACAAGAAAGGTAAAATTTGAATGCAGTCAAGTTTGTTAGACAAAGTGCTGCATCTCTTAGATTGCAATGCCATGCTCTCAAAACAAACATCAATAAAAATGCCCTGTGTGAGGATTGAACTCACAACCTTCAGATTCTGAGACTGACGCGCTACCTACTGCGCTAACAAGGCTCCTGCTTTATTTTCTTCATTTTTGAAATGGTGGGATTATTTTTGTTTAACAAAATAATGTCAGTGAAATGTTTTTTTTTATATTATATGAAACAGTGAAGGACGCAATCGACATCTTCCCATATGGTCTAGCGGTTAGGATTCCTGGTTTTCACCCAGGCGGCCCGGGTTTGACTCCCGGTATGGGAATACAACCCTATTGCTGTTTTAAGACAGATTCAAAAACAGAGGACCAAAAGATAATAATTGCAGCCAAGTGTTTCCTTCTGTCTGATTGGTACTTGATGTGGTCCCAATTGCACATGTGTGTTGCTTCTTCCAGTTATGACAATATTTATGCCATTATCATTTGTCTTTAACTGAAGACAGGTAAAATTTAAGATGTCCTGAATCTTTGTGAGAAATGGAATTGTGGCTCTTTGATTGCATTGCAAAGCTCTGAGGGAATCAAATCACAAAGAAGACTAGAACAATGCCTTGTGCTCCACTTTCTTCTGTATTGATTCCAATTCTGAGAAATAAATTATCACAATTCCCACTATTCTTGCTCTGAAATCATTCAGAAATAAACAAAAGATTGAGGGCACATGTCATCTTAGAAACAGAAAACTCCACCAATTCTTAGAGGAAAAATTTCCAAATGTTCTATCAATATTGTAAGTAACAGAATAGAGGCTTGGAGATTGCAATGTACCTCTATCAGGGCAAAAAGCATGAAACACAAAATAAAAAATTGTTGTAAATGTGATAAGTGATTTGAACACACCTTTGCCATTAATTAAGGTCTAAAATCCATTGGCAGTAAGATTTCTGAGGACAAAGTTTTGACTATGACCATGAAAAATGATTTCTATTAACTATTTTATATAAATAGGGTCCATCTTGGACAAATTATTTGATATCTTTTCTGATATTGCTGGTCTGAAATCTATTAGTGGTCACGTGAGTTATGAAAGCTTATTTTGAAAAAAAAAAAAACAATACTCCACTCAACAAGAAAGGTAAAATTTGAATGCAGTCAAGTTTGTTAGACAAAGTGCTGCATCTCTTAGATTGCAATGCCATGCTCTCAAAACAAACATCAATAAAAATGCCCTGTGTGAGGATTGAACTCACGACCTTCAGATTATGAGACTGACGCGCTACCTACTGCGCTAACAAGGCTCCTGACTTATTTACTTCATTTTTGACATGGTGTGATTATTTTTGTTTAACAAAATAATGTCAGTGAAATGTTTTTTTTTATATTATATGAAACAGTGAAGGACGCAATCGACATCTTCCCATATGGTCTAGCGGTTAGGATTCCTGGTTTTCTCCCAGGCGGCCCGGGTTTGACTCCCGGTATGGGAATACAACCCTATTGCTGTTTTAAGACAGATTCAAAAACAGAGGACCAAAAGATAATAATTGCAGCCAAGTGTTTCCTTCTGTCTGATTGGTACTTGATGTGGTCCCAATTGCACATGTGTGTTGCTTCTTCCAGTTATGACAATATTTATGCCATTATCATTTGTCTTTAACTGAAGACAGGTAAAATTTAAGATGTCCTGAATCTTTGTGAGAAATGGAATTGTGGCTCTATGATTGCATTGCAAAGCTCTGAGGGAATAAAATCACAAAGAAGACTAGAACAATGCCTTGTGCTCCACTTTCTTCTGTATTGATTCCAATTCAGAGAAATAAATTATCACAATTCCCACTATTCTTGCTCTGAAATCATTCAGAAATAAACAAAAGATTGAGGGCACATGTCATCTTAGAAACAGAAAACTCCACCAATTCTTAGAGGAAAAATTTCCAAATGTTCTATCAATATTGTAAGTAACAGAATAGAGGCTTGGAGATTGCAATGTACCTCTATCAGGGCAAAAAGCATGAAACACAAAATAAAAAATTGTTGTAAATGTGATAAGTGATTTGAACACACCTTTGCCATTAATTAAGGTCTAAAATCCATTGGCGGTAAGATTTCTGAGGACAAAGTTTTGACTATGACCATGAAAAATGATTTCTATTAACTATTTTATATAAATAGGGTCCATCTTGGACAAATTATTTGATATCTTTTCTGATATTGCTGGTCTGAAATCTATTAGTGGTCACGTGAGTTATGAAAGCTTATTTTGAAAAAAAAAAAACAGAATACTCCACTCAACAAGAAAGGTAAAATTTGAATGCAGTCAAGTTTGTTAGACAAAGTGCTGCATCTCTTAGATTGCAATGCCATGCTCTCAAAACAAACATCAATAAAAATGCCCTGTGTGAGGATTGAACTCACGACCTTCAGATTATGAGACTGACGCACTACCTACTGCGCTAACAAGGCTCCTGCCTTATTTGCTTCATTTTTGAAATGGTGGGATTATTTTTGTTTAACAAAATAATGTCAGTGAAATGTTTTTTTTTTATATTATATGAAACAGTGAAGGACGCAATCGACATCTTCCCATATGGTCTAGCGGTTAGGATTCCTGGTTTTCACCCAATACAACCCTATTGCTGTTTTAAGACAGATTCAAAAACAGAGGACCAAAAGATAATAATTGCAGCCAAGTGTTTCCTTCTGTCTGATTGGTACTTGATGTGGTCCCAATTGCACATGTGTGTTGCTTCTTCCAGTTATGACAATATTTATGCCATTATCATTTGTCTTTAACTGAAGACAGGTAAAATTTAAGATGTCCTGAATCTTTGTGAGAAATGGAATTGTGGCTCTTTGATTGCATTGCAAAGCTCTGAGGGAATCAAATCACAAAGAAGACTAGAACAATGCCTTGTGCTCCACTTTCTTCTGTATTGATTCCAATTCTGAGAAATAAATTATCACAATTCCCACTATTCTTGCTCTGAAATCATTCAGAAATAAACAAAAGATTGAGGGCACATGTCATCTTAGAAACAGAAAACTCCACCAATTCTTAGAGGAAAAATTTCCAAATGTTCTATCAATATTGTAAGTAACAGAATAGAGGCTTGGAGATTGCAATGTACCTCTATCAGGGCAAAAAGCATGAAACACAAAATAAAAAATTGTTGTAAATGTGATAAGTGATTTGAACACACCTTTGCCATTAATTAAGGTCTAAAATCCATTGGCGGTAAGATTTCTGAGGACAAAGTTTTGACTATGACCATGAAAAATGATTTCTATTAACTATTTTATATAAATAGGGTCCATCTTGGACAAATTATTTGATATCTTTTCTGATATTGCTGGTCTGAAATCTATTAGTGGTCACGTGAGTTATGAAAGCTTATTTTGAAAAAAAAAAAAACAATACTCCACTCAACAAGAAAGGTAAAATTTGAATGCAGTCAAGTTTGTTAGACAAAGTGCTGCATCTCTTAGATTGCAATGCCATGCTCTCAAAACAAACATCAATAAAAATGCCCTGTGTGAGGATTGAACTCACGACCTTCAGATTATGAGACTGACGCGCTACCTACTGCGCTAACAAGGCTCCTGCCTTATTTGCTTCATTTTTGAAATGGTGGGATTATTTTTGTTTAACAAAATAATGTCAGTGAAATGTTTTTTTTTATATTATATGAAACAGTGAAGGACGCAATCAACATCTTCCCATATGGTCTAGCGGTTAGGATTCCTGGTTTTCACCCAGGCGGCCCGGGTTCGACTCCCGGTATGGGAATACAACCTTATTGCTGTTTTAAGACAGATTCAAAAACAGAGGACCAAAAGATAATAATTGCAGCCAAGTGTTTCCTTCTGTCTGATTGGTACCTGATGTGGTCCCAATTGCACATGTGTGTTGCTTCTTCCAGTTATGACAATATTTATGCCATTAGCATTTGTCTTTAACTGAAGACAGGTAAAATTTAAGATGTCCTGAATCTTTGTGAGAAATGGAATTGTGGCTCTATGATTGCATTGCAAAGCTCTGAGGGAATAAAATCACAAAGAAGACTAGAACAATGCCTTGTGCTCCACTTTCTTCTGTATTGATTCCAATTCAGAGAAATAAATTATCACAATTCCCACTATTCTTGCTCTGAAATCATTCAGAAATAAACAAAAGATTGAGGGCACATGTCATCTTAGAAACAGAAAACTCCACCAATTCTTAGAGGAAAAATTTCCAAATGTTCTATCAATATTGTAAGTAACAGAATAGAGGCTTGGAGATTGCAATGTACCTCTATCAGGGCAAAAAGCATGAAACACAAAATAAAAAATTGTTGTAAATGTGATAAGTGATTTGAACACACCTTTGCCATTAATTAAGGTCTAAAATCCATTGGCGGTAAGATTTCTGAGGACAAAGTTTTGACTATGACCATGAAAAATGATTTCTATTAACTATTTTATATAAATAGGGTCCATCTTGGACAAATTATTTGATATCTTTTCTGATATTGCTGGTCTGAAATCTATTAGTGGTCACGTGAGTTATGAAAGCTTATTTTGAAAAAAAAAAAACAGAATACTCCACTCAACAAGAAAGGTAAAATTTGAATGCAGTCAAGTTTGTTAGACAAAGTGCTGCATCTCTTAGATTGCAATGCCATGCTCTCAAAACAAACATCAATAAAAATGCCCTGTGTGAGGATTGAACTCACGACCTTCAGATTATGAGACTGACGCGCTACCTACTGCGCTAACAAGGCTCCTGCCTTATTTGCTTCATTTTTGACATGGTGGGATTATTTTTGTTTAACAAAATAATGTCAGTGAAATGTTTTTTTTTTATATTATATGAAACAGTGAAGGACGCAATCGACATCTTCCCATATGGTCTAGCGGTTAGGATTCCTGGTTTTCACCCAATACAACCCTATTGCTGTTTTAAGACAGATTCAAAAACAGAGGACCAAAAGATAATAATTGCAGCCAAGTGTTTCCTTCTGTCTGATTGGTACTTGATGTGGTCCCAATTGCACATGTGTGTTGCTTCTTCCAGTTATGACAATATTTATGCCATTATCATTTGTCTTTAACTGAAGACAGGTAAAATTTAAGATGTCCTGAATCTTTGTGAGAAATGGAATTGTGGCTCTTTGATTGCATTGCAAAGCTCTGAGGGAATCAAATCACAAAGAAGACTAGAACAATGCCTTGTGCTCCACTTTCTTCTGTATTGATTCCAATTCTGAGAAATAAATTATCACAATTCCCACTATTCTTGCTCTGAAATCATTCAGAAATAAACAAAAGATTGAGGGCACATGTCATCTTAGAAACAGAAAACTCCACCAATTCTTAGAGGAAAAATTTCCAAATGTTCTATCAATATTGTAAGTAACAGAATAGAGGCTTGGAGATTGCAATGTACCTCTATCAGGGCAAAAAGCATGAAACACAAAATAAAAAATTGTTGTAAATGTGATAAGTGATTTGAACACACCTTTGCCATTAATTAAGGTCTAAAATCCATTGGCAGTAAGATTTCTGAGGACAAAGTTTTGACTATGACCATGAAAAATGATTTCTATTAACTATTTTATATAAATAGGGTCCATCTTGGACAAATTATTTGATATCTTTTCTGATATTGCTGGTCTGAAATCTATTAGTGGTCACGTGAGTTATGAAAGCTTATTTTGAAAAAAAAAAAACAGAATACTCCACTCAACAAGAAAGGTAAAATTTGAATGCAGTCAAGTTTGTTAGACAAAGTGCTGCATCTCTTAGATTGCAATGCCATGCTCTCAAAACAAACATCAATAAAAATGCCCTGTGTGAGGATTGAACTCATGACCTTCAGATTATGAGACTGACGCACTACCTACTGCGCTAACAAGGCTCCTGCCTTATTTGCTTCATTTTTGAAATGGTGGGATTATTTTTGTTTAACAAAATAATGTCAGTGAAATGTTTTTTTTTTATATTATATGAAACAGTGAAGGACGCAATCGACATCTTCCCATATGGTCTAGCGGTTAGGATTCCTGGTTTTCACCCAATACAACCCTATTGCTGTTTTAAGACAGATTCAAAAACAGAGGACCAAAAGATAATAATTGCAGCCAAGTGTTTCCTTCTGTCTGATTGGTACTTGATGTGGTCCCAATTGCACATGTGTGTTGCTTCTTCCAGTTATGACAATATTTATGCCATTATCATTTGTCTTTAACTGAAGACAGGTAAAATTTAAGATGTCCTGAATCTTTGTGAGAAATGGAATTGTGGCTCTTTGATTGCATTGCAAAGCTCTGAGGGAATCAAATCACAAAGAAGACTAGAACAATGCCTTGTGCTCCACTTTCTTCTGTATTGATTCCAATTCTGAGAAATAAATTATCACAATTCCCACTATTCTTGCTCTGAAATCATTCAGAAATAAACAAAAGATTGAGGGCACATGTCATCTTAGAAACAGAAAACTCCACCAATTCTTAGAGGAAAAATTTCCAAATGTTCTATCAATATTGTAAGTAACAGAATAGAGGCTTGGAGATTGCAATGTACCTCTATCAGGGCAAAAAGCATGAAACACAAAATAAAAAATTGTTGTAAATGTGATAAGTGATTTGAACACACCTTTGCCATTAATTAAGGTCTAAAATCCATTGGCAGTAAGATTTCTGAGGACAAAGTTTTGACTATGACCATGAAAAATGATTTCTATTAACTATTTTATATAAATAGGGTCCATCTTGGACAAATTATTTGATATCTTTTCTGATATTGCTGGTCTGAAATCTATTAGTGGTCACGTGAGTTATGAAAGCTTATTTTGAAAAAAAAAAAAACAATACTCCACTCAACAAGAAAGGTAAAATTTGAATGCAGTCAAGTTTGTTAGACAAAGTGCTGCATCTCTTAGATTGCAATGCCATGCTCTCAAAACAAACATCAATAAAAATGCCCTGTGTGAGGATTGAACTCACGACCTTCAGATTATGAGACTGACGCGCTACCTACTGCGCTAACAAGGCTCCTGCCTTATTTGCTTCATTTTTGAAATGGTGGGATTATTTTTGTTTAACAAAATAATGTCAGTGAAATGTTTTTTTTTATATTATATGAAACAGTGAAGGACGCAATCAACATCTTCCCATATGGTCTAGCGGTTAGGATTCCTGGTTTTCACCCAGGCGGCCCGGGTTCGACTCCCGGTATGGGAATACAACCTTATTGCTGTTTTAAGACAGATTCAAAAACAGAGGACCAAAAGATAATAATTGCAGCCAAGTGTTTCCTTCTGTCTGATTGGTACCTGATGTGGTCCCAATTGCACATGTGTGTTGCTTCTTCCAGTTATGACAATATTTATGCCATTAGCATTTGTCTTTAACTGAAGACAGGTAAAATTTAAGATGTCCTGAATCTTTGTGAGAAATGGAATTGTGGCTCTATGATTGCATTGCAAAGCTCTGAGGGAATAAAATCACAAAGAAGACTAGAACAATGCCTTGTGCTCCACTTTCTTCTGTATTGATTCCAATTCAGAGAAATAAATTATCACAATTCCCACTATTCTTGCTCTGAAATCATTCAGAAATAAACAAAAGATTGAGGGCACATGTCATCTTAGAAACAGAAAACTCCACCAATTCTTAGAGGAAAAATTTCCAAATGTTCTATCAATATTGTAAGTAACAGAATAGAGGCTTGGAGATTGCAATGTACCTCTATCAGGGCAAAAAGCATGAAACACAAAATAAAAAATTGTTGTAAATGTGATAAGTGATTTGAACACACCTTTGCCATTAATTAAGGTCTAAAATCCATTGGCGGTAAGATTTCTGAGGACAAAGTTTTGACTATGACCATGAAAAATGATTTCTATTAACTATTTTATATAAATAGGGTCCATCTTGGACAAATTATTTGATATCTTTTCTGATATTGCTGGTCTGAAATCTATTAGTGGTCACGTGAGTTATGAAAGCTTATTTTGAAAAAAAAAAAACAGAATACTCCACTCAACAAGAAAGGTAAAATTTGAATGCAGTCAAGTTTGTTAGACAAAGTGCTGCATCTCTTAGATTGCAATGCCATGCTCTCAAAACAAACATCAATAAAAATGCCCTGTGTGAGGATTGAACTCACGACCTTCAGATTATGAGACTGACGCGCTACCTACTGCGCTAACAAGGCTCCTGCCTTATTTGCTTCATTTTTGACATGGTGGGATTATTTTTGTTTAACAAAATAATGTCAGTGAAATGTTTTTTTTTTATATTATATGAAACAGTGAAGGACGCAATCGACATCTTCCCATATGGTCTAGCGGTTAGGATTCCTGGTTTTCACCCAATACAACCCTATTGCTGTTTTAAGACAGATTCAAAAACAGAGGACCAAAAGATAATAATTGCAGCCAAGTGTTTCCTTCTGTCTGATTGGTACTTGATGTGGTCCCAATTGCACATGTGTGTTGCTTCTTCCAGTTATGACAATATTTATGCCATTATCATTTGTCTTTAACTGAAGACAGGTAAAATTTAAGATGTCCTGAATCTTTGTGAGAAATGGAATTGTGGCTCTTTGATTGCATTGCAAAGCTCTGAGGGAATCAAATCACAAAGAAGACTAGAACAATGCCTTGTGCTCCACTTTCTTCTGTATTGATTCCAATTCTGAGAAATAAATTATCACAATTCCCACTATTCTTGCTCTGAAATCATTCAGAAATAAACAAAAGATTGAGGGCACATGTCATCTTAGAAACAGAAAACTCCACCAATTCTTAGAGGAAAAATTTCCAAATGTTCTATCAATATTGTAAGTAACAGAATAGAGGCTTGGAGATTGCAATGTACCTCTATCAGGGCAAAAAGCATGAAACACAAAATAAAAAATTGTTGTAAATGTGATAAGTGATTTGAACACACCTTTGCCATTAATTAAGGTCTAAAATCCATTGGCAGTAAGATTTCTGAGGACAAAGTTTTGACTATGACCATGAAAAATGATTTCTATTAACTATTTTATATAAATAGGGTCCATCTTGGACAAATTATTTGATATCTTTTCTGATATTGCTGGTCTGAAATCTATTAGTGGTCACGTGAGTTATGAAAGCTTATTTTGAAAAAAAAAAAACAGAATACTCCACTCAACAAGAAAGGTAAAATTTGAATGCAGTCAAGTTTGTTAGACAAAGTGCTGCATCTCTTAGATTGCAATGCCATGCTCTCAAAACAAACATCAATAAAAATGCCCTGTGTGAGGATTGAACTCATGACCTTCAGATTATGAGACTGACGCACTACCTACTGCGCTAACAAGGCTCCTGCCTTATTTGCTTCATTTTTGAAATGGTGGGATTATTTTTGTTTAACAAAATAATGTCAGTGAAATGTTTTTTTTTTATATTATATGAAACAGTGAAGGACGCAATCGACATCTTCCCATATGGTCTAGCGGTTAGGATTCCTGGTTTTCACCCAATACAACCCTATTGCTGTTTTAAGACAGATTCAAAAACAGAGGACCAAAAGATAATAATTGCAGCCAAGTGTTTCCTTCTGTCTGATTGGTACTTGATGTGGTCCCAATTGCACATGTGTGTTGCTTCTTCCAGTTATGACAATATTTATGCCATTATCATTTGTCTTTAACTGAAGACAGGTAAAATTTAAGATGTCCTGAATCTTTGTGAGAAATGGAATTGTGGCTCTTTGATTGCATTGCAAAGCTCTGAGGGAATCAAATCACAAAGAAGACTAGAACAATGCCTTGTGCTCCACTTTCTTCTGTATTGATTCCAATTCTGAGAAATAAATTATCACAATTCCCACTATTCTTGCTCTGAAATCATTCAGAAATAAACAAAAGATTGAGGGCACATGTCATCTTAGAAACAGAAAACTCCACCAATTCTTAGAGGAAAAATTTCCAAATGTTCTATCAATATTGTAAGTAACAGAATAGAGGCTTGGAGATTGCAATGTACCTCTATCAGGGCAAAAAGCATGAAACACAAAATAAAAAATTGTTGTAAATGTGATAAGTGATTTGAACACACCTTTGCCATTAATTAAGGTCTAAAATCCATTGGCAGTAAGATTTCTGAGGACAAAGTTTTGACTATGACCATGAAAAATGATTTCTATTAACTATTTTATATAAATAGGGTCCATCTTGGACAAATTATTTGATATCTTTTCTGATATTGCTGGTCTGAAATCTATTAGTGGTCACGTGAGTTATGAAAGCTTATTTTGAAAAAAAAAAAAACAATACTCCACTCAACAAGAAAGGTAAAATTTGAATGCAGTCAAGTTTGTTAGACAAAGTGCTGCATCTCTTAGATTGCAATGCCATGCTCTCAAAACAAACATCAATAAAAATGCCCTGTGTGAGGATTGAACTCACGACCTTCAGATTATGAGACTGACGCGCTACCTACTGCGCTAACAAGGCTCCTGCCTTATTTGCTTCATTTTTGAAATGGTGGGATTATTTTTGTTTAACAAAATAATGTCAGTGAAATGTTTTTTTTTATATTATATGAAACAGTGAAGGACGCAATCAACATCTTCCCATATGGTCTAGCGGTTAGGATTCCTGGTTTTCACCCAGGCGGCCCGGGTTCGACTCCCGGTATGGGAATACAACCTTATTGCTGTTTTAAGACAGATTCAAAAACAGAGGACCAAAAGATAATAATTGCAGCCAAGTGTTTCCTTCTGTCTGATTGGTACCTGATGTGGTCCCAATTGCACATGTGTGTTGCTTCTTCCAGTTATGACAATATTTATGCCATTAGCATTTGTCTTTAACTGAAGACAGGTAAAATTTAAGATGTCCTGAATCTTTGTGAGAAATGGAATTGTGGCTCTATGATTGCATTGCAAAGCTCTGAGGGAATAAAATCACAAAGAAGACTAGAACAATGCCTTGTGCTCCACTTTCTTCTGTATTGATTCCAATTCAGAGAAATAAATTATCACAATTCCCACTATTCTTGCTCTGAAATCATTCAGAAATAAACAAAAGATTGAGGGCACATGTCATCTTAGAAACAGAAAACTCCACCAATTCTTAGAGGAAAAATTTCCAAATGTTCTATCAATATTGTAAGTAACAGAATAGAGGCTTGGAGATTGCAATGTACCTCTATCAGGGCAAAAAGCATGAAACACAAAATAAAAAATTGTTGTAAATGTGATAAGTGATTTGAACACACCTTTGCCATTAATTAAGGTCTAAAATCCATTGGCGGTAAGATTTCTGAGGACAAAGTTTTGACTATGACCATGAAAAATGATTTCTATTAACTATTTTATATAAATAGGGTCCATCTTGGACAAATTATTTGATATCTTTTCTGATATTGCTGGTCTGAAATCTATTAGTGGTCACGTGAGTTATGAAAGCTTATTTTGAAAAAAAAAAAACAGAATACTCCACTCAACAAGAAAGGTAAAATTTGAATGCAGTCAAGTTTGTTAGACAAAGTGCTGCATCTCTTAGATTGCAATGCCATGCTCTCAAAACAAACATCAATAAAAATGCCCTGTGTGAGGATTGAACTCACGACCTTCAGATTATGAGACTGACGCACTACCTACTGCGCTAACAAGGCTCCTGCCTTATTTGCTTCATTTTTGAAATGGTGGGATTATTTTTGTTTAACAAAATAATGTCAGTGAAATGTTTTTTTTTTATATTATATGAAACAGTGAAGGACGCAATCGACATCTTCCCATATGGTCTAGCGGTTAGGATTCCTGGTTTTCACCCAATACAACCCTATTGCTGTTTTAAGACAGATTCAAAAACAGAGGACCAAAAGATAATAATTGCAGCCAAGTGTTTCCTTCTGTCTGATTGGTACTTGATGTGGTCCCAATTGCACATGTGTGTTGCTTCTTCCAGTTATGACAATATTTATGCCATTATCATTTGTCTTTAACTGAAGACAGGTAAAATTTAAGATGTCCTGAATCTTTGTGAGAAATGGAATTGTGGCTCTTTGATTGCATTGCAAAGCTCTGAGGGAATCAAATCACAAAGAAGACTAGAACAATGCCTTGTGCTCCACTTTCTTCTGTATTGATTCCAATTCTGAGAAATAAATTATCACAATTCCCACTATTCTTGCTCTGAAATCATTCAGAAATAAACAAAAGATTGAGGGCACATGTCATCTTAGAAACAGAAAACTCCACCAATTCTTAGAGGAAAAATTTCCAAATGTTCTATCAATATTGTAAGTAACAGAATAGAGGCTTGGAGATTGCAATGTACCTCTATCAGGGCAAAAAGCATGAAACACAAAATAAAAAATTGTTGTAAATGTGATAAGTGATTTGAACACACCTTTGCCATTAATTAAGGTCTAAAATCCATTGGCAGTAAGATTTCTGAGGACAAAGTTTTGACTATGACCATGAAAAATGATTTCTATTAACTATTTTATATAAATAGGGTCCATCTTGGACAAATTATTTGATATCTTTTCTGATATTGCTGGTCTGAAATCTATTAGTGGTCACGTGAGTTATGAAAGCTTATTTTGAAAAAAAAAAAAACAATACTCCACTCAACAAGAAAGGTAAAATTTGAATGCAGTCAAGTTTGTTAGACAAAGTGCTGCATCTCTTAGATTGCAATGCCATGCTCTCAAAACAAACATCAATAAAAATGCCCTGTGTGAGGATTGAACTCACGACCTTCAGATTATGAGACTGACGTGCTACCTACTGCGCTAACAAGGCTCCTGCCTTATTTGCTTCATTTTTGAAATGGTGGGATTATTTTTGTTTAACAAAATAATGTCAGTGAAATGTTTTTTTTTTATATTATATGAAACAGTGAAGGACGCAATCGACATCTTCCCATATGGTCTAGCGGTTAGGATTCCTGGTTTTCACCCAATACAACCCTATTGCTGTTTTAAGACAGATTCAAAAACAGAGGACCAAAAGATAATAATTGCAGCCAAGTGTTTCCTTCTGTCTGATTGGTACTTGATGTGGTCCCAATTGCACATGTGTGTTGCTTCTTCCAGTTATGACAATATTTATGCCATTATCATTTGTCTTTAACTGAAGACAGGTAAAATTTAAGATGTCCTGAATCTTTGTGAGAAATGGAATTGTGGCTCTTTGATTGCATTGCAAAGCTCTGAGGGAATCAAATCACAAAGAAGACTAGAACAATGCCTTGTGCTCCACTTTCTTCTGTATTGATTCCAATTCTGAGAAATAAATTATCACAATTCCCACTATTCTTGCTCTGAAATCATTCAGAAATAAACAAAAGATTGAGGGCACATGTCATCTTAGAAACAGAAAACTCCACCAATTCTTAGAGGAAAAATTTCCAAATGTTCTATCAATATTGTAAGTAACAGAATAGAGGCTTGGAGATTGCAATGTACCTCTATCAGGGCAAAAAGCATGAAACACAAAATAAAAAATTGTTGTAAATGTGATAAGTGATTTGAACACACCTTTGCCATTAATTAAGGTCTAAAATCCATTGGCAGTAAGATTTCTGAGGACAAAGTTTTGACTATGACCATGAAAAATGATTTCTATTAACTATTTTATATAAATAGGGTCCATCTTGGACAAATTATTTGATATCTTTTCTGATATTGCTGGTCTGAAATCTATTAGTGGTCACGTGAGTTATGAAAGCTTATTTTGAAAAAAAAAAAAACAATACTCCACTCAACAAGAAAGGTAAAATTTGAATGCAGTCAAGTTTGTTAGACAAAGTGCTGCATCTCTTAGATTGCAATGCCATGCTCTCAAAACAAACATCAATAAAAATGCCCTGTGTGAGGATTGAACTCACGACCTTCAGATTATGAGACTGACGTGCTACCTACTGCGCTAACAAGGCTCCTGCCTTATTTGCTTCATTTTTGAAATGGTGGGATTATTTTTGTTTAACAAAATAATGTCAGTGAAATGTTTTTTTTTATATTATATGAAACAGTGAAGGACGCAATCAACATCTTCCCATATGGTCTAGCGGTTAGGATTCCTGGTTTTCACCCAGGCGGCCCGGGTTCGACTCCCGGTATGGGAATACAACCTTATTGCTGTTTTAAGACAGATTCAAAAACAGAGGACCAAAAGATAATAATTGCAGCCAAGTGTTTCCTTCTGTCTGATTGGTACCTGATGTGGTCCCAATTGCACATGTGTGTTGCTTCTTCCAGTTATGACAATATTTATGCCATTAGCATTTGTCTTTAACTGAAGACAGGTAAAATTTAAGATGTCCTGAATCTTTGTGAGAAATGGAATTGTGGCTCTATGATTGCATTGCAAAGCTCTGAGGGAATAAAATCACAAAGAAGACTAGAACAATGCCTTGTGCTCCACTTTCTTCTGTATTGATTCCAATTCAGAGAAATAAATTATCACAATTCCCACTATTCTTGCTCTGAAATCATTCAGAAATAAACAAAAGATTGAGGGCACATGTCATCTTAGAAACAGAAAACTCCACCAATTCTTAGAGGAAAAATTTCCAAATGTTCTATCAATATTGTAAGTAACAGAATAGAGGCTTGGAGATTGCAATGTACCTCTATCAGGGCAAAAAGCATGAAACACAAAATAAAAAATTGTTGTAAATGTGATAAGTGATTTGAACACACCTTTGCCATTAATTAAGGTCTAAAATCCATTGGCGGTAAGATTTCTGAGGACAAAGTTTTGACTATGACCATGAAAAATGATTTCTATTAACTATTTTATATAAATAGGGTCCATCTTGGACAAATTATTTGATATCTTTTCTGATATTGCTGGTCTGAAATCTATTAGTGGTCACGTGAGTTATGAAAGCTTATTTTGAAAAAAAAAAAACAGAATACTCCACTCAACAAGAAAGGTAAAATTTGAATGCAGTCAAGTTTGTTAGACAAAGTGCTGCATCTCTTAGATTGCAATGCCATGCTCTCAAAACAAACATCAATAAAAATGCCCTGTGTGAGGATTGAACTCATGACCTTCAGATTATGAGACTGACGCACTACCTACTGCGCTAACAAGGCTCCTGCCTTATTTGCTTCATTTTTGAAATGGTGGGATTATTTTTGTTTAACAAAATAATGTCAGTGAAATGTTTTTTTTTTATATTATATGAAACAGTGAAGGACGCAATCGACATCTTCCCATATGGTCTAGCGGTTAGGATTCCTGGTTTTCACCCAATACAACCCTATTGCTGTTTTAAGACAGATTCAAAAACAGAGGACCAAAAGATAATAATTGCAGCCAAGTGTTTCCTTCTGTCTGATTGGTACTTGATGTGGTCCCAATTGCACATGTGTGTTGCTTCTTCCAGTTATGACAATATTTATGCCATTATCATTTGTCTTTAACTGAAGACAGGTAAAATTTAAGATGTCCTGAATCTTTGTGAGAAATGGAATTGTGGCTCTTTGATTGCATTGCAAAGCTCTGAGGGAATCAAATCACAAAGAAGACTAGAACAATGCCTTGTGCTCCACTTTCTTCTGTATTGATTCCAATTCTGAGAAATAAATTATCACAATTCCCACTATTCTTGCTCTGAAATCATTCAGAAATAAACAAAAGATTGAGGGCACATGTCATCTTAGAAACAGAAAACTCCACCAATTCTTAGAGGAAAAATTTCCAAATGTTCTATCAATATTGTAAGTAACAGAATAGAGGCTTGGAGATTGCAATGTACCTCTATCAGGGCAAAAAGCATGAAACACAAAATAAAAAATTGTTGTAAATGTGATAAGTGATTTGAACACACCTTTGCCATTAATTAAGGTCTAAAATCCATTGGCAGTAAGATTTCTGAGGACAAAGTTTTGACTATGACCATGAAAAATGATTTCTATTAACTATTTTATATAAATAGGGTCCATCTTGGACAAATTATTTGATATCTTTTCTGATATTGCTGGTCTGAAATCTATTAGTGGTCACGTGAGTTATGAAAGCTTATTTTGAAAAAAAAAAAAACAATACTCCACTCAACAAGAAAGGTAAAATTTGAATGCAGTCAAGTTTGTTAGACAAAGTGCTGCATCTCTTAGATTGCAATGCCATGCTCTCAAAACAAACATCAATAAAAATGCCCTGTGTGAGGATTGAACTCACGACCTTCAGATTATGAGACTGACGCGCTACCTACTGCGCTAACAAGGCTCCTGCTTTATTTGCTTCATTTTTGAAATGGTGGGATTATTTTTGTTTAACAAAATAATGTCAGTGAAATGTTTTTTTTTATATTATATGAAACAGTGAAGGACGCAATCAACATCTTCCCATATGGTCTAGCGGTTAGGATTCCTGGTTTTCACCCAGGCGGCCCGGGTTCGACTCCCGGTATGGGAATACAACCTTATTGCTGTTTTAAGACAGATTCAAAAACAGAGGACCAAAAGATAATAATTGCAGCCAAGTGTTTCCTTCTGTCTGATTGGTACCTGATGTGGTCCCAATTGCACATGTGTGTTGCTTCTTCCAGTTATGACAATATTTATGCCATTAGCATTTGTCTTTAACTGAAGACAGGTAAAATTTAAGATGTCCTGAATCTTTGTGAGAAATGGAATTGTGGCTCTATGATTGCATTGCAAAGCTCTGAGGGAATAAAATCACAAAGAAGACTAGAACAATGCCTTGTGCTCCACTTTCTTCTGTATTGATTCCAATTCAGAGAAATAAATTATCACAATTCCCACTATTCTTGCTCTGAAATCATTCAGAAATAAACAAAAGATTGAGGGCACATGTCATCTTAGAAACAGAAAACTCCACCAATTCTTAGAGGAAAAATTTCCAAATGTTCTATCAATATTGTAAGTAACAGAATAGAGGCTTGGAGATTGCAATGTACCTCTATCAGGGCAAAAAGCATGAAACACAAAATAAAAAATTGTTGTAAATGTGATAAGTGATTTGAACACACCTTTGCCATTAATTAAGGTCTAAAATCCATTGGCGGTAAGATTTCTGAGGACAAAGTTTTGACTATGACCATGAAAAATGATTTCTATTAACTATTTTATATAAATAGGGTCCATCTTGGACAAATTATTTGATATCTTTTCTGATATTGCTGGTCTGAAATCTATTAGTGGTCACGTGAGTTATGAAAGCTTATTTTGAAAAAAAAAAAACAGAATACTCCACTCAACAAGAAAGGTAAAATTTGAATGCAGTCAAGTTTGTTAGACAAAGTGCTGCATCTCTTAGATTGCAATGCCATGCTCTCAAAACAAACATCAATAAAAATGCCCTGTGTGAGGATTGAACTCACGACCTTCAGATTATGAGACTGACGCACTACCTACTGCGCTAACAAGGCTCCTGCCTTATTTGCTTCATTTTTGAAATGGTGGGATTATTTTTGTTTAACAAAATAATGTCAGTGAAATGTTTTTTTTTTATATTATATGAAACAGTGAAGGACGCAATCGACATCTTCCCATATGGTCTAGCGGTTAGGATTCCTGGTTTTCACCCAATACAACCCTATTGCTGTTTTAAGACAGATTCAAAAACAGAGGACCAAAAGATAATAATTGCAGCCAAGTGTTTCCTTCTGTCTGATTGGTACTTGATGTGGTCCCAATTGCACATGTGTGTTGCTTCTTCCAGTTATGACAATATTTATGCCATTATCATTTGTCTTTAACTGAAGACAGGTAAAATTTAAGATGTCCTGAATCTTTGTGAGAAATGGAATTGTGGCTCTTTGATTGCATTGCAAAGCTCTGAGGGAATCAAATCACAAAGAAGACTAGAACAATGCCTTGTGCTCCACTTTCTTCTGTATTGATTCCAATTCTGAGAAATAAATTATCACAATTCCCACTATTCTTGCTCTGAAATCATTCAGAAATAAACAAAAGATTGAGGGCACATGTCATCTTAGAAACAGAAAACTCCACCAATTCTTAGAGGAAAAATTTCCAAATGTTCTATCAATATTGTAAGTAACAGAATAGAGGCTTGGAGATTGCAATGTACCTCTATCAGGGCAAAAAGCATGAAACACAAAATAAAAAATTGTTGTAAATGTGATAAGTGATTTGAACACACCTTTGCCATTAATTAAGGTCTAAAATCCATTGGCAGTAAGATTTCTGAGGACAAAGTTTTGACTATGACCATGAAAAATGATTTCTATTAACTATTTTATATAAATAGGGTCCATCTTGGACAAATTATTTGATATCTTTTCTGATATTGCTGGTCTGAAATCTATTAGTGGTCACGTGAGTTATGAAAGCTTATTTTGAAAAAAAAAAAAACAATACTCCACTCAACAAGAAAGGTAAAATTTGAATGCAGTCAAGTTTGTTAGACAAAGTGCTGCATCTCTTAGATTGCAATGCCATGCTCTCAAAACAAACATCAATAAAAATGCCCTGTGTGAGGATTGAACTCACGACCTTCAGATTATGAGACTGACGTGCTACCTACTGCGCTAACAAGGCTCCTGCCTTATTTACTTCATTTTTGACATGGTGGGATTATTTTTGTTTAACAAAATAATGTCAGTGAAATGTTTTTTTTTATATTATATGAAACAGTGAAGGACGCAATCGACATCTTCCCATATGGTCTAGCGGTTAGGATTCCTGGTTTTCTCCCAGGCGGCCCGGGTTTGACTCCCGGTATGGGAATACAACCCTATTGCTGTTTTAAGACAGATTCAAAAACAGAGGACCAAAAGATAATAATTGCAGCCAAGTGTTTCCTTCTGTCTGATTGGTACTTGATGTGGTCCCAATTGCACATGTGTGTTGCTTCTTCCAGTTATGACAATATTTATGCCATTATCATTTGTCTTTAACTGAAGACAGGTAAAATTTAAGATGTCCTGAATCTTTGTGAGAAATGGAATTGTGGCTCTTTGATTGCATTGCAAAGCTCTGAGGGAATCAAATCACAAAGAAGACTAGAACAATGCCTTGTGCTCCACTTTCTTCTGTATTGATTCCAATTCAGAGAAATAAATTATCACAATTCCCACTATTCTTGCTCTGAAATCATTCAGAAATAAACAAAAGATTGAGGGCACATGTCATCTTAGAAACAGAAAACTCCACCAATTCTTAGAGGAAAAATTTCCAAATGTTCTATCAATATTGTAAGTAACAGAATAGAGGCTTGGAGATTGCAATGTACCTCTATCAGGGCAAAAAGCATGAAACACAAAATAAAAAATTGTTGTAAATGTGATAAGTGATTTGAACACACCTTTGCCATTAATTAAGGTCTAAAATCCATTGGCGGTAAGATTTCTGAGGACAAAGTTTTGACTATGACCATGAAAAATGATTTCTATTAACTATTTTATATAAATAGGGTTCATCTTGGACAAATTATTTGATATCTTTTCTGATATTGCTGGTCTGAAATCTATTAGTGGTCACGTGAGTTATGAAAGCTTATTTTGAAAAAAAAAAAACAGAATACTCCACTCAACAAGAAAGGTAAAATTTGAATGCAGTCAAGTTTGTTAGACAAAGTGCTGCATCTCTTAGATTGCAATGCCATGCTCTCAAAACAAACATCAATAAAAATGCCCTGTGTGAGGATTGAACTCACGACCTTCAGATTATGAGACTGACGCGCTACCTACTGCGCTAACAAGGCTCCTGCTTTATTTTCTTCATTTTTGAAATGGTGGGATTATTTTTGTTTAACAAAATAATGTCAGTGAAATGTTTTTTTTTATATTATATGAAACAGTGAAGGATGCAATCGACATCTTCCCATATGGTCTAGCGGTTAGGATTCCTGGTTTTCTCCCAGGCGGCCCGGGTTTGACTCCCGGTATGGGAATACAACCCTATTGCTGTTTTAAGACAGATTCAAAAACAGAGGACCAAAAGATAATAATTGCAGCCAAGTGTTTCCTTCTGTCTGATTGGTACTTGATGTGGTCCCAATTGCACATGTGTGTTGCTTCTTCCAGTTATGACAATATTTATGCCATTATCATTTGTCTTTAACTGAAGACAGGTAAAATTTAAGATGTCCTGAATCTTTGTGAGAAATGGAATTGTGGCTCTTTGATTGCATTGCAAAGCTCTGAGGGAATCAAATCACAAAGAAGACTAGAACAATGCCTTGTGCTCCACTTTCTTCTGTATTGATTCCAATTCAGAGAAATAAATTATCACAATTCCCACTATTCTTGCTCTGAAATCATTCAGAAATAAACAAAAGATTGAGGGCACATGTCATCTTAGAAACAGAAAACTCCACCAATTCTTAGAGGAAAAATTTCCAAATGTTCTATCAATATTGTAAGTAACAGAATAGAGGCTTGGAGATTGCAATGTACCTCTATCAGGGCAAAAAGCATGAAACACAAAATAAAAAATTGTTGTAAATGTGATAAGTGATTTGAACACACCTTTGCCATTAATTAAGGTCTAAAATCCATTGGCGGTAAGATTTCTGAGGACAAAGTTTTGACTATGACCATGAAAAATGATTTCTATTAACTATTTTATATAAATAGGGTCCATCTTGGACAAATTATTTGATATCTTTTCTGATATTGCTGGTCTGAAATCTATTAGTGGTCACGTGAGTTATGAAAGCTTATTTTGAAAAAAAAAAAAACAATACTCCACTCAACAAGAAAGGTAAAATTTGAATGCAGTCAAGTTTGTTAGACAAAGTGCTGCATCTCTTAGATTGCAATGCCATGCTCTCAAAACAAACATCAATAAAAATGCCCTGTGTGAGGATTGAACTCACGACCTTCAGATTATGAGACAGACGCGCTACCTACTGCGCTAACAAGGCTCCTGCCTTATTTACTTCATTTTTGACATGGTGGGATTATTTTTGTTTAACAAAATAATGTCAGTGAAATGTTTTTTTTTATATTATATGAAACAGTGAAGGACGCAATCGACATCTTCCCATATGGTCTAGCGGTTAGGATTCCTGGTTTTCTCCCAGGCGGCCCGGGTTTGACTCCCGGTATGGGAATACAACCCTATTGCTGTTTTAAGACAGATTCAAAAACAGAGGACCAAAAGATAATAATTGCAGCCAAGTGTTTCCTTCTGTCTGATTGGTACTTGATGTGGTCCCAATTGCACATGTGTGTTGCTTCTTCCAGTTATGACAATATTTATGCCATTATCATTTGTCTTTAACTGAAGACAGGTAAAATTTAAGATGTCCTGAATCTTTGTGAGAAATGGAATTGTGGCTCTTTGATTGCATTGCAAAGCTCTGAGGGAATCAAATCACAAAGAAGACTAGAACAATGCCTTGTGCTCCACTTTCTTCTGTATTGATTCCAATTCAGAGAAATAAATTATCACAATTCCCACTATTCTTGCTCTGAAATCATTCAGAAATAAACAAAAGATTGAGGGCACATGTCATCTTAGAAACAGAAAACTCCACCAATTCTTAGAGGAAAAATTTCCAAATGTTCTATCAATATTGTAAGTAACAGAATAGAGGCTTGGAGATTGCAATGTACCTCTATCAGGGCAAAAAGCATGAAACACAAAATAAAAAATTGTTGTAAATGTGATAAGTGATTTGAACACACCTTTGCCATTAATTAAGGTCTAAAATCCATTGGCGGTAAGATTTCTGAGGACAAAGTTTTGACTATGACCATGAAAAATGATTTCTATTAACTATTTTATATAAATAGGGTTCATCTTGGACAAATTATTTGATATCTTTTCTGATATTGCTGGTCTGAAATCTATTAGTGGTCACGTGAGTTATGAAAGCTTATTTTGAAAAAAAAAAAACAGAATACTCCACTCAACAAGAAAGGTAAAATTTGAATGCAGTCAAGTTTGTTAGACAAAGTGCTGCATCTCTTAGATTGCAATGCCATGCTCTCAAAACAAACATCAATAAAAATGCCCTGTGTGAGGATTGAACTCACGACCTTCAGATTATGAGACTGACGCGCTACCTACTGCGCTAACAAGGCTCCTGCTTTATTTTCTTCATTTTTGAAATGGTGGGATTATTTTTGTTTAACAAAATAATGTCAGTGAAATGTTTTTTTTTATATTATATGAAACAGTGAAGGATGCAATCGACATCTTCCCATATGGTCTAGCGGTTAGGATTCCTGGTTTTCTCCCAGGCGGCCCGGGTTTGACTCCCGGTATGGGAATACAACCCTATTGCTGTTTTAAGACAGATTCAAAAACAGAGGACCAAAAGATAATAATTGCAGCCAAGTGTTTCCTTCTGTCTGATTGGTACTTGATGTGGTCCCAATTGCACATGTGTGTTGCTTCTTCCAGTTATGACAATATTTATGCCATTATCATTTGTCTTTAACTGAAGACAGGTAAAATTTAAGATGTCCTGAATCTTTGTGAGAAATGGAATTGTGGCTCTTTGATTGCATTGCAAAGCTCTGAGGGAATCAAATCACAAAGAAGACTAGAACAATGCCTTGTGCTCCACTTTCTTCTGTATTGATTCCAATTCAGAGAAATAAATTATCACAATTCCCACTATTCTTGCTCTGAAATCATTCAGAAATAAACAAAAGATTGAGGGCACATGTCATCTTAGAAACAGAAAACTCCACCAATTCTTAGAGGAAAAATTTCCAAATGTTCTATCAATATTGTAAGTAACAGAATAGAGGCTTGGAGATTGCAATGTACCTCTATCAGGGCAAAAAGCATGAAACACAAAATAAAAAATTGTTGTAAATGTGATAAGTGATTTGAACACACCTTTGCCATTAATTAAGGTCTAAAATCCATTGGCGGTAAGATTTCTGAGGACAAAGTTTTGACTATGACCATGAAAAATGATTTCTATTAACTATTTTATATAAATAGGGTCCATCTTGGACAAATTATTTGATATCTTTTCTGATATTGCTGGTCTGAAATCTATTAGTGGTCACGTGAGTTATGAAAGCTTATTTTGAAAAAAAAAAAAACAATACTCCACTCAACAAGAAAGGTAAAATTTGAATGCAGTCAAGTTTGTTAGACAAAGTGCTGCATCTCTTAGATTGCAATGCCATGCTCTCAAAACAAACATCAATAAAAATGCCCTGTGTGAGGATTGAACTCACGACCTTCAGATTATGAGACAGACGCGCTACCTACTGCGCTAACAAGGCTCCTGCCTTATTTACTTCATTTTTGACATGGTGGGATTATTTTTGTTTAACAAAATAATGTCAGTGAAATGTTTTTTTTTATATTATATGAAACAGTGAAGGACGCAATCGACATCTTCCCATATGGTCTAGCGGTTAGGATTCCTGGTTTTCTCCCAGGCGGCCCGGGTTTGACTCCCGGTATGGGAATACAACCCTATTGCTGTTTTAAGACAGATTCAAAAACAGAGGACCAAAAGATAATAATTGCAGCCAAGTGTTTCCTTCTGTCTGATTGGTACTTGATGTGGTCCCAATTGCACATGTGTGTTGCTTCTTCCAGTTATGACAATATTTATGCCATTATCATTTGTCTTTAACTGAAGACAGGTAAAATTTAAGATGTCCTGAATCTTTGTGAGAAATGGAATTGTGGCTCTTTGATTGCATTGCAAAGCTCTGAGGGAATCAAATCACAAAGAAGACTAGAACAATGCCTTGTGCTCCACTTTCTTCTGTATTGATTCCAATTCAGAGAAATAAATTATCACAATTCCCACTATTCTTGCTCTGAAATCATTCAGAAATAAACAAAAGATTGAGGGCACATGTCATCTTAGAAACAGAAAACTCCACCAATTCTTAGAGGAAAAATTTCCAAATGTTCTATCAATATTGTAAGTAACAGAATAGAGGCTTGGAGATTGCAATGTACCTCTATCAGGGCAAAAAGCATGAAACACAAAATAAAAAATTGTTGTAAATGTGATAAGTGATTTGAACACACCTTTGCCATTAATTAAGGTCTAAAATCCATTGGCGGTAAGATTTCTGAGGACAAAGTTTTGACTATGACCATGAAAAATGATTTCTATTAACTATTTTATATAAATAGGGTCCATCTTGGACAAATTATTTGATATCTTTTCTGATATTGCTGGTCTGAAATCTATTAGTGGTCACGTGAGTTATGAAAGCTTATTTTGAAAAAAAAAAAACAGAATACTCCACTCAACAAGAAAGGTAAAATTTGAATGCAGTCAAGTTTGTTAGACAAAGTGCTGCATCTCTTAGATTGCAATGCCATGCTCTCAAAACAAACATCAATAAAAATGCCCTGTGTGAGGATTGAACTCACGACCTTCAGATTATGAGACTGACGCACTACCTACTGCGCTAACAAGGCTCCTGCCTTATTTGCTTCATTTTTGAAATGGTGGGATTATTTTTGTTTAACAAAATAATGTCAGTGAAATGTTTTTTTTTTATATTATATGAAACAGTGAAGGACGCAATCGACATCTTCCCATATGGTCTAGCGGTTAGGATTCCTGGTTTTCACCCAATACAACCCTATTGCTGTTTTAAGACAGATTCAAAAACAGAGGACCAAAAGATAATAATTGCAGCCAAGTGTTTCCTTCTGTCTGATTGGTACTTGATGTGGTCCCAATTGCACATGTGTGTTGCTTCTTCCAGTTATGACAATATTTATGCCATTATCATTTGTCTTTAACTGAAGACAGGTAAAATTTAAGATGTCCTGAATCTTTGTGAGAAATGGAATTGTGGCTCTTTGATTGCATTGCAAAGCTCTGAGGGAATCAAATCACAAAGAAGACTAGAACAATGCCTTGTGCTCCACTTTCTTCTGTATTGATTCCAATTCTGAGAAATAAATTATCACAATTCCCACTATTCTTGCTCTGAAATCATTCAGAAATAAACAAAAGATTGAGGGCACATGTCATCTTAGAAACAGAAAACTCCACCAATTCTTAGAGGAAAAATTTCCAAATGTTCTATCAATATTGTAAGTAACAGAATAGAGGCTTGGAGATTGCAATGTACCTCTATCAGGGCAAAAAGCATGAAACACAAAATAAAAAATTGTTGTAAATGTGATAAGTGATTTGAACACACCTTTGCCATTAATTAAGGTCTAAAATCCATTGGCAGTAAGATTTCTGAGGACAAAGTTTTGACTATGACCATGAAAAATGATTTCTATTAACTATTTTATATAAATAGGGTCCATCTTGGACAAATTATTTGATATCTTTTCTGATATTGCTGGTCTGAAATCTATTAGTGGTCACGTGAGTTATGAAAGCTTATTTTGAAAAAAAAAAAAACAATACTCCACTCAACAAGAAAGGTAAAATTTGAATGCAGTCAAGTTTGTTAGACAAAGTGCTGCATCTCTTAGATTGCAATGCCATGCTCTCAAAACAAACATCAATAAAAATGCCCTGTGTGAGGATTGAACTCACGACCTTCAGATTATGAGACTGACGTGCTACCTACTGCGCTAACAAGGCTCCTGCCTTATTTACTTCATTTTTGACATGGTGGGATTATTTTTGTTTAACAAAATAATGTCAGTGAAATGTTTTTTTTTATATTATATGAAACAGTGAAGGACGCAATCGACATCTTCCCATATGGTCTAGCGGTTAGGATTCCTGGTTTTCTCCCAGGCGGCCCGGGTTTGACTCCCGGTATGGGAATACAACCCTATTGCTGTTTTAAGACAGATTCAAAAACAGAGGACCAAAAGATAATAATTGCAGCCAAGTGTTTCCTTCTGTCTGATTGGTACTTGATGTGGTCCCAATTGCACATGTGTGTTGCTTCTTCCAGTTATGACAATATTTATGCCATTATCATTTGTCTTTAACTGAAGACAGGTAAAATTTAAGATGTCCTGAATCTTTGTGAGAAATGGAATTGTGGCTCTTTGATTGCATTGCAAAGCTCTGAGGGAATCAAATCACAAAGAAGACTAGAACAATGCCTTGTGCTCCACTTTCTTCTGTATTGATTCCAATTCAGAGAAATAAATTATCACAATTCCCACTATTCTTGCTCTGAAATCATTCAGAAATAAACAAAAGATTGAGGGCACATGTCATCTTAGAAACAGAAAACTCCACCAATTCTTAGAGGAAAAATTTCCAAATGTTCTATCAATATTGTAAGTAACAGAATAGAGGCTTGGAGATTGCAATGTACCTCTATCAGGGCAAAAAGCATGAAACACAAAATAAAAAATTGTTGTAAATGTGATAAGTGATTTGAACACACCTTTGCCATTAATTAAGGTCTAAAATCCATTGGCGGTAAGATTTCTGAGGACAAAGTTTTGACTATGACCATGAAAAATGATTTCTATTAACTATTTTATATAAATAGGGTTCATCTTGGACAAATTATTTGATATCTTTTCTGATATTGCTGGTCTGAAATCTATTAGTGGTCACGTGAGTTATGAAAGCTTATTTTGAAAAAAAAAAAACAGAATACTCCACTCAACAAGAAAGGTAAAATTTGAATGCAGTCAAGTTTGTTAGACAAAGTGCTGCATCTCTTAGATTGCAATGCCATGCTCTCAAAACAAACATCAATAAAAATGCCCTGTGTGAGGATTGAACTCACGACCTTCAGATTATGAGACTGACGCGCTACCTACTGCGCTAACAAGGCTCCTGCTTTATTTTCTTCATTTTTGAAATGGTGGGATTATTTTTGTTTAACAAAATAATGTCAGTGAAATGTTTTTTTTTATATTATATGAAACAGTGAAGGATGCAATCGACATCTTCCCATATGGTCTAGCGGTTAGGATTCCTGGTTTTCTCCCAGGCGGCCCGGGTTTGACTCCCGGTATGGGAATACAACCCTATTGCTGTTTTAAGACAGATTCAAAAACAGAGGACCAAAAGATAATAATTGCAGCCAAGTGTTTCCTTCTGTCTGATTGGTACTTGATGTGGTCCCAATTGCACATGTGTGTTGCTTCTTCCAGTTATGACAATATTTATGCCATTATCATTTGTCTTTAACTGAAGACAGGTAAAATTTAAGATGTCCTGAATCTTTGTGAGAAATGGAATTGTGGCTCTTTGATTGCATTGCAAAGCTCTGAGGGAATCAAATCACAAAGAAGACTAGAACAATGCCTTGTGCTCCACTTTCTTCTGTATTGATTCCAATTCAGAGAAATAAATTATCACAATTCCCACTATTCTTGCTCTGAAATCATTCAGAAATAAACAAAAGATTGAGGGCACATGTCATCTTAGAAACAGAAAACTCCACCAATTCTTAGAGGAAAAATTTCCAAATGTTCTATCAATATTGTAAGTAACAGAATAGAGGCTTGGAGATTGCAATGTACCTCTATCAGGGCAAAAAGCATGAAACACAAAATAAAAAATTGTTGTAAATGTGATAAGTGATTTGAACACACCTTTGCCATTAATTAAGGTCTAAAATCCATTGGCGGTAAGATTTCTGAGGACAAAGTTTTGACTATGACCATGAAAAATGATTTCTATTAACTATTTTATATAAATAGGGTCCATCTTGGACAAATTATTTGATATCTTTTCTGATATTGCTGGTCTGAAATCTATTAGTGGTCACGTGAGTTATGAAAGCTTATTTTGAAAAAAAAAAAAACAATACTCCACTCAACAAGAAAGGTAAAATTTGAATGCAGTCAAGTTTGTTAGACAAAGTGCTGCATCTCTTAGATTGCAATGCCATGCTCTCAAAACAAACATCAATAAAAATGCCCTGTGTGAGGATTGAACTCACGACCTTCAGATTATGAGACAGACGCGCTACCTACTGCGCTAACAAGGCTCCTGCCTTATTTACTTCATTTTTGACATGGTGGGATTATTTTTGTTTAACAAAATAATGTCAGTGAAATGTTTTTTTTATATTATATGAAACAGTGAAGGACGCAATCGACATCTTCCCATATGGTCTAGCGGTTAGGATTCCTGGTTTTCTCCCAGGCGGCCCGGGTTTGACTCCCGGTATGGGAATACAACCCTATTGCTGTTTTAAGACAGATTCAAAAACAGAGGACCAAAAGATAATAATTGCAGCCAAGTGTTTCCTTCTGTCTGATTGGTACTTGATGTGGTCCCAATTGCACATGTGTGTTGCTTCTTCCAGTTATGACAATATTTATGCCATTATCATTTGTCTTTAACTGAAGACAGGTAAAATTTAAGATGTCCTGAATCTTTGTGAGAAATGGAATTGTGGCTCTTTGATTGCATTGCAAAGCTCTGAGGGAATCAAATCACAAAGAAGACTAGAACAATGCCTTGTGCTCCACTTTCTTCTGTATTGATTCCAATTCAGAGAAATAAATTATCACAATTCCCACTATTCTTGCTCTGAAATCATTCAGAAATAAACAAAAGATTGAGGGCACATGTCATCTTAGAAACAGAAAACTCCACCAATTCTTAGAGGAAAAATTTCCAAATGTTCTATCAATATTGTAAGTAACAGAATAGAGGCTTGGAGATTGCAATGTACCTCTATCAGGGCAAAAAGCATGAAACACAAAATAAAAAATTGTTGTAAATGTGATAAGTGATTTGAACACACCTTTGCCATTAATTAAGGTCTAAAATCCATTGGCGGTAAGATTTCTGAGGACAAAGTTTTGACTATGACCATGAAAAATGATTTCTATTAACTATTTTATATAAATAGGGTTCATCTTGGACAAATTATTTGATATCTTTTCTGATATTGCTGGTCTGAAATCTATTAGTGGTCACGTGAGTTATGAAAGCTTATTTTGAAAAAAAAAAAACAGAATACTCCACTCAACAAGAAAGGTAAAATTTGAATGCAGTCAAGTTTGTTAGACAAAGTGCTGCATCTCTTAGATTGCAATGCCATGCTCTCAAAACAAACATCAATAAAAATGCCCTGTGTGAGGATTGAACTCACGACCTTCAGATTATGAGACTGACGCGCTACCTACTGCGCTAACAAGGCTCCTGCTTTATTTTCTTCATTTTTGAAATGGTGGGATTATTTTTGTTTAACAAAATAATGTCAGTGAAATGTTTTTTTTTATATTATATGAAACAGTGAAGGACGCAATCGACATCTTCCCATATGGTCTAGCGGTTAGGATTCCTGGTTTTCTCCCAGGCGGCCCGGGTTTGACTCCCGGTATGGGAATACAACCCTATTGCTGTTTTAAGACAGATTCAAAAACAGAGGACCAAAAGATAATAATTGCAGCCAAGTGTTTCCTTCTGTCTGATTGGTACTTGATGTGGTCCCAATTGCACATGTGTGTTGCTTCTTCCAGTTATGACAATATTTATGCCATTATCATTTGTCTTTAACTGAAGACAGGTAAAATTTAAGATGTCCTGAATCTTTGTGAGAAATGGAATTGTGGCTCTTTGATTGCATTGCAAAGCTCTGAGGGAATCAAATCACAAAGAAGACTAGAACAATGCCTTGTGCTCCACTTTCTTCTGTATTGATTCCAATTCAGAGAAATAAATTATCACAATTCCCACTATTCTTGCTCTGAAATCATTCAGAAATAAACAAAAGATTGAGGGCACATGTCATCTTAGAAACAGAAAACTCCACCAATTCTTAGAGGAAAAATTTCCAAATGTTCTATCAATATTGTAAGTAACAGAATAGAGGCTTGGAGATTGCAATGTACCTCTATCAGGGCAAAAAGCATGAAACACAAAATAAAAAATTGTTGTAAATGTGATAAGTGATTTGAACACACCTTTGCCATTAATTAAGGTCTAAAATCCATTGGCGGTAAGATTTCTGAGGACAAAGTTTTGACTATGACCATGAAAAATGATTTCTATTAACTATTTTATATAAATAGGGTCCATCTTGGACAAATTATTTGATATCTTTTCTGATATTGCTGGTCTGAAATCTATTAGTGGTCACGTGAGTTATGAAAGCTTATTTTGAAAAAAAAAAAAACAATACTCCACTCAACAAGAAAGGTAAAATTTGAATGCAGTCAAGTTTGTTAGACAAAGTGCTGCATCTCTTAGATTGCAATGCCATGCTCTCAAAACAAACATCAATAAAAATGCCCTGTGTGAGGATTGAACTCACGACCTTCAGATTATGAGACTGACGCGCTACCTACTGCGCTAACAAGGCTCCTTCCTTATTTGCTTCATTTTTGACATGGTGGGATTATTTTTGTTTAACAAAATAATGTCAGTGAAATGTTTTTTTTTTATATTATATGAAACAGTGAAGGACGCAATCGACATCTTCCCATATGGTCTAGCGGTTAGGATTCCTGGTTTTCACCCAATACAACCCTATTGCTGTTTTAAGACAGATTCAAAAACAGAGGACCAAAAGATAATAATTGCAGCCAAGTGTTTCCTTCTGTCTGATTGGTACTTGATGTGGTCCCAATTGCACATGTGTGTTGCTTCTTCCAGTTATGACAATATTTATGCCATTATCATTTGTCTTTAACTGAAGACAGGTAAAATTTAAGATGTCCTGAATCTTTGTGAGAAATGGAATTGTGGCTCTTTGATTGCATTGCAAAGCTCTGAGGGAATCAAATCACAAAGAAGACTAGAACAATGCCTTGTGCTCCACTTTCTTCTGTATTGATTCCAATTCTGAGAAATAAATTATCACAATTCCCACTATTCTTGCTCTGAAATCATTCAGAAATAAACAAAAGATTGAGGGCACATGTCATCTTAGAAACAGAAAACTCCACCAATTCTTAGAGGAAAAATTTCCAAATGTTCTATCAATATTGTAAGTAACAGAATAGAGGCTTGGAGATTGCAATGTACCTCTATCAGGGCAAAAAGCATGAAACACAAAATAAAAAATTGTTGTAAATGTGATAAGTGATTTGAACACACCTTTGCCATTAATTAAGGTCTAAAATCCATTGGCAGTAAGATTTCTGAGGACAAAGTTTTGACTATGACCATGAAAAATGATTTCTATTAACTATTTTATATAAATAGGGTCCATCTTGGACAAATTATTTGATATCTTTTCTGATATTGCTGGTCTGAAATCTATTAGTGGTCACGTGAGTTATGAAAGCTTATTTTGAAAAAAAAAAAAACAATACTCCACTCAACAAGAAAGGTAAAATTTGAATGCAGTCAAGTTTGTTAGACAAAGTGCTGCATCTCTTAGATTGCAATGCCATGCTCTCAAAACAAACATCAATAAAAATGCCCTGTGTGAGGATTGAACTCACGACCTTCAGATTATGAGACTGACGCGCTACCTACTGCGCTAACAAGGCTCCTGCCTTATTTGCTTCATTTTTGAAATGGTGGGATTATTTTTGTTTAACAAAATAATGTCAGTGAAATGTTTTTTTTTATATTATATGAAACAGTGAAGGACGCAATCGACATCTTCCCATATGGTCTAGCGGTTAGGATTCCTGGTTTTCTCCCAGGCGGCCCGGGTTTGACTCCCGGTATGGGAATACAACCTTATTGCTGTTTTAAGACAGATTCAAAAACAGAGGACCAAAAGATAATAATTGCAGCCAAGTGTTTCCTTCTGTCTGATTGGTACCTGATGTGGTCCCAATTGCACATGTGTGTTGCTTCTTCCAGTTATGACAATATTTATGCCATTAGCATTTGTCTTTAACTGAAGACAGGTAAAATTTAAGATGTCCTGAATCTTTGTGAGAAATGGAATTGTGGCTCTATGATTGCATTGCAAAGCTCTGAGGGAATAAAATCACAAAGAAGACTAGAACAATGCCTTGTGCTCCACTTTCTTCTGTATTGATTCCAATTCAGAGAAATAAATTATCACAATTCCCACTATTCTTGCTCTGAAATCATTCAGAAATAAACAAAAGATTGAGGGCACATGTCATCTTAGAAACAGAAAACTCCACCAATTCTTAGAGGAAAAATTTCCAAATGTTCTATCAATATTGTAAGTAACAGAATAGAGGCTTGGAGATTGCAATGTACCTCTATCAGGGCAAAAAGCATGAAACACAAAATAAAAAATTGTTGTAAATGTGATAAGTGATTTGAACACACCTTTGCCATTAATTAAGGTCTAAAATCCATTGGCGGTAAGATTTCTGAGGACAAAGTTTTGACTATGACCATGAAAAATGATTTCTATTAACTATTTTATATAAATAGGGTCCATCTTGGACAAATTATTTGATATCTTTTCTGATATTGCTGGTCTGAAATCTATTAGTGGTCACGTGAGTTATGAAAGCTTATTTTGAAAAAAAAAAAACAGAATACTCCACTCAACAAGAAAGGTAAAATTTGAATGCAGTCAAGTTTGTTAGACAAAGTGCTGCATCTCTTAGATTGCAATGCCATGCTCTCAAAACAAACATCAATAAAAATGCCCTGTGTGAGCATTGAACTCACGACCTTCAGATTATGAGACTGACGCACAACCTACTGCGCTAACAAGGCTCCTGCCTTATTTGCTTCATTTTTGAAATGGTGGGATTATTTTTGTTTAACAAAATAATGTCAGTGAAATGTTTTTTTTTTATATTATATGAAACAGTGAAGGACGCAATCGACATCTTCCCATATGGTCTAGCGGTTAGGATTCCTGGTTTTCACCCAATACAACCCTATTGCTGTTTTAAGACAGATTCAAAAACAGAGGACCAAAAGATAATAATTGCAGCCAAGTGTTTCCTTCTGTCTGATTGGTACTTGATGTGGTCCCAATTGCACATGTGTGTTGCTTCTTCCAGTTATGACAATATTTATGCCATTATCATTTGTCTTTAACTGAAGACAGGTAAAATTTAAGATGTCCTGAATCTTTGTGAGAAATGGAATTGTGGCTCTTTGATTGCATTGCAAAGCTCTGAGGGAATCAAATCACAAAGAAGACTAGAACAATGCCTTGTGCTCCACTTTCTTCTGTATTGATTCCAATTCTGAGAAATAAATTATCACAATTCCCACTATTCTTGCTCTGAAATCATTCAGAAATAAACAAAAGATTGAGGGCACATGTCATCTTAGAAACAGAAAACTCCACCAATTCTTAGAGGAAAAATTTCCAAATGTTCTATCAATATTGTAAGTAACAGAATAGAGGCTTGGAGATTGCAATGTACCTCTATCAGGGCAAAAAGCATGAAACACAAAATAAAAAATTGTTGTAAATGTGATAAGTGATTTGAACACACCTTTGCCATTAATTAAGGTCTAAAATCCATTGGCAGTAAGATTTCTGAGGACAAAGTTTTGACTATGACCATGAAAAATGATTTCTATTAACTATTTTATATAAATAGGGTCCATCTTGGACAAATTATTTGATATCTTTTCTGATATTGCTGGTCTGAAATCTATTAGTGGTCACGTGAGTTATGAAAGCTTATTTTGAAAAAAAAAAAAACAATACTCCACTCAACAAGAAAGGTAAAATTTGAATGCAGTCAAGTTTGTTAGACAAAGTGCTGCATCTCTTAGATTGCAATGCCATGCTCTCAAAACAAACATCAATAAAAATGCCCTGTGTGAGGATTGAACTCACGACCTTCAGATTATGAGACTGACGCGCTACCTACTGCGCTAACAAGGCTCCTGCCTTATTTGCTTCATTTTTGAAATGGTGGGATTATTTTTGTTTAACAAAATAATGTCAGTGAAATGTTTTTTTTTATATTATATGAAACAGTGAAGGACGCAATCGACATCTTCCCATATGGTCTAGCGGTTAGGATTCCTGGTTTTCTCCCAGGCGGCCCGGGTTTGACTCCCGGTATGGGAATACAACCTTATTGCTGTTTTAAGACAGATTCAAAAACAGAGGACCAAAAGATAATAATTGCAGCCAAGTGTTTCCTTCTGTCTGATTGGTACCTGATGTGGTCCCAATTGCACATGTGTGTTGCTTCTTCCAGTTATGACAATATTTATGCCATTAGCATTTGTCTTTAACTGAAGACAGGTAAAATTTAAGATGTCCTGAATCTTTGTGAGAAATGGAATTGTGGCTCTTTGATTGCATTGCAAAGCTCTGAGGGAATCAAATCACAAAGAAGACTAGAACAATGCCTTGTGCTCCACTTTCTTCTGTATTGATTCCAATTCAGAGAAATAAATTATCACAATTCCCACTATTCTTGCTCTGAAATCATTCAGAAATAAACAAAAGATTGAGGGCACATGTCATCTTAGAAACAGAAAACTCCACCAATTCTTAGAGGAAAAATTTCCAAATGTTCTATCAATATTGTAAGTAACAGAATAGAGGCTTGGAGATTGCAATGTACCTCTATCAGGGCAAAAAGCATGAAACACAAAATAAAAAATTGTTGTAAATGTGATAAGTGATTTGAACACACCTTTGCCATTAATTAAGGTCTAAAATCCATTGGCGGTAAGATTTCTGAGGACAAAGTTTTGACTATGACCATGAAAAATGATTTCTATTAACTATTTTATATAAATAGGGTCCATCTTGGACAAATTATTTGATATCTTTTCTGATATTGCTGGTCTGAAATCTATTAGTGGTCACGTGAGTTATGAAAGCTTATTTTGAAAAAAAAAAAAACAATACTCCACTCAACAAGAAAGGTAAAATTTGAATGCAGTCAAGTTTGTTAGACAAAGTGCTGCATCTCTTAGATTGCAATGCCATGCTCTCAAAACAAACATCAATAAAAATGCCCTGTGTGAGGATTGAACTCACGACCTTCAGATTATGAGACAGACGCGCTACCTACTGCGCTAACAAGGCTCCTGCCTTATTTACTTCATTTTTGACATGGTGGGATTATTTTTGTTTAACAAAATAATGTCAGTGAAATGTTTTTTTTTATATTATATGAAACAGTGAAGGACGCAATCGACATCTTCCCATATGGTCTAGCGGTTAGGATTCCTGGTTTTCTCCCAGGCGGCCCGGGTTTGACTCCCGGTATGGGAATACAACCCTATTGCTGTTTTAAGACAGATTCAAAAACAGAGGACCAAAAGATAATAATTGCAGCCAAGTGTTTCCTTCTGTCTGATTGGTACTTGATGTGGTCCCAATTGCACATGTGTGTTGCTTCTTCCAGTTATGACAATATTTATGCCATTATCATTTGTCTTTAACTGAAGACAGGTAAAATTTAAGATGTCCTGAATCTTTGTGAGAAATGGAATTGTGGCTCTTTGATTGCATTGCAAAGCTCTGAGGGAATCAAATCACAAAGAAGACTAGAACAATGCCTTGTGCTCCACTTTCTTCTGTATTGATTCCAATTCAGAGAAATAAATTATCACAATTCCCACTATTCTTGCTCTGAAATCATTCAGAAATAAACAAAAGATTGAGGGCACATGTCATCTTAGAAACAGAAAACTCCACCAATTCTTAGAGGAAAAATTTCCAAATGTTCTATCAATATTGTAAGTAACAGAATAGAGGCTTGGAGATTGCAATGTACCTCTATCAGGGCAAAAAGCATGAAACACAAAATAAAAAATTGTTGTAAATGTGATAAGTGATTTGAACACACCTTTGCCATTAATTAAGGTCTAAAATCCATTGGCGGTAAGATTTCTGAGGACAAAGTTTTGACTATGACCATGAAAAATGATTTCTATTAACTATTTTATATAAATAGGGTTCATCTTGGACAAATTATTTGATATCTTTTCTGATATTGCTGGTCTGAAATCTATTAGTGGTCACGTGAGTTATGAAAGCTTATTTTGAAAAAAAAAAAACAGAATACTCCACTCAACAAGAAAGGTAAAATTTGAATGCAGTCAAGTTTGTTAGACAAAGTGCTGCATCTCTTAGATTGCAATGCCATGCTCTCAAAACAAACATCAATAAAAATGCCCTGTGTGAGGATTGAACTCACGACCTTCAGATTATGAGACTGACGCGCTACCTACTGCGCTAACAAGGCTCCTGCTTTATTTTCTTCATTTTTGAAATGGTGGGATTATTTTTGTTTAACAAAATAATGTCAGTGAAATGTTTTTTTTTATATTATATGAAACAGTGAAGGACGCAATCGACATCTTCCCATATGGTCTAGCGGTTAGGATTCCTGGTTTTCTCCCAGGCGGCCCGGGTTTGACTCCCGGTATGGGAATACAACCCTATTGCTGTTTTAAGACAGATTCAAAAACAGAGGACCAAAAGATAATAATTGCAGCCAAGTGTTTCCTTCTGTCTGATTGGTACTTGATGTGGTCCCAATTGCACATGTGTGTTGCTTCTTCCAGTTATGACAATATTTATGCCATTATCATTTGTCTTTAACTGAAGACAGGTAAAATTTAAGATGTCCTGAATCTTTGTGAGAAATGGAATTGTGGCTCTTTGATTGCATTGCAAAGCTCTGAGGGAATCAAATCACAAAGAAGACTAGAACAATGCCTTGTGCTCCACTTTCTTCTGTATTGATTCCAATTCAGAGAAATAAATTATCACAATTCCCACTATTCTTGCTCTGAAATCATTCAGAAATAAACAAAAGATTGAGGGCACATGTCATCTTAGAAACAGAAAACTCCACCAATTCTTAGAGGAAAAATTTCCAAATGTTCTATCAATATTGTAAGTAACAGAATAGAGGCTTGGAGATTGCAATGTACCTCTATCAGGGCAAAAAGCATGAAACACAAAATAAAAAATTGTTGTAAATGTGATAAGTGATTTGAACACACCTTTGCCATTAATTAAGGTCTAAAATCCATTGGCGGTAAGATTTCTGAGGACAAAGTTTTGACTATGACCATGAAAAATGATTTCTATTAACTATTTTATATAAATAGGGTCCATCTTGGACAAATTATTTGATATCTTTTCTGATATTGCTGGTCTGAAATCTATTAGTGGTCACGTGAGTTATGAAAGCTTATTTTGAAAAAAAAAAAAACAATACTCCACTCAACAAGAAAGGTAAAATTTGAATGCAGTCAAGTTTGTTAGACAAAGTGCTGCATCTCTTAGATTGCAATGCCATGCTCTCAAAACAAACATCAATAAAAATGCCCTGTGTGAGGATTGAACTCACGACCTTCAGATTATGAGACTGACGCGCTACCTACTGCGCTAACAAGGCTCCTTCCTTATTTGCTTCATTTTTGACATGGTGGGATTATTTTTGTTTAACAAAATAATGTCAGTGAAATGTTTTTTTTTTATATTATATGAAACAGTGAAGGACGCAATCGACATCTTCCCATATGGTCTAGCGGTTAGGATTCCTGGTTTTCACCCAATACAACCCTATTGCTGTTTTAAGACAGATTCAAAAACAGAGGACCAAAAGATAATAATTGCAGCCAAGTGTTTCCTTCTGTCTGATTGGTACTTGATGTGGTCCCAATTGCACATGTGTGTTGCTTCTTCCAGTTATGACAATATTTATGCCATTATCATTTGTCTTTAACTGAAGACAGGTAAAATTTAAGATGTCCTGAATCTTTGTGAGAAATGGAATTGTGGCTCTTTGATTGCATTGCAAAGCTCTGAGGGAATCAAATCACAAAGAAGACTAGAACAATGCCTTGTGCTCCACTTTCTTCTGTATTGATTCCAATTCTGAGAAATAAATTATCACAATTCCCACTATTCTTGCTCTGAAATCATTCAGAAATAAACAAAAGATTGAGGGCACATGTCATCTTAGAAACAGAAAACTCCACCAATTCTTAGAGGAAAAATTTCCAAATGTTCTATCAATATTGTAAGTAACAGAATAGAGGCTTGGAGATTGCAATGTACCTCTATCAGGGCAAAAAGCATGAAACACAAAATAAAAAATTGTTGTAAATGTGATAAGTGATTTGAACACACCTTTGCCATTAATTAAGGTCTAAAATCCATTGGCAGTAAGATTTCTGAGGACAAAGTTTTGACTATGACCATGAAAAATGATTTCTATTAACTATTTTATATAAATAGGGTCCATCTTGGACAAATTATTTGATATCTTTTCTGATATTGCTGGTCTGAAATCTATTAGTGGTCACGTGAGTTATGAAAGCTTATTTTGAAAAAAAAAAAAACAATACTCCACTCAACAAGAAAGGTAAAATTTGAATGCAGTCAAGTTTGTTAGACAAAGTGCTGCATCTCTTAGATTGCAATGCCATGCTCTCAAAACAAACATCAATAAAAATGCCCTGTGTGAGGATTGAACTCACGACCTTCAGATTATGAGACTGACGCGCTACCTACTGCGCTAACAAGGCTCCTGCCTTATTTGCTTCATTTTTGAAATGGTGGGATTATTTTTGTTTAACAAAATAATGTCAGTGAAATGTTTTTTTTTATATTATATGAAACAGTGAAGGACGCAATCGACATCTTCCCATATGGTCTAGCGGTTAGGATTCCTGGTTTTCTCCCAGGCGGCCCGGGTTTGACTCCCGGTATGGGAATACAACCTTATTGCTGTTTTAAGACAGATTCAAAAACAGAGGACCAAAAGATAATAATTGCAGCCAAGTGTTTCCTTCTGTCTGATTGGTACCTGATGTGGTCCCAATTGCACATGTGTGTTGCTTCTTCCAGTTATGACAATATTTATGCCATTAGCATTTGTCTTTAACTGAAGACAGGTAAAATTTAAGATGTCCTGAATCTTTGTGAGAAATGGAATTGTGGCTCTATGATTGCATTGCAAAGCTCTGAGGGAATAAAATCACAAAGAAGACTAGAACAATGCCTTGTGCTCCACTTTCTTCTGTATTGATTCCAATTCAGAGAAATAAATTATCACAATTCCCACTATTCTTGCTCTGAAATCATTCAGAAATAAACAAAAGATTGAGGGCACATGTCATCTTAGAAACAGAAAACTCCACCAATTCTTAGAGGAAAAATTTCCAAATGTTCTATCAATATTGTAAGTAACAGAATAGAGGCTTGGAGATTGCAATGTACCTCTATCAGGGCAAAAAGCATGAAACACAAAATAAAAAATTGTTGTAAATGTGATAAGTGATTTGAACACACCTTTGCCATTAATTAAGGTCTAAAATCCATTGGCGGTAAGATTTCTGAGGACAAAGTTTTGACTATGACCATGAAAAATGATTTCTATTAACTATTTTATATAAATAGGGTCCATCTTGGACAAATTATTTGATATCTTTTCTGATATTGCTGGTCTGAAATCTATTAGTGGTCACGTGAGTTATGAAAGCTTATTTTGAAAAAAAAAAAACAGAATACTCCACTCAACAAGAAAGGTAAAATTTGAATGCAGTCAAGTTTGTTAGACAAAGTGCTGCATCTCTTAGATTGCAATGCCATGCTCTCAAAACAAACATCAATAAAAATGCCCTGTGTGAGCATTGAACTCACGACCTTCAGATTATGAGACTGACGCACAACCTACTGCGCTAACAAGGCTCCTGCCTTATTTGCTTCATTTTTGAAATGGTGGGATTATTTTTGTTTAACAAAATAATGTCAGTGAAATGTTTTTTTTTTATATTATATGAAACAGTGAAGGACGCAATCGACATCTTCCCATATGGTCTAGCGGTTAGGATTCCTGGTTTTCACCCAATACAACCCTATTGCTGTTTTAAGACAGATTCAAAAACAGAGGACCAAAAGATAATAATTGCAGCCAAGTGTTTCCTTCTGTCTGATTGGTACTTGATGTGGTCCCAATTGCACATGTGTGTTGCTTCTTCCAGTTATGACAATATTTATGCCATTATCATTTGTCTTTAACTGAAGACAGGTAAAATTTAAGATGTCCTGAATCTTTGTGAGAAATGGAATTGTGGCTCTTTGATTGCATTGCAAAGCTCTGAGGGAATCAAATCACAAAGAAGACTAGAACAATGCCTTGTGCTCCACTTTCTTCTGTATTGATTCCAATTCTGAGAAATAAATTATCACAATTCCCACTATTCTTGCTCTGAAATCATTCAGAAATAAACAAAAGATTGAGGGCACATGTCATCTTAGAAACAGAAAACTCCACCAATTCTTAGAGGAAAAATTTCCAAATGTTCTATCAATATTGTAAGTAACAGAATAGAGGCTTGGAGATTGCAATGTACCTCTATCAGGGCAAAAAGCATGAAACACAAAATAAAAAATTGTTGTAAATGTGATAAGTGATTTGAACACACCTTTGCCATTAATTAAGGTCTAAAATCCATTGGCAGTAAGATTTCTGAGGACAAAGTTTTGACTATGACCATGAAAAATGATTTCTATTAACTATTTTATATAAATAGGGTCCATCTTGGACAAATTATTTGATATCTTTTCTGATATTGCTGGTCTGAAATCTATTAGTGGTCACGTGAGTTATGAAAGCTTATTTTGAAAAAAAAAAAAACAATACTCCACTCAACAAGAAAGGTAAAATTTGAATGCAGTCAAGTTTGTTAGACAAAGTGCTGCATCTCTTAGATTGCAATGCCATGCTCTCAAAACAAACATCAATAAAAATGCCCTGTGTGAGGATTGAACTCACGACCTTCAGATTATGAGACTGACGCGCTACCTACTGCGCTAACAAGGCTCCTGCCTTATTTGCTTCATTTTTGAAATGGTGGGATTATTTTTGTTTAACAAAATAATGTCAGTGAAATGTTTTTTTTTATATTATATGAAACAGTGAAGGACGCAATCGACATCTTCCCATATGGTCTAGCGGTTAGGATTCCTGGTTTTCTCCCAGGCGGCCCGGGTTTGACTCCCGGTATGGGAATACAACCTTATTGCTGTTTTAAGACAGATTCAAAAACAGAGGACCAAAAGATAATAATTGCAGCCAAGTGTTTCCTTCTGTCTGATTGGTACCTGATGTGGTCCCAATTGCACATGTGTGTTGCTTCTTCCAGTTATGACAATATTTATGCCATTAGCATTTGTCTTTAACTGAAGACAGGTAAAATTTAAGATGTCCTGAATCTTTGTGAGAAATGGAATTGTGGCTCTATGATTGCATTGCAAAGCTCTGAGGGAATAAAATCACAAAGAAGACTAGAACAATGCCTTGTGCTCCACTTTCTTCTGTATTGATTCCAATTCAGAGAAATAAATTATCACAATTCCCACTATTCTTGCTCTGAAATCATTCAGAAATAAACAAAAGATTGAGGGCACATGTCATCTTAGAAACAGAAAACTCCACCAATTCTTAGAGGAAAAATTTCCAAATGTTCTATCAATATTGTAAGTAACAGAATAGAGGCTTGGAGATTGCAATGTACCTCTATCAGGGCAAAAAGCATGAAACACAAAATAAAAAATTGTTGTAAATGTGATAAGTGATTTGAACACACCTTTGCCATTAATTAAGGTCTAAAATCCATTGGCGGTAAGATTTCTGAGGACAAAGTTTTGACTATGACCATGAAAAATGATTTCTATTAACTATTTTATATAAATAGGGTCCATCTTGGACAAATTATTTGATATCTTTTCTGATATTGCTGGTCTGAAATCTATTAGTGGTCACGTGAGTTATGAAAGCTTATTTTGAAAAAAAAAAAACAGAATACTCCACTCAACAAGAAAGGTAAAATTTGAATGCAGTCAAGTTTGTTAGACAAAGTGCTGCATCTCTTAGATTGCAATGCCATGCTCTCAAAACAAACATCAATAAAAATGCCCTGTGTGAGCATTGAACTCACGACCTTCAGATTATGAGACTGACGCACAACCTACTGCGCTAACAAGGCTCCTGCCTTATTTGCTTCATTTTTGAAATGGTGGGATTATTTTTGTTTAACAAAATAATGTCAGTGAAATGTTTTTTTTTTATATTATATGAAACAGTGAAGGACGCAATCGACATCTTCCCATATGGTCTAGCGGTTAGGATTCCTGGTTTTCACCCAATACAACCCTATTGCTGTTTTAAGACAGATTCAAAAACAGAGGACCAAAAGATAATAATTGCAGCCAAGTGTTTCCTTCTGTCTGATTGGTACTTGATGTGGTCCCAATTGCACATGTGTGTTGCTTCTTCCAGTTATGACAATATTTATGCCATTATCATTTGTCTTTAACTGAAGACAGGTAAAATTTAAGATGTCCTGAATCTTTGTGAGAAATGGAATTGTGGCTCTTTGATTGCATTGCAAAGCTCTGAGGGAATCAAATCACAAAGAAGACTAGAACAATGCCTTGTGCTCCACTTTCTTCTGTATTGATTCCAATTCTGAGAAATAAATTATCACAATTCCCACTATTCTTGCTCTGAAATCATTCAGAAATAAACAAAAGATTGAGGGCACATGTCATCTTAGAAACAGAAAACTCCACCAATTCTTAGAGGAAAAATTTCCAAATGTTCTATCAATATTGTAAGTAACAGAATAGAGGCTTGGAGATTGCAATGTACCTCTATCAGGGCAAAAAGCATGAAACACAAAATAAAAAATTGTTGTAAATGTGATAAGTGATTTGAACACACCTTTGCCATTAATTAAGGTCTAAAATCCATTGGCAGTAAGATTTCTGAGGACAAAGTTTTGACTATGACCATGAAAAATGATTTCTATTAACTATTTTATATAAATAGGGTCCATCTTGGACAAATTATTTGATATCTTTTCTGATATTGCTGGTCTGAAATCTATTAGTGGTCACGTGAGTTATGAAAGCTTATTTTGAAAAAAAAAAAAACAATACTCCACTCAACAAGAAAGGTAAAATTTGAATGCAGTCAAGTTTGTTAGACAAAGTGCTGCATCTCTTAGATTGCAATGCCATGCTCTCAAAACAAACATCAATAAAAATGCCCTGTGTGAGGATTGAACTCACGACCTTCAGATTATGAGACTGACGCGCTACCTACTGCGCTAACAAGGCTCCTGCCTTATTTGCTTCATTTTTGAAATGGTGGGATTATTTTTGTTTAACAAAATAATGTCAGTGAAATGTTTTTTTTTATATTATATGAAACAGTGAAGGACGCAATCGACATCTTCCCATATGGTCTAGCGGTTAGGATTCCTGGTTTTCTCCCAGGCGGCCCGGGTTTGACTCCCGGTATGGGAATACAACCTTATTGCTGTTTTAAGACAGATTCAAAAACAGAGGACCAAAAGATAATAATTGCAGCCAAGTGTTTCCTTCTGTCTGATTGGTACCTGATGTGGTCCCAATTGCACATGTGTGTTGCTTCTTCCAGTTATGACAATATTTATGCCATTAGCATTTGTCTTTAACTGAAGACAGGTAAAATTTAAGATGTCCTGAATCTTTGTGAGAAATGGAATTGTGGCTCTATGATTGCATTGCAAAGCTCTGAGGGAATAAAATCACAAAGAAGACTAGAACAATGCCTTGTGCTCCACTTTCTTCTGTATTGATTCCAATTCAGAGAAATAAATTATCACAATTCCCACTATTCTTGCTCTGAAATCATTCAGAAATAAACAAAAGATTGAGGGCACATGTCATCTTAGAAACAGAAAACTCCACCAATTCTTAGAGGAAAAATTTCCAAATGTTCTATCAATATTGTAAGTAACAGAATAGAGGCTTGGAGATTGCAATGTACCTCTATCAGGGCAAAAAGCATGAAACACAAAATAAAAAATTGTTGTAAATGTGATAAGTGATTTGAACACACCTTTGCCATTAATTAAGGTCTAAAATCCATTGGCGGTAAGATTTCTGAGGACAAAGTTTTGACTATGACCATGAAAAATGATTTCTATTAACTATTTTATATAAATAGGGTCCATCTTGGACAAATTATTTGATATCTTTTCTGATATTGCTGGTCTGAAATCTATTAGTGGTCACGTGAGTTATGAAAGCTTATTTTGAAAAAAAAAAAACAGAATACTCCACTCAACAAGAAAGGTAAAATTTGAATGCAGTCAAGTTTGTTAGACAAAGTGCTGCATCTCTTAGATTGCAATGCCATGCTCTCAAAACAAACATCAATAAAAATGCCCTGTGTGAGGATTGAACTCACGACCTTCAGATTATGAGACTGACGCGCTACCTACTGCGCTAACAAGGCTCCTGCCTTATTTGCTTCATTTTTGAAATGGTGGGATTATTTTTGTTTAACAAAATAATGTCAGTGAAATGTTTTTTTTTATATTATATGAAACAGTGAAGGACGCAATCGACATCTTCCCATATGGTCTAGCGGTTAGGATTCCTGGTTTTCTCCCAGGCGGCCCGGGTTTGACTCCCGGTATGGGAATACAACCTTATTGCTGTTTTAAGACAGATTCAAAAACAGAGGACCAAAAGATAATAATTGCAGCCAAGTGTTTCCTTCTGTCTGATTGGTACCTGATGTGGTCCCAATTGCACATGTGTGTTGCTTCTTCCAGTTATGACAATATTTATGCCATTAGCATTTGTCTTTAACTGAAGACAGGTAAAATTTAAGATGTCCTGAATCTTTGTGAGAAATGGAATTGTGGCTCTATGATTGCATTGCAAAGCTCTGAGGGAATAAAATCACAAAGAAGACTAGAACAATGCCTTGTGCTCCACTTTCTTCTGTATTGATTCCAATTCAGAGAAATAAATTATCACAATTCCCACTATTCTTGCTCTGAAATCATTCAGAAATAAACAAAAGATTGAGGGCACATGTCATCTTAGAAACAGAAAACTCCACCAATTCTTAGAGGAAAAATTTCCAAATGTTCTATCAATATTGTAAGTAACAGAATAGAGGCTTGGAGATTGCAATGTACCTCTATCAGGGCAAAAAGCATGAAACACAAAATAAAAAATTGTTGTAAATGTGATAAGTGATTTGAACACACCTTTGCCATTAATTAAGGTCTAAAATCCATTGGCGGTAAGATTTCTGAGGACAAAGTTTTGACTATGACCATGAAAAATGATTTCTATTAACTATTTTATATAAATAGGGTCCATCTTGGACAAATTATTTGATATCTTTTCTGATATTGCTGGTCTGAAATCTATTAGTGGTCACGTGAGTTATGAAAGCTTATTTTGAAAAAAAAAAAACAGAATACTCCACTCAACAAGAAAGGTAAAATTTGAATGCAGTCAAGTTTGTTAGACAAAGTGCTGCATCTCTTAGATTGCAATGCCATGCTCTCAAAACAAACATCAATAAAAATGCCCTGTGTGAGCATTGAACTCACGACCTTCAGATTATGAGACTGACGCACAACCTACTGCGCTAACAAGGCTCCTGCCTTATTTGCTTCATTTTTGAAATGGTGGGATTATTTTTGTTTAACAAAATAATGTCAGTGAAATGTTTTTTTTTTATATTATATGAAACAGTGAAGGACGCAATCGACATCTTCCCATATGGTCTAGCGGTTAGGATTCCTGGTTTTCACCCAATACAACCCTATTGCTGTTTTAAGACAGATTCAAAAACAGAGGACCAAAAGATAATAATTGCAGCCAAGTGTTTCCTTCTGTCTGATTGGTACTTGATGTGGTCCCAATTGCACATGTGTGTTGCTTCTTCCAGTTATGACAATATTTATGCCATTATCATTTGTCTTTAACTGAAGACAGGTAAAATTTAAGATGTCCTGAATCTTTGTGAGAAATGGAATTGTGGCTCTTTGATTGCATTGCAAAGCTCTGAGGGAATCAAATCACAAAGAAGACTAGAACAATGCCTTGTGCTCCACTTTCTTCTGTATTGATTCCAATTCTGAGAAATAAATTATCACAATTCCCACTATTCTTGCTCTGAAATCATTCAGAAATAAACAAAAGATTGAGGGCACATGTCATCTTAGAAACAGAAAACTCCACCAATTCTTAGAGGAAAAATTTCCAAATGTTCTATCAATATTGTAAGTAACAGAATAGAGGCTTGGAGATTGCAATGTACCTCTATCAGGGCAAAAAGCATGAAACACAAAATAAAAAATTGTTGTAAATGTGATAAGTGATTTGAACACACCTTTGCCATTAATTAAGGTCTAAAATCCATTGGCAGTAAGATTTCTGAGGACAAAGTTTTGACTATGACCATGAAAAATGATTTCTATTAACTATTTTATATAAATAGGGTCCATCTTGGACAAATTATTTGATATCTTTTCTGATATTGCTGGTCTGAAATCTATTAGTGGTCACGTGAGTTATGAAAGCTTATTTTGAAAAAAAAAAAAACAATACTCCACTCAACAAGAAAGGTAAAATTTGAATGCAGTCAAGTTTGTTAGACAAAGTGCTGCATCTCTTAGATTGCAATGCCATGCTCTCAAAACAAACATCAATAAAAATGCCCTGTGTGAGGATTGAACTCACGACCTTCAGATTATGAGACTGACGCGCTACCTACTGCGCTAACAAGGCTCCTGCCTTATTTGCTTCATTTTTGAAATGGTGGGATTATTTTTGTTTAACAAAATAATGTCAGTGAAATGTTTTTTTTTATATTATATGAAACAGTGAAGGACGCAATCGACATCTTCCCATATGGTCTAGCGGTTAGGATTCCTGGTTTTCTCCCAGGCGGCCCGGGTTTGACTCCCGGTATGGGAATACAACCTTATTGCTGTTTTAAGACAGATTCAAAAACAGAGGACCAAAAGATAATAATTGCAGCCAAGTGTTTCCTTCTGTCTGATTGGTACCTGATGTGGTCCCAATTGCACATGTGTGTTGCTTCTTCCAGTTATGACAATATTTATGCCATTAGCATTTGTCTTTAACTGAAGACAGGTAAAATTTAAGATGTCCTGAATCTTTGTGAGAAATGGAATTGTGGCTCTATGATTGCATTGCAAAGCTCTGAGGGAATAAAATCACAAAGAAGACTAGAACAATGCCTTGTGCTCCACTTTCTTCTGTATTGATTCCAATTCAGAGAAATAAATTATCACAATTCCCACTATTCTTGCTCTGAAATCATTCAGAAATAAACAAAAGATTGAGGGCACATGTCATCTTAGAAACAGAAAACTCCACCAATTCTTAGAGGAAAAATTTCCAAATGTTCTATCAATATTGTAAGTAACAGAATAGAGGCTTGGAGATTGCAATGTACCTCTATCAGGGCAAAAAGCATGAAACACAAAATAAAAAATTGTTGTAAATGTGATAAGTGATTTGAACACACCTTTGCCATTAATTAAGGTCTAAAATCCATTGGCGGTAAGATTTCTGAGGACAAAGTTTTGACTATGACCATGAAAAATGATTTCTATTAACTATTTTATATAAATAGGGTCCATCTTGGACAAATTATTTGATATCTTTTCTGATATTGCTGGTCTGAAATCTATTAGTGGTCACGTGAGTTATGAAAGCTTATTTTGAAAAAAAAAAAACAGAATACTCCACTCAACAAGAAAGGTAAAATTTGAATGCAGTCAAGTTTGTTAGACAAAGTGCTGCATCTCTTAGATTGCAATGCCATGCTCTCAAAACAAACATCAATAAAAATGCCCTGTGTGAGCATTGAACTCACGACCTTCAGATTATGAGACTGACGCACAACCTACTGCGCTAACAAGGCTCCTGCCTTATTTGCTTCATTTTTGAAATGGTGGGATTATTTTTGTTTAACAAAATAATGTCAGTGAAATGTTTTTTTTTTATATTATATGAAACAGTGAAGGACGCAATCGACATCTTCCCATATGGTCTAGCGGTTAGGATTCCTGGTTTTCACCCAATACAACCCTATTGCTGTTTTAAGACAGATTCAAAAACAGAGGACCAAAAGATAATAATTGCAGCCAAGTGTTTCCTTCTGTCTGATTGGTACTTGATGTGGTCCCAATTGCACATGTGTGTTGCTTCTTCCAGTTATGACAATATTTATGCCATTATCATTTGTCTTTAACTGAAGACAGGTAAAATTTAAGATGTCCTGAATCTTTGTGAGAAATGGAATTGTGGCTCTTTGATTGCATTGCAAAGCTCTGAGGGAATCAAATCACAAAGAAGACTAGAACAATGCCTTGTGCTCCACTTTCTTCTGTATTGATTCCAATTCTGAGAAATAAATTATCACAATTCCCACTATTCTTGCTCTGAAATCATTCAGAAATAAACAAAAGATTGAGGGCACATGTCATCTTAGAAACAGAAAACTCCACCAATTCTTAGAGGAAAAATTTCCAAATGTTCTATCAATATTGTAAGTAACAGAATAGAGGCTTGGAGATTGCAATGTACCTCTATCAGGGCAAAAAGCATGAAACACAAAATAAAAAATTGTTGTAAATGTGATAAGTGATTTGAACACACCTTTGCCATTAATTAAGGTCTAAAATCCATTGGCAGTAAGATTTCTGAGGACAAAGTTTTGACTATGACCATGAAAAATGATTTCTATTAACTATTTTATATAAATAGGGTCCATCTTGGACAAATTATTTGATATCTTTTCTGATATTGCTGGTCTGAAATCTATTAGTGGTCACGTGAGTTATGAAAGCTTATTTTGAAAAAAAAAAAAACAATACTCCACTCAACAAGAAAGGTAAAATTTGAATGCAGTCAAGTTTGTTAGACAAAGTGCTGCATCTCTTAGATTGCAATGCCATGCTCTCAAAACAAACATCAATAAAAATGCCCTGTGTGAGGATTGAACTCACGACCTTCAGATTATGAGACTGACGCGCTACCTACTGCGCTAACAAGGCTCCTGCCTTATTTGCTTCATTTTTGAAATGGTGGGATTATTTTTGTTTAACAAAATAATGTCAGTGAAATGTTTTTTTTTATATTATATGAAACAGTGAAGGACGCAATCGACATCTTCCCATATGGTCTAGCGGTTAGGATTCCTGGTTTTCTCCCAGGCGGCCCGGGTTTGACTCCCGGTATGGGAATACAACCTTATTGCTGTTTTAAGACAGATTCAAAAACAGAGGACCAAAAGATAATAATTGCAGCCAAGTGTTTCCTTCTGTCTGATTGGTACCTGATGTGGTCCCAATTGCACATGTGTGTTGCTTCTTCCAGTTATGACAATATTTATGCCATTAGCATTTGTCTTTAACTGAAGACAGGTAAAATTTAAGATGTCCTGAATCTTTGTGAGAAATGGAATTGTGGCTCTATGATTGCATTGCAAAGCTCTGAGGGAATAAAATCACAAAGAAGACTAGAACAATGCCTTGTGCTCCACTTTCTTCTGTATTGATTCCAATTCAGAGAAATAAATTATCACAATTCCCACTATTCTTGCTCTGAAATCATTCAGAAATAAACAAAAGATTGAGGGCACATGTCATCTTAGAAACAGAAAACTCCACCAATTCTTAGAGGAAAAATTTCCAAATGTTCTATCAATATTGTAAGTAACAGAATAGAGGCTTGGAGATTGCAATGTACCTCTATCAGGGCAAAAAGCATGAAACACAAAATAAAAAATTGTTGTAAATGTGATAAGTGATTTGAACACACCTTTGCCATTAATTAAGGTCTAAAATCCATTGGCGGTAAGATTTCTGAGGACAAAGTTTTGACTATGACCATGAAAAATGATTTCTATTAACTATTTTATATAAATAGGGTCCATCTTGGACAAATTATTTGATATCTTTTCTGATATTGCTGGTCTGAAATCTATTAGTGGTCACGTGAGTTATGAAAGCTTATTTTGAAAAAAAAAAAACAGAATACTCCACTCAACAAGAAAGGTAAAATTTGAATGCAGTCAAGTTTGTTAGACAAAGTGCTGCATCTCTTAGATTGCAATGCCATGCTCTCAAAACAAACATCAATAAAAATGCCCTGTGTGAGCATTGAACTCACGACCTTCAGATTATGAGACTGACGCACAACCTACTGCGCTAACAAGGCTCCTGCCTTATTTGCTTCATTTTTGAAATGGTGGGATTATTTTTGTTTAACAAAATAATGTCAGTGAAATGTTTTTTTTTTATATTATATGAAACAGTGAAGGACGCAATCGACATCTTCCCATATGGTCTAGCGGTTAGGATTCCTGGTTTTCACCCAATACAACCCTATTGCTGTTTTAAGACAGATTCAAAAACAGAGGACCAAAAGATAATAATTGCAGCCAAGTGTTTCCTTCTGTCTGATTGGTACTTGATGTGGTCCCAATTGCACATGTGTGTTGCTTCTTCCAGTTATGACAATATTTATGCCATTATCATTTGTCTTTAACTGAAGACAGGTAAAATTTAAGATGTCCTGAATCTTTGTGAGAAATGGAATTGTGGCTCTTTGATTGCATTGCAAAGCTCTGAGGGAATCAAATCACAAAGAAGACTAGAACAATGCCTTGTGCTCCACTTTCTTCTGTATTGATTCCAATTCTGAGAAATAAATTATCACAATTCCCACTATTCTTGCTCTGAAATCATTCAGAAATAAACAAAAGATTGAGGGCACATGTCATCTTAGAAACAGAAAACTCCACCAATTCTTAGAGGAAAAATTTCCAAATGTTCTATCAATATTGTAAGTAACAGAATAGAGGCTTGGAGATTGCAATGTACCTCTATCAGGGCAAAAAGCATGAAACACAAAATAAAAAATTGTTGTAAATGTGATAAGTGATTTGAACACACCTTTGCCATTAATTAAGGTCTAAAATCCATTGGCAGTAAGATTTCTGAGGACAAAGTTTTGACTATGACCATGAAAAATGATTTCTATTAACTATTTTATATAAATAGGGTCCATCTTGGACAAATTATTTGATATCTTTTCTGATATTGCTGGTCTGAAATCTATTAGTGGTCACGTGAGTTATGAAAGCTTATTTTGAAAAAAAAAAAAACAATACTCCACTCAACAAGAAAGGTAAAATTTGAATGCAGTCAAGTTTGTTAGACAAAGTGCTGCATCTCTTAGATTGCAATGCCATGCTCTCAAAACAAACATCAATAAAAATGCCCTGTGTGAGGATTGAACTCACGACCTTCAGATTATGAGACTGACGCGCTACCTACTGCGCTAACAAGGCTCCTGCCTTATTTGCTTCATTTTTGAAATGGTGGGATTATTTTTGTTTAACAAAATAATGTCAGTGAAATGTTTTTTTTTATATTATATGAAACAGTGAAGGACGCAATCAACATCTTCCCATATGGTCTAGCGGTTAGGATTCCTGGTTTTCACCCAGGCGGCCCGGGTTCGACTCCCGGTATGGGAATACAACCTTATTGCTGTTTTAAGACAGATTCAAAAACAGAGGACCAAAAGATAATAATTGCAGCCAAGTGTTTCCTTCTGTCTGATTGGTACCTGATGTGGTCCCAATTGCACATGTGTGTTGCTTCTTCCAGTTATGACAATATTTATGCCATTAGCATTTGTCTTTAACTGAAGACAGGTAAAATTTAAGATGTCCTGAATCTTTGTGAGAAATGGAATTGTGGCTCTATGATTGCATTGCAAAGCTCTGAGGGAATAAAATCACAAAGAAGACTAGAACAATGCCTTGTGCTCCACTTTCTTCTGTATTGATTCCAATTCAGAGAAATAAATTATCACAATTCCCACTATTCTTGCTCTGAAATCATTCAGAAATAAACAAAAGATTGAGGGCACATGTCATCTTAGAAACAGAAAACTCCACCAATTCTTAGAGGAAAAATTTCCAAATGTTCTATCAATATTGTAAGTAACAGAATAGAGGCTTGGAGATTGCAATGTACCTCTATCAGGGCAAAAAGCATGAAACACAAAATAAAAAATTGTTGTAAATGTGATAAGTGATTTGAACACACCTTTGCCATTAATTAAGGTCTAAAATCCATTGGCGGTAAGATTTCTGAGGACAAAGTTTTGACTATGACCATGAAAAATGATTTCTATTAACTATTTTATATAAATAGGGTCCATCTTGGACAAATTATTTGATATCTTTTCTGATATTGCTGGTCTGAAATCTATTAGTGGTCACGTGAGTTATGAAAGCTTATTTTGAAAAAAAAAAAACAGAATACTCCACTCAACAAGAAAGGTAAAATTTGAATGCAGTCAAGTTTGTTAGACAAAGTGCTGCATCTCTTAGATTGCAATGCCATGCTCTCAAAACAAACATCAATAAAAATGCCCTGTGTGAGGATTGAACTCACGACCTTCAGATTATGAGACAGACGCGCTACCTACTGCGCTAACAAGGCTCCTGCCTTATTTACTTCATTTTTGACATGGTGGGATTATTTTTGTTTAACAAAATAATGTCAGTGAAATGTTTTTTTTTATATTATATGAAACAGTGAAGGACGCAATCGACATCTTCCCATATGGTCTAGCGGTTAGGATTCCTGGTTTTCTCCCAGGCGGCCCGGGTTTGACTCCCGGTATGGGAATACAACCCTATTGCTGTTTTAAGACAGATTCAAAAACAGAGGACCAAAAGATAATAATTGCAGCCAAGTGTTTCCTTCTGTCTGATTGGTACTTGATGTGGTCCCAATTGCACATGTGTGTTGCTTCTTCCAGTTATGACAATATTTATGCCATTATCATTTGTCTTTAACTGAAGACAGGTAAAATTTAAGATGTCCTGAATCTTTGTGAGAAATGGAATTGTGGCTCTTTGATTGCATTGCAAAGCTCTGAGGGAATCAAATCACAAAGAAGACTAGAACAATGCCTTGTGCTCCACTTTCTTCTGTATTGATTCCAATTCAGAGAAATAAATTATCACAATTCCCACTATTCTTGCTCTGAAATCATTCAGAAATAAACAAAAGATTGAGGGCACATGTCATCTTAGAAACAGAAAACTCCACCAATTCTTAGAGGAAAAATTTCCAAATGTTCTATCAATATTGTAAGTAACAGAATAGAGGCTTGGAGATTGCAATGTACCTCTATCAGGGCAAAAAGCATGAAACACAAAATAAAAAATTGTTGTAAATGTGATAAGTGATTTGAACACACCTTTGCCATTAATTAAGGTCTAAAATCCATTGGCGGTAAGATTTCTGAGGACAAAGTTTTGACTATGACCATGAAAAATGATTTCTATTAACTATTTTATATAAATAGGGTTCATCTTGGACAAATTATTTGATATCTTTTCTGATATTGCTGGTCTGAAATCTATTAGTGGTCACGTGAGTTATGAAAGCTTATTTTGAAAAAAAAAAAACAGAATACTCCACTCAACAAGAAAGGTAAAATTTGAATGCAGTCAAGTTTGTTAGACAAAGTGCTGCATCTCTTAGATTGCAATGCCATGCTCTCAAAACAAACATCAATAAAAATGCCCTGTGTGAGGATTGAACTCACGACCTTCAGATTATGAGACTGACGCGCTACCTACTGCGCTAACAAGGCTCCTGCTTTATTTTCTTCATTTTTGAAATGGTGGGATTATTTTTGTTTAACAAAATAATGTCAGTGAAATGTTTTTTTTTATATTATATGAAACAGTGAAGGACGCAATCGACATCTTCCCATATGGTCTAGCGGTTAGGATTCCTGGTTTTCTCCCAGGCGGCCCGGGTTTGACTCCCGGTATGGGAATACAACCCTATTGCTGTTTTAAGACAGATTCAAAAACAGAGGACCAAAAGATAATAATTGCAGCCAAGTGTTTCCTTCTGTCTGATTGGTACTTGATGTGGTCCCAATTGCACATGTGTGTTGCTTCTTCCAGTTATGACAATATTTATGCCATTATCATTTGTCTTTAACTGAAGACAGGTAAAATTTAAGATGTCCTGAATCTTTGTGAGAAATGGAATTGTGGCTCTTTGATTGCATTGCAAAGCTCTGAGGGAATCAAATCACAAAGAAGACTAGAACAATGCCTTGTGCTCCACTTTCTTCTGTATTGATTCCAATTCAGAGAAATAAATTATCACAATTCCCACTATTCTTGCTCTGAAATCATTCAGAAATAAACAAAAGATTGAGGGCACATGTCATCTTAGAAACAGAAAACTCCACCAATTCTTAGAGGAAAAATTTCCAAATGTTCTATCAATATTGTAAGTAACAGAATAGAGGCTTGGAGATTGCAATGTACCTCTATCAGGGCAAAAAGCATGAAACACAAAATAAAAAATTGTTGTAAATGTGATAAGTGATTTGAACACACCTTTGCCATTAATTAAGGTCTAAAATCCATTGGCGGTAAGATTTCTGAGGACAAAGTTTTGACTATGACCATGAAAAATGATTTCTATTAACTATTTTATATAAATAGGGTCCATCTTGGACAAATTATTTGATATCTTTTCTGATATTGCTGGTCTGAAATCTATTAGTGGTCACGTGAGTTATGAAAGCTTATTTTGAAAAAAAAAAAAACAATACTCCACTCAACAAGAAAGGTAAAATTTGAATGCAGTCAAGTTTGTTAGACAAAGTGCTGCATCTCTTAGATTGCAATGCCATGCTCTCAAAACAAACATCAATAAAAATGCCCTGTGTGAGGATTGAACTCACGACCTTCAGATTATGAGACTGACGCGCTACCTACTGCGCTAACAAGGCTCCTTCCTTATTTGCTTCATTTTTGACATGGTGGGATTATTTTTGTTTAACAAAATAATGTCAGTGAAATGTTTTTTTTTTATATTATATGAAACAGTGAAGGACGCAATCGACATCTTCCCATATGGTCTAGCGGTTAGGATTCCTGGTTTTCACCCAATACAACCCTATTGCTGTTTTAAGACAGATTCAAAAACAGAGGACCAAAAGATAATAATTGCAGCCAAGTGTTTCCTTCTGTCTGATTGGTACTTGATGTGGTCCCAATTGCACATGTGTGTTGCTTCTTCCAGTTATGACAATATTTATGCCATTATCATTTGTCTTTAACTGAAGACAGGTAAAATTTAAGATGTCCTGAATCTTTGTGAGAAATGGAATTGTGGCTCTTTGATTGCATTGCAAAGCTCTGAGGGAATCAAATCACAAAGAAGACTAGAACAATGCCTTGTGCTCCACTTTCTTCTGTATTGATTCCAATTCTGAGAAATAAATTATCACAATTCCCACTATTCTTGCTCTGAAATCATTCAGAAATAAACAAAAGATTGAGGGCACATGTCATCTTAGAAACAGAAAACTCCACCAATTCTTAGAGGAAAAATTTCCAAATGTTCTATCAATATTGTAAGTAACAGAATAGAGGCTTGGAGATTGCAATGTACCTCTATCAGGGCAAAAAGCATGAAACACAAAATAAAAAATTGTTGTAAATGTGATAAGTGATTTGAACACACCTTTGCCATTAATTAAGGTCTAAAATCCATTGGCAGTAAGATTTCTGAGGACAAAGTTTTGACTATGACCATGAAAAATGATTTCTATTAACTATTTTATATAAATAGGGTCCATCTTGGACAAATTATTTGATATCTTTTCTGATATTGCTGGTCTGAAATCTATTAGTGGTCACGTGAGTTATGAAAGCTTATTTTGAAAAAAAAAAAAACAATACTCCACTCAACAAGAAAGGTAAAATTTGAATGCAGTCAAGTTTGTTAGACAAAGTGCTGCATCTCTTAGATTGCAATGCCATGCTCTCAAAACAAACATCAATAAAAATGCCCTGTGTGAGGATTGAACTCACGACCTTCAGATTATGAGACTGACGCGCTACCTACTGCGCTAACAAGGCTCCTGCCTTATTTGCTTCATTTTTGAAATGGTGGGATTATTTTTGTTTAACAAAATAATGTCAGTGAAATGTTTTTTTTTATATTATATGAAACAGTGAAGGACGCAATCGACATCTTCCCATATGGTCTAGCGGTTAGGATTCCTGGTTTTCTCCCAGGCGGCCCGGGTTTGACTCCCGGTATGGGAATACAACCTTATTGCTGTTTTAAGACAGATTCAAAAACAGAGGACCAAAAGATAATAATTGCAGCCAAGTGTTTCCTTCTGTCTGATTGGTACCTGATGTGGTCCCAATTGCACATGTGTGTTGCTTCTTCCAGTTATGACAATATTTATGCCATTAGCATTTGTCTTTAACTGAAGACAGGTAAAATTTAAGATGTCCTGAATCTTTGTGAGAAATGGAATTGTGGCTCTATGATTGCATTGCAAAGCTCTGAGGGAATAAAATCACAAAGAAGACTAGAACAATGCCTTGTGCTCCACTTTCTTCTGTATTGATTCCAATTCAGAGAAATAAATTATCACAATTCCCACTATTCTTGCTCTGAAATCATTCAGAAATAAACAAAAGATTGAGGGCACATGTCATCTTAGAAACAGAAAACTCCACCAATTCTTAGAGGAAAAATTTCCAAATGTTCTATCAATATTGTAAGTAACAGAATAGAGGCTTGGAGATTGCAATGTACCTCTATCAGGGCAAAAAGCATGAAACACAAAATAAAAAATTGTTGTAAATGTGATAAGTGATTTGAACACACCTTTGCCATTAATTAAGGTCTAAAATCCATTGGCGGTAAGATTTCTGAGGACAAAGTTTTGACTATGACCATGAAAAATGATTTCTATTAACTATTTTATATAAATAGGGTCCATCTTGGACAAATTATTTGATATCTTTTCTGATATTGCTGGTCTGAAATCTATTAGTGGTCACGTGAGTTATGAAAGCTTATTTTGAAAAAAAAAAAACAGAATACTCCACTCAACAAGAAAGGTAAAATTTGAATGCAGTCAAGTTTGTTAGACAAAGTGCTGCATCTCTTAGATTGCAATGCCATGCTCTCAAAACAAACATCAATAAAAATGCCCTGTGTGAGCATTGAACTCACGACCTTCAGATTATGAGACTGACGCACAACCTACTGCGCTAACAAGGCTCCTGCCTTATTTGCTTCATTTTTGAAATGGTGGGATTATTTTTGTTTAACAAAATAATGTCAGTGAAATGTTTTTTTTTTATATTATATGAAACAGTGAAGGACGCAATCGACATCTTCCCATATGGTCTAGCGGTTAGGATTCCTGGTTTTCACCCAATACAACCCTATTGCTGTTTTAAGACAGATTCAAAAACAGAGGACCAAAAGATAATAATTGCAGCCAAGTGTTTCCTTCTGTCTGATTGGTACTTGATGTGGTCCCAATTGCACATGTGTGTTGCTTCTTCCAGTTATGACAATATTTATGCCATTATCATTTGTCTTTAACTGAAGACAGGTAAAATTTAAGATGTCCTGAATCTTTGTGAGAAATGGAATTGTGGCTCTTTGATTGCATTGCAAAGCTCTGAGGGAATCAAATCACAAAGAAGACTAGAACAATGCCTTGTGCTCCACTTTCTTCTGTATTGATTCCAATTCTGAGAAATAAATTATCACAATTCCCACTATTCTTGCTCTGAAATCATTCAGAAATAAACAAAAGATTGAGGGCACATGTCATCTTAGAAACAGAAAACTCCACCAATTCTTAGAGGAAAAATTTCCAAATGTTCTATCAATATTGTAAGTAACAGAATAGAGGCTTGGAGATTGCAATGTACCTCTATCAGGGCAAAAAGCATGAAACACAAAATAAAAAATTGTTGTAAATGTGATAAGTGATTTGAACACACCTTTGCCATTAATTAAGGTCTAAAATCCATTGGCAGTAAGATTTCTGAGGACAAAGTTTTGACTATGACCATGAAAAATGATTTCTATTAACTATTTTATATAAATAGGGTCCATCTTGGACAAATTATTTGATATCTTTTCTGATATTGCTGGTCTGAAATCTATTAGTGGTCACGTGAGTTATGAAAGCTTATTTTGAAAAAAAAAAAAACAATACTCCACTCAACAAGAAAGGTAAAATTTGAATGCAGTCAAGTTTGTTAGACAAAGTGCTGCATCTCTTAGATTGCAATGCCATGCTCTCAAAACAAACATCAATAAAAATGCCCTGTGTGAGGATTGAACTCACGACCTTCAGATTATGAGACTGACGCGCTACCTACTGCGCTAACAAGGCTCCTGCCTTATTTGCTTCATTTTTGAAATGGTGGGATTATTTTTGTTTAACAAAATAATGTCAGTGAAATGTTTTTTTTTATATTATATGAAACAGTGAAGGACGCAATCGACATCTTCCCATATGGTCTAGCGGTTAGGATTCCTGGTTTTCTCCCAGGCGGCCCGGGTTTGACTCCCGGTATGGGAATACAACCTTATTGCTGTTTTAAGACAGATTCAAAAACAGAGGACCAAAAGATAATAATTGCAGCCAAGTGTTTCCTTCTGTCTGATTGGTACCTGATGTGGTCCCAATTGCACATGTGTGTTGCTTCTTCCAGTTATGACAATATTTATGCCATTAGCATTTGTCTTTAACTGAAGACAGGTAAAATTTAAGATGTCCTGAATCTTTGTGAGAAATGGAATTGTGGCTCTATGATTGCATTGCAAAGCTCTGAGGGAATAAAATCACAAAGAAGACTAGAACAATGCCTTGTGCTCCACTTTCTTCTGTATTGATTCCAATTCAGAGAAATAAATTATCACAATTCCCACTATTCTTGCTCTGAAATCATTCAGAAATAAACAAAAGATTGAGGGCACATGTCATCTTAGAAACAGAAAACTCCACCAATTCTTAGAGGAAAAATTTCCAAATGTTCTATCAATATTGTAAGTAACAGAATAGAGGCTTGGAGATTGCAATGTACCTCTATCAGGGCAAAAAGCATGAAACACAAAATAAAAAATTGTTGTAAATGTGATAAGTGATTTGAACACACCTTTGCCATTAATTAAGGTCTAAAATCCATTGGCGGTAAGATTTCTGAGGACAAAGTTTTGACTATGACCATGAAAAATGATTTCTATTAACTATTTTATATAAATAGGGTCCATCTTGGACAAATTATTTGATATCTTTTCTGATATTGCTGGTCTGAAATCTATTAGTGGTCACGTGAGTTATGAAAGCTTATTTTGAAAAAAAAAAAACAGAATACTCCACTCAACAAGAAAGGTAAAATTTGAATGCAGTCAAGTTTGTTAGACAAAGTGCTGCATCTCTTAGATTGCAATGCCATGCTCTCAAAACAAACATCAATAAAAATGCCCTGTGTGAGCATTGAACTCACGACCTTCAGATTATGAGACTGACGCACAACCTACTGCGCTAACAAGGCTCCTGCCTTATTTGCTTCATTTTTGAAATGGTGGGATTATTTTTGTTTAACAAAATAATGTCAGTGAAATGTTTTTTTTTTATATTATATGAAACAGTGAAGGACGCAATCGACATCTTCCCATATGGTCTAGCGGTTAGGATTCCTGGTTTTCACCCAATACAACCCTATTGCTGTTTTAAGACAGATTCAAAAACAGAGGACCAAAAGATAATAATTGCAGCCAAGTGTTTCCTTCTGTCTGATTGGTACTTGATGTGGTCCCAATTGCACATGTGTGTTGCTTCTTCCAGTTATGACAATATTTATGCCATTATCATTTGTCTTTAACTGAAGACAGGTAAAATTTAAGATGTCCTGAATCTTTGTGAGAAATGGAATTGTGGCTCTTTGATTGCATTGCAAAGCTCTGAGGGAATCAAATCACAAAGAAGACTAGAACAATGCCTTGTGCTCCACTTTCTTCTGTATTGATTCCAATTCTGAGAAATAAATTATCACAATTCCCACTATTCTTGCTCTGAAATCATTCAGAAATAAACAAAAGATTGAGGGCACATGTCATCTTAGAAACAGAAAACTCCACCAATTCTTAGAGGAAAAATTTCCAAATGTTCTATCAATATTGTAAGTAACAGAATAGAGGCTTGGAGATTGCAATGTACCTCTATCAGGGCAAAAAGCATGAAACACAAAATAAAAAATTGTTGTAAATGTGATAAGTGATTTGAACACACCTTTGCCATTAATTAAGGTCTAAAATCCATTGGCAGTAAGATTTCTGAGGACAAAGTTTTGACTATGACCATGAAAAATGATTTCTATTAACTATTTTATATAAATAGGGTCCATCTTGGACAAATTATTTGATATCTTTTCTGATATTGCTGGTCTGAAATCTATTAGTGGTCACGTGAGTTATGAAAGCTTATTTTGAAAAAAAAAAAAACAATACTCCACTCAACAAGAAAGGTAAAATTTGAATGCAGTCAAGTTTGTTAGACAAAGTGCTGCATCTCTTAGATTGCAATGCCATGCTCTCAAAACAAACATCAATAAAAATGCCCTGTGTGAGGATTGAACTCACGACCTTCAGATTATGAGACTGACGCGCTACCTACTGCGCTAACAAGGCTCCTGCCTTATTTACTTCATTTTTGACATGGTGGGATTATTTTTGTTTAACAAAATAATGTCAGTGAAATGTTTTTTTTTATATTATATGAAACAGTGAAGGACGCAATCGACATCTTCCCATATGGTCTAGCGGTTAGGATTCCTGGTTTTCACCCAATACAACCCTATTGCTGTTTTAAGACAGATTCAAAAACAGAGGACCAAAAGATAATAATTGCAGCCAAGTGTTTCCTTCTGTCTGATTGGTACTTGATGTGGTCCCAATTGCACATGTGTGTTGCTTCTTCCAGTTATGACAATATTTATGCCATTATCATTTGTCTTTAACTGAAGACAGGTAAAATTTAAGATGTCCTGAATCTTTGTGAGAAATGGAATTGTGGCTCTTTGATTGCATTGCAAAGCTCTGAGGGAATCAAATCACAAAGAAGACTAGAACAATGCCTTGTGCTCCACTTTCTTCTGTATTGATTCCAATTCTGAGAAATAAATTATCACAATTCCCACTATTCTTGCTCTGAAATCATTCAGAAATAAACAAAAGATTGAGGGCACATGTCATCTTAGAAACAGAAAACTCCACCAATTCTTAGAGGAAAAATTTCCAAATGTTCTATCAATATTGTAAGTAACAGAATAGAGGCTTGGAGATTGCAATGTACCTCTATCAGGGCAAAAAGCATGAAACACAAAATAAAAAATTGTTGTAAATGTGATAAGTGATTTGAACACACCTTTGCCATTAATTAAGGTCTAAAATCCATTGGCAGTAAGATTTCTGAGGACAAAGTTTTGACTATGACCATGAAAAATGATTTCTATTAACTATTTTATATAAATAGGGTCCATCTTGGACAAATTATTTGATATCTTTTCTGATATTGCTGGTCTGAAATCTATTAGTGGTCACGTGAGTTATGAAAGCTTATTTTGAAAAAAAAAAAAACAATACTCCACTCAACAAGAAAGGTAAAATTTGAATGCAGTCAAGTTTGTTAGACAAAGTGCTGCATCTCTTAGATTGCAATGCCATGCTCTCAAAACAAACATCAATAAAAATGCCCTGTGTGAGGATTGAACTCACGACCTTCAGATTATGAGACTGACGCGCTACCTACTGCGCTAACAAGGCTCCTGCCTTATTTGCTTCATTTTTGAAATGGTGGGATTATTTTTGTTTAACAAAATAATGTCAGTGAAATGTTTTTTTTTATATTATATGAAACAGTGAAGGACGCAATCAACATCTTCCCATATGGTCTAGCGGTTAGGATTCCTGGTTTTCACCCAGGCGGCCCGGGTTCGACTCCCGGTATGGGAATACAACCTTATTGCTGTTTTAAGACAGATTCAAAAACAGAGGACCAAAAGATAATAATTGCAGCCAAGTGTTTCCTTCTGTCTGATTGGTACCTGATGTGGTCCCAATTGCACATGTGTGTTGCTTCTTCCAGTTATGACAATATTTATGCCATTAGCATTTGTCTTTAACTGAAGACAGGTAAAATTTAAGATGTCCTGAATCTTTGTGAGAAATGGAATTGTGGCTCTATGATTGCATTGCAAAGCTCTGAGGGAATAAAATCACAAAGAAGACTAGAACAATGCCTTGTGCTCCACTTTCTTCTGTATTGATTCCAATTCAGAGAAATAAATTATCACAATTCCCACTATTCTTGCTCTGAAATCATTCAGAAATAAACAAAAGATTGAGGGCACATGTCATCTTAGAAACAGAAAACTCCACCAATTCTTAGAGGAAAAATTTCCAAATGTTCTATCAATATTGTAAGTAACAGAATAGAGGCTTGGAGATTGCAATGTACCTCTATCAGGGCAAAAAGCATGAAACACAAAATAAAAAATTGTTGTAAATGTGATAAGTGATTTGAACACACCTTTGCCATTAATTAAGGTCTAAAATCCATTGGCGGTAAGATTTCTGAGGACAAAGTTTTGACTATGACCATGAAAAATGATTTCTATTAACTATTTTATATAAATAGGGTCCATCTTGGACAAATTATTTGATATCTTTTCTGATATTGCTGGTCTGAAATCTATTAGTGGTCACGTGAGTTATGAAAGCTTATTTTGAAAAAAAAAAAACAGAATACTCCACTCAACAAGAAAGGTAAAATTTGAATGCAGTCAAGTTTGTTAGACAAAGTGCTGCATCTCTTAGATTGCAATGCCATGCTCTCAAAACAAACATCAATAAAAATGCCCTGTGTGAGGATTGAACTCACGACCTTCAGATTATGAGACTGATGCACTACCTACTGCGCTAACAAGGCTCCTGCCTTATTTGCTTCATTTTTGAAATGGTGGGATTATTTTTGTTTAACAAAATAATGTCAGTGAAATGTTTTTTTTTTATATTATATGAAACAGTGAAGGACGCAATCGACATCTTCCCATATGGTCTAGCGGTTAGGATTCCTGGTTTTCACCCAATACAACCCTATTGCTGTTTTAAGACAGATTCAAAAACAGAGGACCAAAAGATAATAATTGCAGCCAAGTGTTTCCTTCTGTCTGATTGGTACTTGATGTGGTCCCAATTGCACATGTGTGTTGCTTCTTCCAGTTATGACAATATTTATGCCATTATCATTTGTCTTTAACTGAAGACAGGTAAAATTTAAGATGTCCTGAATCTTTGTGAGAAATGGAATTGTGGCTCTTTGATTGCATTGCAAAGCTCTGAGGGAATCAAATCACAAAGAAGACTAGAACAATGCCTTGTGCTCCACTTTCTTCTGTATTGATTCCAATTCTGAGAAATAAATTATCACAATTCCCACTATTCTTGCTCTGAAATCATTCAGAAATAAACAAAAGATTGAGGGCACATGTCATCTTAGAAACAGAAAACTCCACCAATTCTTAGAGGAAAAATTTCCAAATGTTCTATCAATATTGTAAGTAACAGAATAGAGGCTTGGAGATTGCAATGTACCTCTATCAGGGCAAAAAGCATGAAACACAAAATAAAAAATTGTTGTAAATGTGATAAGTGATTTGAACACACCTTTGCCATTAATTAAGGTCTAAAATCCATTGGCAGTAAGATTTCTGAGGACAAAGTTTTGACTATGACCATGAAAAATGATTTCTATTAACTATTTTATATAAATAGGGTCCATCTTGGACAAATTATTTGATATCTTTTCTGATATTGCTGGTCTGAAATCTATTAGTGGTCACGTGAGTTATGAAAGCTTATTTTGAAAAAAAAAAAAACAATACTCCACTCAACAAGAAAGGTAAAATTTGAATGCAGTCAAGTTTGTTAGACAAAGTGCTGCATCTCTTAGATTGCAATGCCATGCTCTCAAAACAAACATCAATAAAAATGCCCTGTGTGAGGATTGAACTCACGACCTTCAGATTATGAGACTGACGCGCTACCTACTGCGCTAACAAGGCTCCTGCCTTATTTACTTCATTTTTGACATGGTGGGATTATTTTTGTTTAACAAAATAATGTCAGTGAAATGTTTTTTTTTATATTATATGAAACAGTGAAGGACGCAATCGACATCTTCCCATATGGTCTAGCGGTTAGGATTCCTGGTTTTCACCCAATACAACCCTATTGCTGTTTTAAGACAGATTCAAAAACAGAGGACCAAAAGATAATAATTGCAGCCAAGTGTTTCCTTCTGTCTGATTGGTACTTGATGTGGTCCCAATTGCACATGTGTGTTGCTTCTTCCAGTTATGACAATATTTATGCCATTATCATTTGTCTTTAACTGAAGACAGGTAAAATTTAAGATGTCCTGAATCTTTGTGAGAAATGGAATTGTGGCTCTTTGATTGCATTGCAAAGCTCTGAGGGAATCAAATCACAAAGAAGACTAGAACAATGCCTTGTGCTCCACTTTCTTCTGTATTGATTCCAATTCTGAGAAATAAATTATCACAATTCCCACTATTCTTGCTCTGAAATCATTCAGAAATAAACAAAAGATTGAGGGCACATGTCATCTTAGAAACAGAAAACTCCACCAATTCTTAGAGGAAAAATTTCCAAATGTTCTATCAATATTGTAAGTAACAGAATAGAGGCTTGGAGATTGCAATGTACCTCTATCAGGGCAAAAAGCATGAAACACAAAATAAAAAATTGTTGTAAATGTGATAAGTGATTTGAACACACCTTTGCCATTAATTAAGGTCTAAAATCCATTGGCAGTAAGATTTCTGAGGACAAAGTTTTGACTATGACCATGAAAAATGATTTCTATTAACTATTTTATATAAATAGGGTCCATCTTGGACAAATTATTTGATATCTTTTCTGATATTGCTGGTCTGAAATCTATTAGTGGTCACGTGAGTTATGAAAGCTTATTTTGAAAAAAAAAAAAACAATACTCCACTCAACAAGAAAGGTAAAATTTGAATGCAGTCAAGTTTGTTAGACAAAGTGCTGCATCTCTTAGATTGCAATGCCATGCTCTCAAAACAAACATCAATAAAAATGCCCTGTGTGAGGATTGAACTCACGACCTTCAGATTATGAGACTGACGCGCTACCTACTGCGCTAACAAGGCTCCTGCCTTATTTGCTTCATTTTTGAAATGGTGGGATTATTTTTGTTTAACAAAATAATGTCAGTGAAATGTTTTTTTTTATATTATATGAAACAGTGAAGGACGCAATCAACATCTTCCCATATGGTCTAGCGGTTAGGATTCCTGGTTTTCACCCAGGCGGCCCGGGTTCGACTCCCGGTATGGGAATACAACCTTATTGCTGTTTTAAGACAGATTCAAAAACAGAGGACCAAAAGATAATAATTGCAGCCAAGTGTTTCCTTCTGTCTGATTGGTACCTGATGTGGTCCCAATTGCACATGTGTGTTGCTTCTTCCAGTTATGACAATATTTATGCCATTAGCATTTGTCTTTAACTGAAGACAGGTAAAATTTAAGATGTCCTGAATCTTTGTGAGAAATGGAATTGTGGCTCTATGATTGCATTGCAAAGCTCTGAGGGAATAAAATCACAAAGAAGACTAGAACAATGCCTTGTGCTCCACTTTCTTCTGTATTGATTCCAATTCAGAGAAATAAATTATCACAATTCCCACTATTCTTGCTCTGAAATCATTCAGAAATAAACAAAAGATTGAGGGCACATGTCATCTTAGAAACAGAAAACTCCACCAATTCTTAGAGGAAAAATTTCCAAATGTTCTATCAATATTGTAAGTAACAGAATAGAGGCTTGGAGATTGCAATGTACCTCTATCAGGGCAAAAAGCATGAAACACAAAATAAAAAATTGTTGTAAATGTGATAAGTGATTTGAACACACCTTTGCCATTAATTAAGGTCTAAAATCCATTGGCGGTAAGATTTCTGAGGACAAAGTTTTGACTATGACCATGAAAAATGATTTCTATTAACTATTTTATATAAATAGGGTCCATCTTGGACAAATTATTTGATATCTTTTCTGATATTGCTGGTCTGAAATCTATTAGTGGTCACGTGAGTTATGAAAGCTTATTTTGAAAAAAAAAAAACAGAATACTCCACTCAACAAGAAAGGTAAAATTTGAATGCAGTCAAGTTTGTTAGACAAAGTGCTGCATCTCTTAGATTGCAATGCCATGCTCTCAAAACAAACATCAATAAAAATGCCCTGTGTGAGGATTGAACTCACGACCTTCAGATTATGAGACTGATGCACTACCTACTGCGCTAACAAGGCTCCTGCCTTATTTGCTTCATTTTTGAAATGGTGGGATTATTTTTGTTTAACAAAATAATGTCAGTGAAATGTTTTTTTTTTATATTATATGAAACAGTGAAGGACGCAATCGACATCTTCCCATATGGTCTAGCGGTTAGGATTCCTGGTTTTCACCCAATACAACCCTATTGCTGTTTTAAGACAGATTCAAAAACAGAGGACCAAAAGATAATAATTGCAGCCAAGTGTTTCCTTCTGTCTGATTGGTACTTGATGTGGTCCCAATTGCACATGTGTGTTGCTTCTTCCAGTTATGACAATATTTATGCCATTATCATTTGTCTTTAACTGAAGACAGGTAAAATTTAAGATGTCCTGAATCTTTGTGAGAAATGGAATTGTGGCTCTTTGATTGCATTGCAAAGCTCTGAGGGAATCAAATCACAAAGAAGACTAGAACAATGCCTTGTGCTCCACTTTCTTCTGTATTGATTCCAATTCTGAGAAATAAATTATCACAATTCCCACTATTCTTGCTCTGAAATCATTCAGAAATAAACAAAAGATTGAGGGCACATGTCATCTTAGAAACAGAAAACTCCACCAATTCTTAGAGGAAAAATTTCCAAATGTTCTATCAATATTGTAAGTAACAGAATAGAGGCTTGGAGATTGCAATGTACCTCTATCAGGGCAAAAAGCATGAAACACAAAATAAAAAATTGTTGTAAATGTGATAAGTGATTTGAACACACCTTTGCCATTAATTAAGGTCTAAAATCCATTGGCAGTAAGATTTCTGAGGACAAAGTTTTGACTATGACCATGAAAAATGATTTCTATTAACTATTTTATATAAATAGGGTCCATCTTGGACAAATTATTTGATATCTTTTCTGATATTGCTGGTCTGAAATCTATTAGTGGTCACGTGAGTTATGAAAGCTTATTTTGAAAAAAAAAAAACAGAATACTCCACTCAACAAGAAAGGTAAAATTTGAATGCAGTCAAGTTTGTTAGACAAAGTGCTGCATCTCTTAGATTGCAATGCCATGCTCTCAAAACAAACATCAATAAAAATGCCCTGTGTGAGGATTGAACTCACGACCTTCAGATTATGAGACTGATGCACTACCTACTGCGCTAACAAGGCTCCTGCCTTATTTGCTTCATTTTTGAAATGGTGGGATTATTTTTGTTTAACAAAATAATGTCAGTGAAATGTTTTTTTTTTATATTATATGAAACAGTGAAGGACGCAATCGACATCTTCCCATATGGTCTAGCGGTTAGGATTCCTGGTTTTCACCCAATACAACCCTATTGCTGTTTTAAGACAGATTCAAAAACAGAGGACCAAAAGATAATAATTGCAGCCAAGTGTTTCCTTCTGTCTGATTGGTACTTGATGTGGTCCCAATTGCACATGTGTGTTGCTTCTTCCAGTTATGACAATATTTATGCCATTATCATTTGTCTTTAACTGAAGACAGGTAAAATTTAAGATGTCCTGAATCTTTGTGAGAAATGGAATTGTGGCTCTTTGATTGCATTGCAAAGCTCTGAGGGAATCAAATCACAAAGAAGACTAGAACAATGCCTTGTGCTCCACTTTCTTCTGTATTGATTCCAATTCTGAGAAATAAATTATCACAATTCCCACTATTCTTGCTCTGAAATCATTCAGAAATAAACAAAAGATTGAGGGCACATGTCATCTTAGAAACAGAAAACTCCACCAATTCTTAGAGGAAAAATTTCCAAATGTTCTATCAATATTGTAAGTAACAGAATAGAGGCTTGGAGATTGCAATGTACCTCTATCAGGGCAAAAAGCATGAAACACAAAATAAAAAATTGTTGTAAATGTGATAAGTGATTTGAACACACCTTTGCCATTAATTAAGGTCTAAAATCCATTGGCAGTAAGATTTCTGAGGACAAAGTTTTGACTATGACCATGAAAAATGATTTCTATTAACTATTTTATATAAATAGGGTCCATCTTGGACAAATTATTTGATATCTTTTCTGATATTGCTGGTCTGAAATCTATTAGTGGTCACGTGAGTTATGAAAGCTTATTTTGAAAAAAAAAAAAACAATACTCCACTCAACAAGAAAGGTAAAATTTGAATGCAGTCAAGTTTGTTAGACAAAGTGCTGCATCTCTTAGATTGCAATGCCATGCTCTCAAAACAAACATCAATAAAAATGCCCTGTGTGAGGATTGAACTCACGACCTTCAGATTATGAGACTGACGCGCTACCTACTGCGCTAACAAGGCTCCTGCCTTATTTACTTCATTTTTGACATGGTGGGATTATTTTTGTTTAACAAAATAATGTCAGTGAAATGTTTTTTTTTATATTATATGAAACAGTGAAGGACGCAATCGACATCTTCCCATATGGTCTAGCGGTTAGGATTCCTGGTTTTCACCCAATACAACCCTATTGCTGTTTTAAGACAGATTCAAAAACAGAGGACCAAAAGATAATAATTGCAGCCAAGTGTTTCCTTCTGTCTGATTGGTACTTGATGTGGTCCCAATTGCACATGTGTGTTGCTTCTTCCAGTTATGACAATATTTATGCCATTATCATTTGTCTTTAACTGAAGACAGGTAAAATTTAAGATGTCCTGAATCTTTGTGAGAAATGGAATTGTGGCTCTTTGATTGCATTGCAAAGCTCTGAGGGAATCAAATCACAAAGAAGACTAGAACAATGCCTTGTGCTCCACTTTCTTCTGTATTGATTCCAATTCTGAGAAATAAATTATCACAATTCCCACTATTCTTGCTCTGAAATCATTCAGAAATAAACAAAAGATTGAGGGCACATGTCATCTTAGAAACAGAAAACTCCACCAATTCTTAGAGGAAAAATTTCCAAATGTTCTATCAATATTGTAAGTAACAGAATAGAGGCTTGGAGATTGCAATGTACCTCTATCAGGGCAAAAAGCATGAAACACAAAATAAAAAATTGTTGTAAATGTGATAAGTGATTTGAACACACCTTTGCCATTAATTAAGGTCTAAAATCCATTGGCAGTAAGATTTCTGAGGACAAAGTTTTGACTATGACCATGAAAAATGATTTCTATTAACTATTTTATATAAATAGGGTCCATCTTGGACAAATTATTTGATATCTTTTCTGATATTGCTGGTCTGAAATCTATTAGTGGTCACGTGAGTTATGAAAGCTTATTTTGAAAAAAAAAAAAACAATACTCCACTCAACAAGAAAGGTAAAATTTGAATGCAGTCAAGTTTGTTAGACAAAGTGCTGCATCTCTTAGATTGCAATGCCATGCTCTCAAAACAAACATCAATAAAAATGCCCTGTGTGAGGATTGAACTCACGACCTTCAGATTATGAGACTGACGCGCTACCTACTGCGCTAACAAGGCTCCTGCCTTATTTGCTTCATTTTTGAAATGGTGGGATTATTTTTGTTTAACAAAATAATGTCAGTGAAATGTTTTTTTTTATATTATATGAAACAGTGAAGGACGCAATCAACATCTTCCCATATGGTCTAGCGGTTAGGATTCCTGGTTTTCACCCAGGCGGCCCGGGTTCGACTCCCGGTATGGGAATACAACCTTATTGCTGTTTTAAGACAGATTCAAAAACAGAGGACCAAAAGATAATAATTGCAGCCAAGTGTTTCCTTCTGTCTGATTGGTACCTGATGTGGTCCCAATTGCACATGTGTGTTGCTTCTTCCAGTTATGACAATATTTATGCCATTAGCATTTGTCTTTAACTGAAGACAGGTAAAATTTAAGATGTCCTGAATCTTTGTGAGAAATGGAATTGTGGCTCTATGATTGCATTGCAAAGCTCTGAGGGAATAAAATCACAAAGAAGACTAGAACAATGCCTTGTGCTCCACTTTCTTCTGTATTGATTCCAATTCAGAGAAATAAATTATCACAATTCCCACTATTCTTGCTCTGAAATCATTCAGAAATAAACAAAAGATTGAGGGCACATGTCATCTTAGAAACAGAAAACTCCACCAATTCTTAGAGGAAAAATTTCCAAATGTTCTATCAATATTGTAAGTAACAGAATAGAGGCTTGGAGATTGCAATGTACCTCTATCAGGGCAAAAAGCATGAAACACAAAATAAAAAATTGTTGTAAATGTGATAAGTGATTTGAACACACCTTTGCCATTAATTAAGGTCTAAAATCCATTGGCGGTAAGATTTCTGAGGACAAAGTTTTGACTATGACCATGAAAAATGATTTCTATTAACTATTTTATATAAATAGGGTCCATCTTGGACAAATTATTTGATATCTTTTCTGATATTGCTGGTCTGAAATCTATTAGTGGTCACGTGAGTTATGAAAGCTTATTTTGAAAAAAAAAAAAACAATACTCCACTCAACAAGAAAGGTAAAATTTGAATGCAGTCAAGTTTGTTAGACAAAGTGCTGCATCTCTTAGATTGCAATGCCATGCTCTCAAAACAAACATCAATAAAAATGCCCTGTGTGAGGATTGAACTCACGACCTTCAGATTATGAGACTGACGCGCTACCTACTGCGCTAACAAGGCTCCTGCCTTATTTGCTTCATTTTTGAAATGGTGGGATTATTTTTGTTTAACAAAATAATGTCAGTGAAATGTTTTTTTTTATATTATATGAAACAGTGAAGGACGCAATCAACATCTTCCCATATGGTCTAGCGGTTAGGATTCCTGGTTTTCACCCAGGCGGCCCGGGTTCGACTCCCGGTATGGGAATACAACCTTATTGCTGTTTTAAGACAGATTCAAAAACAGAGGACCAAAAGATAATAATTGCAGCCAAGTGTTTCCTTCTGTCTGATTGGTACCTGATGTGGTCCCAATTGCACATGTGTGTTGCTTCTTCCAGTTATGACAATATTTATGCCATTAGCATTTGTCTTTAACTGAAGACAGGTAAAATTTAAGATGTCCTGAATCTTTGTGAGAAATGGAATTGTGGCTCTATGATTGCATTGCAAAGCTCTGAGGGAATAAAATCACAAAGAAGACTAGAACAATGCCTTGTGCTCCACTTTCTTCTGTATTGATTCCAATTCAGAGAAATAAATTATCACAATTCCCACTATTCTTGCTCTGAAATCATTCAGAAATAAACAAAAGATTGAGGGCACATGTCATCTTAGAAACAGAAAACTCCACCAATTCTTAGAGGAAAAATTTCCAAATGTTCTATCAATATTGTAAGTAACAGAATAGAGGCTTGGAGATTGCAATGTACCTCTATCAGGGCAAAAAGCATGAAACACAAAATAAAAAATTGTTGTAAATGTGATAAGTGATTTGAACACACCTTTGCCATTAATTAAGGTCTAAAATCCATTGGCAGTAAGATTTCTGAGGACAAAGTTTTGACTATGACCATGAAAAATGATTTCTATTAACTATTTTATATAAATAGGGTCCATCTTGGACAAATTATTTGATATCTTTTCTGATATTGCTGGTCTGAAATCTATTAGTGGTCACGTGAGTTATGAAAGCTTATTTTGAAAAAAAAAAAAACAATACTCCACTCAACAAGAAAGGTAAAATTTGAATGCAGTCAAGTTTGTTAGACAAAGTGCTGCATCTCTTAGATTGCAATGCCATGCTCTCAAAACAAACATCAATAAAAATGCCCTGTGTGAGGATTGAACTCACGACCTTCAGATTATGAGACTGACGCGCTACCTACTGCGCTAACAAGGCTCCTGCCTTATTTACTTCATTTTTGACATGGTGGGATTATTTTTGTTTAACAAAATAATGTCAGTGAAATGTTTTTTTTTATATTATATGAAACAGTGAAGGACGCAATCGACATCTTCCCATATGGTCTAGCGGTTAGGATTCCTGGTTTTCACCCAATACAACCCTATTGCTGTTTTAAGACAGATTCAAAAACAGAGGACCAAAAGATAATAATTGCAGCCAAGTGTTTCCTTCTGTCTGATTGGTACCTGATGTGGTCCCAATTGCACATGTGTGTTGCTTCTTCCAGTTATGACAATATTTATGCCATTAGCATTTGTCTTTAACTGAAGACAGGTAAAATTTAAGATGTCCTGAATCTTTGTGAGAAATGGAATTGTGGCTCTATGATTGCATTGCAAAGCTCTGAGGGAATAAAATCACAAAGAAGACTAGAACAATGCCTTGTGCTCCACTTTCTTCTGTATTGATTCCAATTCTGAGAAATAAATTATCACAATTCCCACTATTCTTGCTCTGAAATCATTCAGAAATAAACAAAAGATTGAGGGCACATGTCATCTTAGAAACAGAAAACTCCACCAATTCTTAGAGGAAAAATTTCCAAATGTTCTATCAATATTGTAAGTAACAGAATAGAGGCTTGGAGATTGCAATGTACCTCTATCAGGGCAAAAAGCATGAAACACAAAATAAAAAATTGTTGTAAATGTGATAAGTGATTTGAACACACCTTTGCCATTAATTAAGGTCTAAAATCCATTGGCGGTAAGATTTCTGAGGACAAAGTTTTGACTATGACCATGAAAAATGATTTCTATTAACTATTTTATATAAATAGGGTCCATCTTGGACAAATTATTTGATATCTTTTCTGATATTGCTGGTCTGAAATCTATTAGTGGTCACGTGAGTTATGAAAGCTTATTTTGAAAAAAAAAAAAACAATACTCCACTCAACAAGAAAGGTAAAATTTGAATGCAGTCAAGTTTGTTAGACAAAGTGCTGCATCTCTTAGATTGCAATGCCATGCTCTCAAAACAAACATCAATAAAAATGCCCTGTGTGAGGATTGAACTCACGACCTTCAGATTATGAGACTGACGCGCTACCTACTGCGCTAACAAGGCTCCTGCCTTATTTGCTTCATTTTTGAAATGGTGGGATTATTTTTGTTTAACAAAATAATGTCAGTGAAATGTTTTTTTTTATATTATATGAAACAGTGAAGGACGCAATCAACATCTTCCCATATGGTCTAGCGGTTAGGATTCCTGGTTTTCACCCAGGCGGCCCGGGTTCGACTCCCGGTATGGGAATACAACCTTATTGCTGTTTTAAGACAGATTCAAAAACAGAGGACCAAAAGATAATAATTGCAGCCAAGTGTTTCCTTCTGTCTGATTGGTACCTGATGTGGTCCCAATTGCACATGTGTGTTGCTTCTTCCAGTTATGACAATATTTATGCCATTAGCATTTGTCTTTAACTGAAGACAGGTAAAATTTAAGATGTCCTGAATCTTTGTGAGAAATGGAATTGTGGCTCTATGATTGCATTGCAAAGCTCTGAGGGAATAAAATCACAAAGAAGACTAGAACAATGCCTTGTGCTCCACTTTCTTCTGTATTGATTCCAATTCAGAGAAATAAATTATCACAATTCCCACTATTCTTGCTCTGAAATCATTCAGAAATAAACAAAAGATTGAGGGCACATGTCATCTTAGAAACAGAAAACTCCACCAATTCTTAGAGGAAAAATTTCCAAATGTTCTATCAATATTGTAAGTAACAGAATAGAGGCTTGGAGATTGCAATGTACCTCTATCAGGGCAAAAAGCATGAAACACAAAATAAAAAATTGTTGTAAATGTGATAAGTGATTTGAACACACCTTTGCCATTAATTAAGGTCTAAAATCCATTGGCGGTAAGATTTCTGAGGACAAAGTTTTGACTATGACCATGAAAAATGATTTCTATTAACTATTTTATATAAATAGGGTCCATCTTGGACAAATTATTTGATATCTTTTCTGATATTGCTGGTCTGAAATCTATTAGTGGTCACGTGAGTTATGAAAGCTTATTTTGAAAAAAAAAAAACAGAATACTCCACTCAACAAGAAAGGTAAAATTTGAATGCAGTCAAGTTTGTTAGACAAAGTGCTGCATCTCTTAGATTGCAATGCCATGCTCTCAAAACAAACATCAATAAAAATGCCCTGTGTGAGGATTGAACTCACGACCTTCAGATTATGAGACTGATGCACTACCTACTGCGCTAACAAGGCTCCTGCCTTATTTGCTTCATTTTTGAAATGGTGGGATTATTTTTGTTTAACAAAATAATGTCAGTGAAATGTTTTTTTTTTATATTATATGAAACAGTGAAGGACGCAATCGACATCTTCCCATATAGTCTAGCGGTTAGGATTCCTGGTTTTCACCCAATACAACCCTATTGCTGTTTTAAGACAGATTCAAAAACAGAGGACCAAAAGATAATAATTGCAGCCAAGTGTTTCCTTCTGTCTGATTGGTACTTGATGTGGTCCCAATTGCACATGTGTGTTGCTTCTTCCAGTTATGACAATATTTATGCCATTATCATTTGTCTTTAACTGAAGACAGGTAAAATTTAAGATGTCCTGAATCTTTGTGAGAAATGGAATTGTGGCTCTTTGATTGCATTGCAAAGCTCTGAGGGAATCAAATCACAAAGAAGACTAGAACAATGCCTTGTGCTCCACTTTCTTCTGTATTGATTCCAATTCTGAGAAATAAATTATCACAATTCCCACTATTCTTGCTCTGAAATCATTCAGAAATAAACAAAAGATTGAGGGCACATGTCATCTTAGAAACAGAAAACTCCACCAATTCTTAGAGGAAAAATTTCCAAATGTTCTATCAATATTGTAAGTAACAGAATAGAGGCTTGGAGATTGCAATGTACCTCTATCAGGGCAAAAAGCATGAAACACAAAATAAAAAATTGTTGTAAATGTGATAAGTGATTTGAACACACCTTTGCCATTAATTAAGGTCTAAAATCCATTGGCAGTAAGATTTCTGAGGACAAAGTTTTGACTATGACCATGAAAAATGATTTCTATTAACTATTTTATATAAATAGGGTCCATCTTGGACAAATTATTTGATATCTTTTCTGATATTGCTGGTCTGAAATCTATTAGTGGTCACGTGAGTTATGAAAGCTTATTTTGAAAAAAAAAAAAACAATACTCCACTCAACAAGAAAGGTAAAATTTGAATGCAGTCAAGTTTGTTAGACAAAGTGCTGCATCTCTTAGATTGCAATGCCATGCTCTCAAAACAAACATCAATAAAAATGCCCTGTGTGAGGATTGAACTCACGACCTTCAGATTATGAGACTGACGCGCTACCTACTGCGCTAACAAGGCTCCTGCCTTATTTACTTCATTTTTGACATGGTGGGATTATTTTTGTTTAACAAAATAATGTCAGTGAAATGTTTTTTTTTATATTATATGAAACAGTGAAGGACGCAATCGACATCTTCCCATATGGTCTAGCGGTTAGGATTCCTGGTTTTCACCCAATACAACCCTATTGCTGTTTTAAGACAGATTCAAAAACAGAGGACCAAAAGATAATAATTGCAGCCAAGTGTTTCCTTCTGTCTGATTGGTACTTGATGTGGTCCCAATTGCACATGTGTGTTGCTTCTTCCAGTTATGACAATATTTATGCCATTATCATTTGTCTTTAACTGAAGACAGGTAAAATTTAAGATGTCCTGAATCTTTGTGAGAAATGGAATTGTGGCTCTTTGATTGCATTGCAAAGCTCTGAGGGAATCAAATCACAAAGAAGACTAGAACAATGCCTTGTGCTCCACTTTCTTCTGTATTGATTCCAATTCTGAGAAATAAATTATCACAATTCCCACTATTCTTGCTCTGAAATCATTCAGAAATAAACAAAAGATTGAGGGCACATGTCATCTTAGAAACAGAAAACTCCACCAATTCTTAGAGGAAAAATTTCCAAATGTTCTATCAATATTGTAAGTAACAGAATAGAGGCTTGGAGATTGCAATGTACCTCTATCAGGGCAAAAAGCATGAAACACAAAATAAAAAATTGTTGTAAATGTGATAAGTGATTTGAACACACCTTTGCCATTAATTAA